>OY730198.1:94874756-95474756 GCA_963422505.1 Pseudognaphalium luteoalbum
CCACGTACTATAAAGTTGAGACATATGAGAACCACAAAGAATACGTAATTATATATGTGATTAACTGCATTTGTATGTGAACATTGGTGTACGTTTAATTGATAAAGAAAAAAAGTCAAAAAACCCAAAAGTTATATCGAAAAACACAACAAAGCAAATATATATTAGAATGATAATGTGAAGAAATCGGTTAAATGTGTTTTAAGTATGTATGTGTGTGTGTGTATATATATATAGCGTTCAAGAGGGAAACATTTTTCTGGTGGAAAAGGTAAGTGTAATATCTATCACGAAGCATCTTAACTTCATCAATACAAATGTAAAAAAAATTAAAAATTCAGTAAAATAGTAATCAAAATCGATACTATAAAGAATATATTCACAGATTAAATTCACTTTTAAGTCATAACATTAGTTGATAAATATTTATTTAATACATTTTTAACATTCATCATATCATAATGAATGTTAAAGATAACATTTTAACGAATATTTTAATTTTAACATTTATCATAATGAATTTAAATAATATTCATGATGTAGGGTGAATATAAGATGACACGAATTAGACTTGTTGATTCTTTGAATATACCAAGAATAATTTCTTCTAATATACGTTGATTCATAAGAATACCGCAATTAGGATTTTCCAACACACGTTCATTCACAAAAATACCGCGGTTAGGATAACTTCATTTCAATTGAACAACACAATTTGAGAGAAAATTGAACTTTCATAAAATCATCAACTAAAAAAAACTATTCTATTACAACTTCTAAACCTTATAATGGCAAAATAAAAGAAGATAATGAATCATGAAATATTATAAGTCTAAGACTTTAAAGTCTTATAGAGAATTAAAAATAACATTAAAAAAACAATTATGGTAGTACTTACCATAATGATAAAGATAAATGTACGTAATGCTTTTTTTTTTAAGAAAAATTTCCCTAAAAAATAAGAACTTGTTGGTATAACATAGATTAGATTAACTTGTTATCCAAACTAATCCATGATCTTAAATTGGTTTTTGATAGCTCATGATCATTTCCACATCAATTCACCACGATGTTTATTAACAATTTTGGATATAATATTCGTCAATTGATGTTATAGCATATAAAAAGAAATTTATTAAGAAAGCTTAACATTCATTGCATCGATTCTAATTATCATTTATTAATTTTTCACCTTTTAAATTTTGACATATGTATTGGAGAAGTTAAGATGATTTGTGGTCGTGGTGAATATTACACTTCTCCCTTACTCTAAAAAAGTGTTTCTCCTGAATCATCCATATATATATATATATATATATATATATATATATATATATATATATATATATATATATATATATATATATATATGTATATTCAAAAATATTTTATGTAATTTTTAAAATGATTATTAAGTTTTTAAAATTTTGACTCGTCAGAACTAGAAAGGAGAACAATATAACATATTTTTGTTTGCTTCCTCCATTTAAATTTTCTAAGTTTGCCTTACATATAACGGGGATAAATTTTTGAAAAATAGTCATGAAAAGAGCGTCTTTCTTAAGTTCGTTTTAGACCCCTTTGCTATACAATTGTAAAGTAACCATTTATTTTTCCCTTTGTGTTTAACTCATAGATCAATCTCTATGATGATTAACATCGATCAATCTCTATGATGATTAACATATCGTAACTTAGCATATATGCGTGCTTGACATTTTATGTAGACAAAGAGAAAACTTACGGTGATGTTCTTTCATAAATTTACAGGTTTTCAGATACGGCTATATATGATTATGAGAAATTTCAAAATGTAAAATGTCACATAAAAACTAGCATGTT
Organism: Pseudognaphalium luteoalbum; assembly: GCA_963422505.1. Lineage (NCBI taxonomy): Eukaryota > Viridiplantae > Streptophyta > Magnoliopsida > Asterales > Asteraceae > Pseudognaphalium > Pseudognaphalium luteoalbum. Next base: position 94,876,599 of record OY730198.1, read on the forward strand.
ATCACTTGGTACCCTGTATACAGCTAGTTTGGTGTTCAAATATCAGTCCCATGATCCCAAATCCAGAAAGCTGACCAAGATTAAATGGAAAATGAATGAGTTGAGTGTATGTTCTACACATTATGCATCTGTGACGCTCGACAACTGGTATCGAATCAAAATGTGGTATTTCGTTAGTCATAGGCCAGATTCTGATTTTGACATTGTGATAGAGGAATTATCATGTCCACAAAGACGTCGCGGCCTCATAATCCAAGGATTTGAGTTTAAGCCTGCAGAGTTGGCAAGTTTTATTTTTCTTTTATTTTTACAAGTCCATACTTCATGTTACAATACAATTTACAAATCAGTGACTGAAACGATATGATGGTGTGAATTTTCTATATGTAAATCATAATCACAATTGGTATTTTGAAATATAAAATACAGAAACAGAAAAAAGATATTGAGGCGGATATGGATAACGATGATGAGGAATACTGGGAGAAAATGTTGCCATATTATTATCCACGTTTTATTCGATTGTCAGACGAGCCTCTAAACTACACCACCAAAAAGGAGCTCTACCTCTGTCTCTGTGAAGGTTTCCTTAGTCGCCATGGTGAAAGTCGACTGGTGATTGAATCCCTCTTCTTTTTCGATCTTTATTAAGTGATCAAAAAAGCACCTAACTTCAATCTCAGGAAAAGCTTATGCTACATTCATGGTTTATTAACAATTCAAAATGATTTGCTTTACAGTGGTTTTTCATCTGCAAATCAACCCACGGAATATGTTCAATGCTACCAGCTACAGATATGATCGAATGGGATTACTGGAAAGAGATATATATACATATTGTACCTTTATCTAAATCCAGGTTCTCGCTCTCAGAAATGAAACTTCCTTTGTACTCCGTATATAATCTATAGCCATATTTAAGAGTAAACTTCATGAATGGTCCATGTGGCTTACACGGATTTATGGAAGTTATCTCTCAAAATTTTTTTATCTCGCTAGCATTTCAAAAGGTTCACTTTTGGCTCGTAAATAAAACCTCTACACTTGCAATGACTACCCTTAACTAATTTTCTTTTCATTATTTTTAAAAGCCAAAATAATGAAGAGGTTAGTTGTATTTTAGTCATTTCAAGTGGCGGATGGACTATCTACGAGAAAAAAATGAAGTTTTTGGAGTGATAGGGACGGAGAGAAGATAAAAAGAGACGATTTTCGTATATCCGTGTAAATTAAACTATGTGAACCATTCATGAAATTTACTGTGTATTTAAGTTTGTACCAAGAATTCTATGAAAATCATAATTAATGCATCAACAGGTTCCCTGAGGCGATAAAACCTACGCAGATGTTTTCGCTTGATCTCAAATGTAGATTTGAGTCACCCATGTTTTCACCTCACTGTATCTACTCTTGCTATCTTGTGTTCAAATATCAAGAAGACAACCAAACTTGGTCAAATCATACTCCTTTGTTTGAAAGCAGTTACAATTTGGATGGCATTAATAAAGGTAATATGTCAGCACATATGAATTTGGATCCAGTCGATATACCAACAATTAAGCCAACAAATGATAATGGATCACATGACTCATCAAATACACCAAGTAATGAAAGAGTTGAAATGCAAAAACACTACATAGCAATGGGATGTAGTAAGATTGAAAAAAGAAAGGATGGTTGGATGGAAGTCATGTTGTGTAAACCGTTACGTCAGTTAGAAAATCACAAGTCACTTCATATAAGATTATCCGGGAACACGAAAGGGATTTTCGGTGAAATGATTATAGAAGGTGTCGAGTTTAGGCCATTTATATAGCTATAAATTATGGGTACTGTTCATACCTCATATACAACATGTGGTAAGCACTATGTTTGAGAGTTACAGTTATAACCTACCTGCAAATTATGGGTACTGTTCGTAGCATGCGGTATTGAAAAGGTCACCTGATAGATTGGAAAACAAATTCTCCCGGACTGCGAAAATTGGCGTTGTAATTTGGATCGTGAGTTGACTCATAATTATTGGCGAGGTCTTTTTTAGGTGTAATTTTGGTTACGACATATCTTTATTTTTATTATTGAGATCGTGTTAGGGCGTCTTTTTAGGTAATATCTTATTAATTTGTTACACATATGTCTGTCTTTTATGTTTTAGTGTTTATATATATCTCTTGGCATCTTGCTAATTTCTTAATATAATATAATTTCTACCGTTAACCAAAAAGTCAGAGGAAATTATAAGTTTTTCTTTGGTATTAGCATTAGCATTAGAATACGATTAATAACTTTTTTTAATACTTAGACCACCTAAGCATTATGGACGCCAAGTCAGCACCACACCATATCATCTCTTGCAATTGTAACTCCAACATATCCAATTTTGCCCCTAGGCTACACTAAACCATTTACTTAACACACATACACACACACATATATATATATATAATATATATATATATATATATATATATATATATATATATATATATATATATATATTTTGAAACACAATACAGTTATTAACAATATTAATTAAGAAGATTCAAAGTACTAAATTAAATAGAGTACAATAAAATTTTCATTTAATAACATATTTTAAAATAAAAATTTACATAGATTTTATTTTTTTTATACAAAATGGACTAGTTAATTTTGACTAACAAAAAATGCTCAAAAATATAAAAGAAAACCCAACACTTGAATAAAGCCGATATTAATTAAGAAGATTCAAAGTACTAAATTAAATAGAGTACAATAAAATTTTCATTTAATTATGTTTAAACATATTTTAAAATAAATATTTACATAGATTTTATTTTTTTTAATACAAAATGGACTAGTTAATTTTGACTAACAAAAAATGCTCAAAAATATAAAAGAAAACCCAACACTTGAATAAAGCCGAACTTCTTTAACCTAAATCCCATCTCTTTCACTTCATCTTCTCTATCATTTCTCCAACTCCTTTTTCTTAAAAAAACATACTTTTTTCCCATTTCTTTCTTCATTTCCTTTTCTGAAAGAAAAAAAAAACATTGAATACCAAAAATAATAACTAAAAAAAAGAAATAAGTAAAAAATAAAAAAAATCGAGTGGGCCCAAGATTTGGTGTTCCTCCACACAACGCTATCCTATGCGGGCGTTGTCCACCCAAAACGGGCGCGTTGCAGGTGGTCTTAAACATATAAAATATGGATTGACTGCAGGAAAATACACTTAACTTTAATAGAGTAGTATTTTTATAGTGTGTACCCAACTTAGTTTTGGTCTATTATGCATATTAACTTTCAATTTTGGTCTATTTTATATACTTATTGACTAATTTGATAATGTGACAACTGTATAACGCACTACGTGCTTCACAAATCCCATAAAAATTTTGTTCTCAGAAGTAACATATATCAAATTGCCCCTACTTTAGTTTATATGTTCACGTATTTTGCATGACTTGATATTGTTGTCCCTCGAAAAGAAATTTCTGTAATCTAAATCACCACTAAATGGGTTGGGCTTTCACTGGGTCATGTACTCATGTGGTTGGCTTATGGCCCAATCTAGCTACAACAAAGTCCAACAAGAAATACGTTATACGTGGCCTAAGCACGTTTCCAGTTTTTTTTAAACATTGGCCTACCGTCCAACTACTAACCTCCGGCCAATACGATTTATTGATGATTTCATACAGTAGTATATTGTAATTTAAAAAATACAAAACAAAATTCTCTTTTTAATGCATTCTTGAAAAACAACCAAGTGTGCCACTAACTAACTTTCTAGTTCAATAACTAATTTAGTATATAGAACTCGAAAGTTTGGTTATAACTCGAGTTTGATTGTTACTCTTGTTCGATGATCATCCTGTTGGTGATTTTAATGTAATCAAATATTTTAGTGTAATTAGGATTTACCTAAGACCAAAAGGATTTCAAGTTAAGTTAAAATACGAATTCACAGGTGCGGGGTGCACGCCTGTATAAACTAATTTGATCCTAGGTATGATGAATGGCAAATATTGTGAAAGTGGATCAAGATGTGTGATTCTTGATTGGTGCTATAAGTTACAAAATTGTGTGAACACTAAATTATCGCAAGGACTATTGCTGTTGGAACAGACATGTCTTTTTAAAGAGTGTAATTAGCGACAGTTTTTGGAAACAGTCACAAAATTTTTAGAATCTTTTGAAGGGGTATGGTGACCTTTTGTTAGGACCGATACTTTAGCCCAATAATATGTCCAATATATAAATCCACTGAGGTTCCACTCTAAAACCAATTGGTGAGAGAGGAAGTAGCTCATGAGCTTATATGCAGATATTACTTTCTTTTAATTTCCGATGTGGGATTGAGTTTGCACCTAACAATCCTCCCCTCAAACCCAAGTTCATCTGGGCTTCCCCTCCAACGATAGTCTCGATCCAACCTTACTCAGTACCGCCGCAAACTCGACACTCAACCTAAATGGGTCCACATTAGAGAGACTTTCGGTACAAGGCTCCAGGATCAACTCATCGTTCTCTGAGGTCAACCGAGAGGGCACGTACCACTGCGTGTCGCACATCACGCTGAGTCATCCACATCCGGGCTACAACCGTAGCTCTGATACCACTTGTTAGGAATTGACAACGGAACCAAATAACCAACAACTATTAGTTGATCACTCTAATACCTGTTGATAATTGACCAATCCAAATAACACTCGTGTAAACGAGGTTACACCCACAAACAATAAATGGATAAAGAATAATAAGCAAACAAGATAAACGAGACAATAAAGACACAAGGATTTAACGTGGTTATGTTCAATCTCCAACTTGAAGATTGATTTAGTCCAGGGCCAAACCAAAAAGTTTTCATATATTATGTACGTACCAAAGATTACAATTACAAGGGGTTTGTTATATATGGAATATGTAACTTAATCACCAAGAAATTCAACTTTTCTGTCGACCTAATTCTCATGCCACGAGTTTTCAAAGTCGAGATGCAACTTTGACTTTTCAGTAAATAACCTCCGAATTAAATGGCACTAAGATCTTGTTCCTCTATTTAATTAATTCCAAGTCATGTGATATTTGATTACATCTTCACCATTTATATTATATATTTATAATATATATCTCAACAATTTCACTAAAGGAGATAACTATTTATCAAAGGTTGTAACTTTTCATTGATTGTCTATATATATAAACAACATTTGCTCTTTCACTATGGAATGATTATGAGAAATCACGAACAAATACAAAAACCGATTCTATATTTTGCTTAGTTTCTCTGTCAGGATTCTAAGTGTAGTCTTTGTTTTATCTCATTAAAGATTTCATGAACCCAAGCAGAAAAGGGTCGAAATACTTTATTGAGAAAGTGATTATACGATTCAAAGATTATCCAAGTTATTCATGATTATCATCAAACACCCTTATTCTCCAACACATCCAATTCTCTTCCAATCTCTCATTCTCAACCAATACATTCGAACGACGCGATCAATGTGTATAAAAATACATTGTCGATATGTTTCTAGAAAGAGAAGTACTTTCATACAGTCATATACAACTTCCACAAATATACATATTAAATTCACAAATATGTTCATGTGTTTCATACTTTCATCCTGAAAATTTGAAGCTCCAACCTCATCTTTGGAAGGTCAACTCAATAGTGCCAGGTAAATGGTTACTAACCAAATTAATATTTAATAGAACCGAAATCCGATATTCTATGGTAAAGATCATTATAAGTTGAAGATGATCTAAAACTGAGTAAAGTGAATACACTAAAAAATTAAAACTGTAATTATTAATAACAGTAATATTCAAATAAAGAATATGTAAAATACTCGTTCTTTTTTAATCATATAGCAACTAAAATCCAAATATCAGTATATCACTCTTTTACTATATTTCAAAAACGTTCAAATAGCATGTAAATGGCTATAGACATATAGGAAATTAATAATAATAATAATAATAATAATAATAATAATAAAAATAAAAAAATAAAAAAACTAAAAAGGTAAGTCTGGAATTTATTACAACCCGTTTATCAAATCATGCCGCATTCGTGTCGGTTACTTTGACCCGTTAACTTGACGAGACCCATCTTGTCACCTACTCATAGTTGTATAAACCAAAAAATATTTATGGTAAAGGTAATACTAAGGAATGCTCATTGCTCTGCATAGTATTCCTTTTCTCTTTCCTGTTTTCCTTCCCCATTTCGAACCAAGTGCACCCTAAGTCTATTTGTTTTTTTTCTTTTTGTTATAAATTCACGTGTATTACGGAATAGGGTTTTTTGCCGAAAAATGCATCAAAAGTTCAGTTTTTTGCATTTTCGGGTATCTACTAACTTTTTTCCCGAAAAATGAACCACTGTTTCAAAATTGATCATTTTCGGGTATTAGTAACCTTTTGAAACGGTAGTCGGTCAACATTTCAGATCGGGTTTTTTGCCGAAAAATGCATCAATAGTTCTGTTTTTTGCATTTCGGGTATCAACTACTTTTTTTCTTTAAAAATGAACTACTAATTCAAAATTAATCATTTTCGGGTATTAGTACCGGATGCCCAAACAACCGATTATCCTACATGGCAATCCATGTATACACTTTACAAAGAAAAATATGGGGCAAAATCAAAAGAATCTTATAAAAAATATAGACGTAGATATGCTTATTAACCCGAGATACCATTTAACTAGAATCTTATAAAATGTGGACGGGGAATGTTTGTTATTTTTGCCAAATTATTAATCTGCCCCTACCCGGATTTTATTAAATTAAGTGTCCACTAATCAGTTCTCATGGTTCTTATTTAATTGTAGTTCTTAGGGATCCCTACTATATATATATATATATATATATATATATATATATATATATATATATATATATATATATATATATATACACATTTGGTATATAAGAATTGACCCAAACGGCTAAACCTCCTTGATAGTGAGGTAGCTACTTGTCCACCAACCTAATACATACTAAATTTTGTAAGAAGTTGTCATTGTTTCTTAATTATTTCTATGGGGCAAAAGACAGATTATACTACCAAACTTGAAAAAATTTCGTAGCTGGTAAAATTTTCACGAAATCAATTGTCCATGCTGTCTTTGTACCACCCCTGTGGTGTGATACTTATGAAATTGAGTTCTTTCAAGACCATTTAAGACTTGATTTGATAGAGAGATTTTACATGAAAGAGTATGAAATTCTGAAGAATGTATATAATTTCTTTAACTTTATTTCATTCACAATGGTTACAATATCACCTGTTTATACTAGTCTACGGAAGATTCTACAATTTATAAGTATTTTCATGGACTTTATTATATAACTAGTATCTAGATAATTCTACTACATATTTTCGATTACTAGACTTTTCTAAATCAAACTTCTACAATATATATATATATATATATATAGTAGGGATCCCCTAAGAATTACAATTAAATGAGAACCATGAGAACTGATTAGTGGACACTACATGTAGTAGATAATTCTACTACATAAATCAAACTTCTACAACATTCCAAAAACGTTCTAAATATTTCTTTATTATTGGACATGAGATCGTAAGCGAAATGAAAATCCAGATACACATACCATATGGTCCGGAAATGTAACATACATTCTATATAATTAGGTAATGTATATTAATTGGACATTAAGTTTATAATGCACCACTGCTAATGAAATTGTTAAGCAGTTATCAAGCTGTTGAGGTATTAATTAAATTCGCTGACAAGAAGTGTGGATCTTGATTTAGTGATCAGGTCAACTGTTACTTTGCAAAAGTTTGAATAAGGATTGATCTTGATTAAGTGATTGTAACGTGCGTCCATTTTGATTTCATAATCTAATAATCGTATTACACTAGAAGCTATACAATATGCGGGTAAAGGAACTATAGTCATCTCCTCAAATATATTAATATATAAAAGAATAGAGTGTTAAAGGTACAAATATTGTGACAGACCACATAAAACTCAATCTAATGCTTAGCATGATAGAAAGAGTGCATATACCGAGCCATCTTTATCTTTAAATCCATTCTCCGAATCACGGCAGCATCATGCTAACACGTGTTAAACTCCGAGTTTCATATTCTACGGTCGTTACAAATTAACCACACATAATACATAACTAAATACATAAATCATATGCTTAAAAAGTGATGATGAATGCATTCATACAACTCTATCAACTCTAATGCAACATATAGCAATCAAATACGTACGCATCATATATCTCAATTTTCGTAAACAACACGGCTACTCAAATTGCTTTCAGCTATAAGGTTGGGGGTTCAAATCCTCGCAATGAGACAAAAATACATATACTCGTGATAGTGAGACGTTTGTGAGTACTTGCCATTCTAAAATATTTTATCATATGTTACATTATTTGGTTTACATTTATCTTGGACATGGTAGAAGTTTACTCTGCACGACCCCATCAAGTTGTTGATATCACAAGCCTAATTGGGTTGTTTTTTAATCTAAGAAGCATATATTCACCGTTACTAATGTTTGTGGCCGGTGAACGGCTAGCTTCTACGGTCTTTTATATGTTTAGATATTCATCAAAGTACAAAATACTTCTATTTTGTTGTTATGTTTAAGGTTGCTGATATTGCCGCATAATACTACCATCTTACGACTATGAAACAGGAAAAAGACAAAGAAGACAACTGAACGGACGATCAAAATCACAATTAGTTTATATAGGATGTAATTGACAATGCTAGCAGGCAGTTGAACCTTGAAGTTTGTAGTTAAAGGTGATAGCTTATGATTATAGCTGAAAGCTGGAGCTTATGTTGTTGTTATAAGTGTTTAATAAGATAGCTAGAGCTTGAGCTTATAATGTAAAATGGCATAAAAGGATATAAAAGAAAAACTAAAACATTTACATAAAGGGTATTCATGTAAATTCGATATCAATAAGCTCTACAATTTCATCAAGTATTTCAATATTTCAGAAAATTAGCTAAGAATGTTTATGAGTACCAACAAGGCTTCTAGATTGAGCTTTTTAACAACATAAACTTCAACTTTTATATGTTCTAATAAGCTTGTCACCTAAACATACACATAATAGGACAACACATGAATAGTAACTATTATGGCATGTTTGAACACACATATATATATATATATATATATATATATATATATATATATATATATATATATATATATATTCAAGATCAAGATTTAAGAATAAAAGATAAGTTATAAAATTGCCCATAATTTATTTCATATCCATTGTTAACGTCTTTTAAGTGGATTTGCTCTTAGTGCATTTCTTATAAAGAAAATCATACTTCAAACTCATGTATACATATAGGACAAGACGTTGATTTTTAATATGAAATTTGTATATGTTATGTTGTTTCTAATAATAAACTGTATAAGTTAATATATATATTAAACATTTAACATGATTCATGATAATATTACTTTAAGTAAAAAAAAAAAAAATTGAATCCAAGTTAGTTAAAAAATTAATTATCTTAAGTTTATATTAACATTTTCAAATAATTTTATTCATACTCGGTGAAGTAAAAATGGAAGCATTACAACTCGATTTGGATAATATTATAATTAATGAATTAAATTTCTTTTTATATGTAAGTGAGTAGTTTTGAAAAGGTCCTTTTAATAAGTTAGGGATCTTATTATTAATTTTAATTAAATTAAATAAGTTAATTGTCAAATTGAAACTTAACTAGAATGATGACATCCAAAAGGTGTTTCCTATATATAATTTAAGATAAGATCGTAATATTTAATTCTAGTGGTGTACTGATTCAAGAACCGCACCAAACCGGACCAAAACCGAACCGACTCACGAACCAATTAATAAAAAATAAGGACCACGAACCGAACCATGTAATTGCGGTTCTGATCCAGTTCGGTTATGACGGTTTTGGTTCAAAACCACGAACCAATAAGTAATGCGCAAAGTTAACAAACCCCTAGAATAATTTATTTGCGAATGAAATTTCTTTCAACCATAAGAAAATAATCACATGTTATTGTTTTTCATGTATCTAAATGCTTCTTAAAACTTAGCTAATGTATACTCTATAAGTTTTTACTATATAATTGTTAAGGGCTTATAGAATTGGCACATGTGAATGCTGAATAATGACGTATGAGTAGTTAATAACAGAACATTATACGCAATTCCAATATTAGATATACGTAATAAATTGAAGATTGAAAGTTGTACATTAAATAAGTTGTTGAAACATGACTTTATACAAAAGAAATAATATTACTAAGTATATTTCGGTTCAATTCCGGTTTTGTATGATTTTAATGGTTCTGGAACCGAACCGGATCGCGTACCATTAACACTAAAATATTGGAACACGAACTGAACCATTATATTTCGGGTAAGTTCGGTTCTAATCCGGTTCCAATTCAGTTTACTGCTTCTAACGGTTCCGAATCATTTATCTACAACCCTTTCTTATTCAACACTAAATGGGTTGGACTTTCACTCTGTCGTATGGTTGGCCATAGGCCCAATCTAGCTACAACAAAGTCCAACGACAAACACGTGGTCTAACACTCTAACTGTCTAAGCATGTTTCCGGTTTTTTCAAAAACATTTGGCTACCGTCCAATTAGTTTTACCACCAAAATATATTTCGACATCTGTTTTCCGTACAGAGCACAGTTAATAATGTACGGATAATTACCTTTTTACCAATATGATGAATTGATAATTTGACAATGTAAATATATAAAGATAAAATACGATGTATCTTTTATTGCATCTTTTGAAAGACAACCAAAATGAGTCACTAACCACCTTCTTATTAATAACTAATTCAGAACAGAGATTTTTACCCCATGGACCGTTGACAGATGCTTTTTCATCTTATAGTTTGTGTTAGGTTTATTTTTACAAAATAACTATATTATTTGTCTAGACTAAGGTTCAAATGAGTACATCATGTGTCACTTGATTCTCTCTCCACCACATTTTTAAAAATTAAATGTCTCACAAACGGTAAGTCAAAAAATCATGAAAATTGCACCATAAAATTCAGCGTTTTCTCCTCTTCGATTTGCCGTCCCTCAAGGTATAATTTCGACAACTTTTTTTTCCTTCCATTTTTTGGTGGGTTTTACAAATTGGTAACACATGTGTTAGTGATTTGTTGTACATTTAATTTGTGGTTAAGGTTAGGGTTTATGGTTAGGGTTAGGGTTTAGTAAGGTTTAGAGTTTAGTAGGGTTCAAGGTTTAGAGTTTAGAATGATTTAGGGCTTAGAGTTTTGTAAAGCGTTAAAGGTTTAGGGTTTGGGGTTTAGGGGTCAGGGTTTAGGGTTTGAGGTTTGGGGTTTAGGGTTAATTTAAACGCAACACTTTAACAAATGTGTAAGTAAATGTGAAACCCACCAAAAAACGTGGAAAAAAAATTCGTCGAAAGTATGTCTTGAGGGACGATAAATCGAAGAGGAGAAAACGTCAAATTTAATGGTGCAAGTTTCATAATTTTTCGATTTGTCGTTTGTAAGATAATTGATGTTGGGGGTGAATGGGTTTTATACATGTGAAACATTCTTTTTTGTACACATGACTTGATATCATTGGTTCCTCATTCTTACAAAATTTATATTCTCATTTGAACCCACCATATTTGTCTAAAACATATTCGGCAAACTCGGCAAAGTGTAATCAACCAATAACATTACAACATGTGGCTAAAATTCGCCTAAATGTTATTTGTATTTAGGCGAAACCGGCGAAGTCCATATGTACTCCCGAGATAGAGATAGGCGCGTGAAGAATGGCTCTTTGGAGTTGGGTCATGCACACTAACTTTTCAAATCGTACATATTAGTATATTACATCCGAGTACCAAAGTGGCAAAGTTGATATTTTCAACGTGGGCAAGCTAAGTTTGATTTTTACTCATCGAAGATGATGTTCAAGTTCAATCTCTCATTAGATCGCAACCAATCCATTTGAAGAATGTGATCGGTACGTACGGATGTAATATAATTATATCTTCATAACATACTTATATATAGAGTGGGGTTAAAATGAGTACAACAACTTTAAGTGAGAATGGAGGAACCAACCATAACGCGTTACGTGTCACAAAAACTCATTTCCCCCACGTTTTTAAAAATCAAATATCTCACAAACGGTAAGTTGAAAAATAAAAAAATTTACACCACTAAAATCCGCATTTTCTTCTCTTCAATTTGCTATCTCACAAGGTACAATTTCGATTTTTTTGGGGGTTTTACAAATGGTACAAATTTAGTAACACATGTGTTATTAGCTGGTATCACATATGTTACTCGTTTTCAAAATCAAACGTAAAACGATAAAAAAAAAGTTTGTCGAAAGTATACCTTTTCACATCTCTAATCGAAGAACGCTCATTTTTATGGTGCAATTTTTATGTTTTTCAACTTACCGTTTGAGAGATATTTAAGTTTAAAAAACATGGTGGATATGGATTTTGTGACACGTGACGTATTGTTGTTGGTTTCTCTATTCTCACTCAAAATTGTTGTACTCATTCGTACCTTACTCTACTTATGTAATATACTAACTAAATTAAAATTAAATCAATATTTATTAAAATTGAAATAAGAGCATCTATAGTAAAAAACTAAAGATCACACTACACTGAAAAATCAAAAGAGAGTTGAGTGAATACACTCAGAAGTTGAAACTCTAATTATATATTGATAACAACAATATTCAGCTAAAGAATTTGGAAAATAGACGTTATGTTTTGATTATGTAACAACTACAAACCAAATATTACTCTTACTTCAAAGTTGATTCACTAAAACCTAGCATACTAATAATAATTAATATTAATATTAATTTGCCATGCGACTACATAAGTGTTTTTTATTTTGTAATTAATTCTCATAAGTGATTGGACTAGTAATTCATGAAATTTAACATTTTTTTTTAGTTTGAATACCGGAAGAATTCATTTTCGGTAACGTTAATTTAGGGTAATTCACATTAATTTTCTTCAACTTATACAAATACTATCCAGATTTTTTACTTACGGAGTAAAAGTTATCATAAGAACAATAATTCGTTTGCAACAAACGAGTGATACGCTTATCTAGTTCTTCCTTATCACACACTCTAGTTGTGGATACATGAAAGATTCAATGGACTAGAATGTAGGGGGTGTAGCATCCTGGGTCCTTCTGTTGACATTTTCAACGGTATAATATTTTTAATGTACCCAACTTACGTATGCTATTTTTAATGCATTAAACTTTCAAAAATTGTGTTATAAAGTAATTTGGTGACGTGTTGATGATTTGTCAAACTCTCCGGATGCCACGTGGCACCTTCAACAATTGACACGTCACCAAATTACATTAAAACACTCTTTTTGAAAGTTTGATGTTTTAAAAATAGCATACGTAAGTTGGTTACACACAATAGATATCGGGTATAAGTTAGTTGCATTTCAAGGTACTAAACCCTTGAATAATCGTAGAAGTTTATGGTTTCTTTCTCTCGTATCTATGGTCTATTTTGTTTTGTTGTTTTTTTTAAATACTTTCAAAGTCTTTTGGATACAACCAGCTTAATAAATACTCGTCAACAACTGACTTAAAGTTTTTTTTTTTTTTTTTTTTAACTTTGACAATAAATATTCTTGTTTGTGTTATATAATATTTATCCAAAATATATGAATGAATTAGATTTTTAATGTTTCTTTGATATAATTTTCATCAAGTATATAATATAAATAAAAATATTTAAGATTTAAATTTGAAAATAAAGTTAAGTTAAAAGTGAATACTTGTAAAAAGACTGGAATGGTATAAATGAAAAAATTATCGTATATTTAAGATGGTGGTTCCTAGTTACGCGTGTGTGGGAATAGAGATGCACACGAAAACCGGTTTGGCCGACCCGACCCGATTTGAACCCGAAACCCGAACCGGTCAAAACCGGGTTTGACCAAAACCGGTTCGGGTTTGACCCAACCCTGCGGTTTGGAACCGGTTTGAACTCGTAGCCGTTGGAACCGGTTTGTACCTGGTTTATCCGACCCGGTTTGTAAAACCGGTTTCAAAACCGGTTTTGAGTTTTGAACGTTATATAGCCGTTTGGAACGGGTTTCTAGCCGTTTTTTTGGTTTTTTTTTACACTTTTGCCATTCCAAATTCACTATAAATACAAGGCTTGAGTAGTGGTTCATTCACAACTCCTAAACACTCATACATATCTACAAAAACTCAAAAAACTCAAAAACGCATACTATATTCTCATTTCTCAAATGGCAACTCAATCTTCTTCGGCTTCCCATTGTTTTGGTTCTTCAAGTGCACCAACGATTGTGAAACAATTGCCCAACAAAAGAAATTCGGAGGTGTGGGGTGCTTACGACAAAGTGTTGTTGTCGGATGGTACGACTAAGACACATTGTAAACGTTGTCGGAAATTCTTTAAACCCGACTCCAACACGACGTTGAAAAATCATACCGAGAAGCATTGTGAGGGACTCAAAGGTAATCCGGAAGCAAGTGGTCAATCTTCGATGGCACGAGACGGAACTTTGTTTGCATATGATGCGGAACGATGTCGAGAAGCTTTTGCGGGTTTTGTAATTCAAGAAGCTTTGCCGTTCAACCACTTCGATAACCCTCGGTTTACTAGGGTGGTTCAAAATACACTTCAACCGTGATATAATAATGTAAGTCGTACTACTCTTAAACGTGATGCCCTTAAATTGTGGAAAGAAGCTAAAAAACAACTAAAAATCGGTTTTTGAAATTTAAATACAAGTGTATCATTAACAACCGACGTTTGATCGACTCCTCATGGTTTGCCCGGTTCGTATCTTTGTGTTACCGCACATTGGGTTGATCCCGCAACTTGGCAAATGATGAAACGTACCATTGCTTTTGAAGACTTTGAGTATCCTCACACGGGTCAAAACTTATTTTACATGTTACGAAGTGTGATTAAAACGTTTAAATTGGAAGGAAAAGTATTTTCAATCTCATTTGACAACGCGAGTAATAATACACTCGCCGTTTCAAAATTAATTCTAAAATACCAACCACCATTGAGGGGCATTTTTTTTCATAGTCGATGTGTTGCACATATTATTAACTTAGTTGTGCAAGCCGGACTAGCGGTTCAAGAAATAGAGGAAATAAAAACCGCTTATAAAACTATGTTGCAAGACGTATTTCAAAGGGGTAAAGCTAGATACAAATCTTATATGAGATTGTGTAAGGAAACGAATTCGATTTTCTTAACCCCTAATTGGGACATGCCCGTTAGATGGAATTCGACCTACCATATGTTTGTTTGTGGTTTACGCCAACGTGTCACTTTACAAGTTTTTCATGATCAACTTGTTGCAAACGGTCGTGCAACAACACCATTTCCAAACGAATTTTGGGAGATTATTAAAAAGATAACCGATTTGCTTAAACTTTTTAAAACCGCGACTACTTTATTATCGGGTGTTTATTATCCCACTAGTCATTTGGTACTTAATCAAATTTGGTTAATGACTACAAAACTAAACGAATACGAATATGAAGGTCCTTTATTTGAAAAGATGGTGGCTCCCATGAAAGACAAACTAAGAAAATATTTTTAAGAAATGCCACCGGTAATTACTTGTTCCGCCGCAATGAACCCGTGTTTGAACCTTGCCGGGGTGGAAATGCTTATCGAAAGCATTTGTCACAATTTGGATTTGAATGACGCGGACCCAACGTTTTCACTAGATGCAAAAACGAATTTTAGTAAATGTTTACAAGATTTATTTGGCGTGTATTTTCAAAAGTATGGTTCAACTACAAATGTGCCCGTTAGTTCGGTTAACTCAATGTTTTCTTCATCTTCTTCCAACAATGCGATGCTAAACTTATATAATTCTTTAAGACAAGAAAACCATAAACGGGCAAGGGGTGAGGGTAACCAAAACACCACTAGCGAATATGGAAGATATACCGGAACCGATTTTTTGTCCACTATTCTACCCAATGAGTTCGAACAATGTGATATTTTGGCTTGGTGGAAAGAGAGGGAATCTCAATTTCCCGTTCTAACCATCATGGCCCGAGATTTACTAACCGTCCAAGCTTCTACGGTAGCTTCGGAATCTGCATTTTCTCTTAGTGGTAAGGTATTATCTATACGAAGAACAAGACTCACACCGGCCTCCTTAGAGATGTGCATTTGTTTGAAGGATCACTTGGACGCCGCGGAACGTATACAAAATGTTTCAAGTCTTGAAGGTGAAATGGAATACGAAGAAGAAATACACAATATTGAGGTGGAAGAAGGTGTGACAATATCACTTTCCGACGAAGAAATTGCTCTTGACCTTGCTTCACGCGAGGCTACATCCGAAGAAGATTTCAACTTTTGAAGACTTTGAAGATATTTGAAGACTTTGAAGATGTTTGAAGACTTGAAGATTTGAAGATTAATACAACTTGAAGATTATAAAGATCATGAAGACTTTGAAGACTTTTTTCTATTCGATAATATTTTTAAGAAGACTTAGAAGACTTTTGTTTAAGTTATTGTTCAATTATGTTTCCCTTACTAATTTTCTACGAATTCAATAAAAAAATTAGACTCAAACATTGATTTTCCTTAAAAACGCCTTACGCTATTTCGGTAAATTCTATTATAGACTTTTCTGACCAAACATTTTTTTTAGGAAGATTGGTAAGACTTTTGGAGTAGTTCTTGATCAATTATGTTTCCATTACTAATGTACTAACATTCCAATCAAAAAGATTTGGCCCAAACGTTGGTTTTCCCGAAAACGCCTTACGCTATTTCGGAAAATTCTATTATAGACTTTTCTGACCAAACATTTTTTTTAGGAAGATTGGTAAGACTTTTGAAGTAGTTCTTGATCAATTATGTTTCCATTATTAATGTACTAACATTCCAATCAAAAAGATTTGGCCCAAACGTTGGTTTTCCCGAAAACGCCTTACGCTATTTCGGTAAATTCTATTATAGACTTTTCTGACCAAACATTTTTTTTAGGAAGATTGGTAAGACTTTTGGAGTAGTTCTTGATCAATTATGTTTCCATTACTAATGTACTAACATTCCAATCAAAAAGATTTGGCCCAAACGTTGGTTTTCCCGAAAACGCCTTACGCTATTTCGGTAAATTCTATTATAGACTTTTCTGACCAAACATTTTTTTTAGGAAGATTGGTAAGACTTTTGGAGTAGTTCTTGATCAATTATGTTTCCATTACTAATGTACTAACATTCCAATCAAAAAGATTTGGCCCAAACGTTGGTTTTCCCGAAAACGCCTTACGCTATTTCGGTAAATTCTATTATAGACTTTTCTGACCAAACATTTTTTTTAGGAAGATTGGTAAGACTTTTGGAGTAGTTCTTGATCAATTATGTTTCCATTACTAATGTACTAACATTCCAATCAAAAAGATTTGGCCCAAACGTTGGTTTTCCCGAAAACGCCTTACGCTATTTCGGTAAATTCTATTATAGACTTTTCTGACCAAACATTTTTTTTAGGAAGATTGGTAAGACTTTTGGAGTAGTTCTTGATCAATTATGTTTCCATTACTAATGTACTAACATTCCAATCAAAAAGATTTGACCAAAACATGCATTTTCCTTAAAACGCTTAACGATCGAACGAAAAACGGGATTTTTAAAAAAAAACCGGTTTGAAACCGGTTTTTTACCCGAACCGGTTTGGACCCTACCCAAACCGGGTTGGGTCGGGTTGGGGTTTGGGGATGCCCAAATCGGGTTGAACCCGAACCGGTTTTGGGTCAAACCGGTTTTGACCGAGTTTGACCCAAATCGGTTTCAGGTCGGGTCGGGTCGGGTTTGGGTAAAACCGGTTTTTGTGCATATCTATGTGGGAATGGGTGGCTAATGCTTCCTCGTATTATATGAGTCAAATAAATACATCTCAAGTTTTTATGAAGAAAAAGCTACGTATCCTATTCATTTCAAGTTTTCCGGCTTCCAAGTCCTCGGAGATCTTCAATTTCGATCTTTTCCTGTTTGTTCCATTCCCAATATCAAAATAATGTCTTCCAAATTCCAATTATGAGGAATTATGTTATAAGCCCAAACAATTTTTTTTGGCCCAATCCAATTCCTAAGTCTCCAGTGTTTTAGGGTGTGTGTGAAAAATCTGGATCTATTATTCAAAAGAGAGAACAAAAGAAAAAGAGAGAAACGAGAAAGAAAAAGAAATCCCGTTTTACACTGTAGCAGTCCGGAAATCCGACAATCCTGGATATTGAACCGTCGGATCGTTCTCATTTTTGGACAGTGTCTTACTGACATCTGGGCTAACGTTTTGACCATTCAGTTTTTCATTTTGAGGTCTGGAGGTCGAATTACAGCTCCTGGACAGTAGCAGAATTTTGGGGTATTAATTTCCTCTTTTGTCTTTAGATTATTTCCATACTTGTTGATGTTATTGTTCAAGAGTATGATGATTGTTGTATACCTCTAGTGAATCTAGAGAAAACCTGTTGTATTAAACTTTACACTTTTTACTATTGTATGCGACGTACTTTCATTTGTTCTATTGTATGTAATGAACTTGTAAATATTGTTTATTGTATGTATTATTTCTTTTTTGAGAAAGGCCAAAAAATGAAACTTTCTTATTTGGGTTTTATCTAAAAAGGAAATAATACATACAATAGACCATATTTTCAAGTATAATACATACAATAGAAGTTTTCAAAGTTCAACACATACAATAGTAAAAAGTGTAAAGTTTAATACATTACGAAACAATAAACCCTTTTTTTAAAGAAAGATGGTTGTCCACAACATCTCCGGTGTAGTACCCCTTGTTGGTGATACTCATGAAATTGAAATCTTTTCGAAGACCATTTCAGATTTGATTTGATAAAGAGATTTTACATGAAAGAGGTTGAAACTTGAAAGGTAATAGTTACAATATCACCTATTTATACTAGTCTAGGGAAGATTCTACAATTTATAAATACAAGTTTTTTTAGCCCGCACGTTGCGATGGGGGCTAAAAAGTACATTTTTAAACTCCGATATGAACTATGAAATTTTCACTTGACTAAGATATGATCTTTTGATGGTTTATTTTTTTGATTATACCAACATGTATGTGTATAATTGAAAAAAACTTAAATTATTACAAAGTTGATTTTGCATCTAAAAGTGTATAGTGTACATGCACTGATTTTACATATTGATAATGCAATCAGTTACATGCACTTAAGTCATTTATTGCTCTTCTACTATAACTATTAAGATTTTCATCTTACTCAATTGTACAAATTAAACAAATTGCTTTGAATATTTTTAACCTTGATTGGAAGACCATTAAAGTTTTATAGTGTCATTATGTTTACAACTTCATGATCATAACCTCCAATATTAATTGTATTAAAAATTTTGTGTCCATTTTGTTATTCTAGCTAATCTCATTAACTTAATGATATAAGAATGAATCAATAACCAATAAGACAACCATTTATTTATTAAACTGATCATACCATGTAAATTTAAAATTATTGAAAAACTCTATGAACTCATCTAGAATTCATTTTTGAATATTGACTAATCATCAGTATAAATTATATTAGTGTATAAAAATAGATAAAATGACTTGTGTTTTCATATCATGCTACACTAACAGAAAATAAAGCATTTATTTATCTCATTTGTATGTCTATAAAAAATTCGTTTATATTTGAAATTTTATGAATAAGTAAAAGAAAAAAAAAATAATAGCAAAATGTAAGTATTTATCAACTATTAAATGAATAGTTATATTTTGCCTTGTAAAATGTTTATATACTCAATTTGCCTTGCACAATGTTTATATACTCAATTTCTATGGACTTTATTATATAAGTGATATCTAGATATTTCTACTGCATATTTTCGCTCACTAGATTTTTCTAAATCAAACTTCTACAACATTCTATATACCGTTATAGATATCATGTTATTATTGGACGTGAAATGAAAATCCAGGTACATATATAAACCACATGGACTGAGAATGTAGCTTACATTGCATATAATTCAGGTACATATATAATCCACATGGGCTGAGAATGTAGCTTACATTGCATATAATTAGGTGATATAATATTAATTGAACCTCTAAGTTTATAATGTGCCACCGTTAATAAAATTGTTAAGCAATAGTATTAAATTTGCTGACTAGAAATGTGGATCTTGATTTAGTGATCACGTCAAATGTGGCTTTGTAAAAGTTTAAATAAGGGTCGATCTTGATTTAGTGGTTGTAACGTCCGTTCATCTTTACCTCATTATATAATCATCATATTACACTAGAAGCTATACAATTTACATTTGCTACATAAGCATCTTTACAAATATAAAATTTCTATCTCGTTGCTAAGGCTCTTCTTGCATTTATATACTTGAGCAACTTAATCTGATTAGACATGAGATATATGTGATAAATGCGTAACCCTAATGGCTTAGTAAGTACATGTATTTTCTATTAAAATATCACATAGAATTTTGTTAAACAATGCTCTTTATAGAAAATGGTAATTTAGAGGGTACCACTTATCCCCTATCATATCTCAATGGTATGCGTCCGTCCCACCCACAAAGAGCATCAACGTTGGGAAAATCACATGTCCACAAAGCAACCACATGTGTTGAGTAACGAATTCAAACCCCCGACTTATAGATCACACATGTGGAGTGTGCCAAACAAGCTCCTACGCTTTAGTGTACCAAACAAAGCTTCTAGCTTCAGCTTTTTTAGAAATTAAGCTTAAGCTCTAATAAGATTGTGATCTGATGACGAATCTAGGATTCCAACTTATTGGGGTCCAACGTTCTTAATCTCATATTGGGTTGAAAAACAAATCAAAAGGAGCATTTTTTTTATACTTTTTACCAGGTCGTGTCATAACACACAACACTTGAAATAAAACAAGGTATATTATGCCCACGCTTTGCATCGGAAAAATATTATTTATTCAATTGAATAGTATCTTGCACTTTATATATTAACTTTTACTATAAGTCTGATCTTTCTCTTTTAATTCCAACTATTGAACGTTGATTTAATATTAATAAATTAAAATTTTCATCAACAATGTATTAGAAATGATTTCTATTACAACTTTCGTCATCATAACGAATGTTCACAAATTCATTTTTTCTTAAAATACTTCAGTTTTATTTAAATAAAACGCTTATATGTGTATTTATTAATAATTGATATTTTAATAAAGATTCAAATACTTTACAAATAGTTTTTATAGACATAATAAAGCATAATTAAAATTCACATATGCTTATAAAGCTAAATTTAAGGAAGTAATAAAACTCATTTAGATTTGTATGATTTTTCCTATCACATTAAATAATTTGATAATTTAGTTTCATTTATAAAATAAGTATTGTTATGTCTCAATTATCACATAAATTAAAAAAGTTGCTTTATCGAGTTATCAGTGTAAAGAGAGATTGGTATCTATAAAAAATAGTTACACAATTTTAATAAATAAGTTAGATCTTATAAATTATTTTAAGTAGGAAATTGTAACAAAACCTAACAAACTACTTTGAAAGTGAAAACCAAAAGAATGCAATCTAAATTTATAATAACAAATAATAATTAAATTTATAATAGCAATATTTTTTATTATATTTAAAATACTTTTTAAGTGGAAACAATATATAAACTTCTTTTTTTACTATTCATAACACTATTAAGATTGATATTGTAGGTAATATAAGTTTTCATACCGTGCAAATTTGTATTGCATTCTTGTTTATGCCAATTTGACACATCTTTCTCAGTGTTGTCTAACAAACAAATAAAAAACCTCCTAACTTGTTTTTAGAAATGAAAATTGTAATCTAAAATAAATCAACACTAAATGGGTTGGGCTTTCACTCGGTTATATGGTCAGCCATAGGCCCAATCCAGCTACAATAAGTCCAACAACAAACATTTGGCACGTAACCTCTTTACCTCTGAGTCTCTGACCAAATACGATGAATTGATAAATGGATTACTAGTATTTTGTAATTTAATAAGAGAAAAGAATAACACAAAATATCTTTTCGGTGCATCTTTTGAAGAACAACCAACTAAGCTACTGGCTAACCTTTCTAGATCAACAACTAACTAAAATATAGAATTGGAAACTTTGGTTTATAATCGAATTTAATTGTTACTCTTGTTCAATGATCGTTCAATCGCGTTTAATTTGAATGTCTCATTTGCAACCAATCCTTTCAAACAGTATGATCGATATGTAAAAAGTTAGTATCACTAAGTTGCAAAATGATCTAAAACTGAGTTAAGTAGATTGAACTCAATAATTTAAACTATAATAATTATCAGTAGGTTATGAGTCTCCTTCTTCAATTATAACAACATTCATTACGCACATAACTTTTCTAAGTGTATCCACTATGCTAAAACCTTTTGAGAGGGTTTTGTAGGCAAACAATCTCCTTTTCAACTATAATTTAAGAAAAACCTTTTTGATCCAGTTGGAAAAATGTATTCAAAACTTTTGTTAACATTATATATATATATATATATATATATATATATATATATATATATATATATATATATATAGTAACAGGATCAAAAAAGAAGAAAATTTAGGTGGAGAATATGGAGAAGCAATATGATTCAGTATTTTTATTACTATGATTCATTTTTTTATTATTATAATTCATGTAATAAAAAGGTGAATCATAGTAATAAAAATACTGAATCATATTGCTTCTCTCCCTTCTCCACCTAAATTTTCTTCTCCCTAGATCCTAATCCCATATATATATATACTTATATACAAAAAGAACCACATGATCTTATATTATGACACATAAGCTCCTATAAATTTGACACATCACCATATTAAATTTTTAAAAATTTAATATAATTGTAATATAAAACAATAACATAGTCTTTAAAATTCATAAATATTTCATAAACATTTAACATCCTTTCATCTCACATACTTGTACCATGACTTCAACTTAATTTGATATAGCTATCTAACTCTATGACATGTATATCATCATTTTGACTAACCATACATCCTAAATTATAAATTAACCCATCTTTCCATCACATCTCCTTTTATCAATTAACTCTTATTCTCTCTAAATATAAATACAATTATTCTTAAGATGACACTTTATGATCTCTAAACCTGAAGCATATAGTTTATATATAATTTATGCTAATGACACATCACCATATTAAATTTTTAAAATTTTTATATAATTGTAATATAAAACAATAACATAGTCTTTAAAATTCATAAATATTTCATAAACATTTAACATCCTTTCATCTCACATGCTTGTACCATGACTTCAACTTAATTTGATATAGCTATCTAACTCTATAACATGTATATCATCATTTTTCCTAACCATACATCCTCAATTATAAATTAACCCATCTTTCATCACATCTCCTTTTATCAATTAACATCTCCTTTTATCAATTAACTCTTATTCTCTCTAAATATAAATACAATTATTCTTAAGATGACACTTTATGATCTCTAAACATGAAGCATAAAGTTTATATATAATTTATGCTAACTTATATAAATATTCAATTTCAATTACCGTAAGGTTTCATTACATGCTTGATGTCATTTTCTTATATTATACTATATAGAGTAAATTATACCGATCATCCATGTGCTTTACACAAAATTACATCGATAGTCTTTATCTTTTGGAAATTACATCGATCATCCCTGAATGATACCAAAATGCACGGCGGTAGTCTCTTCCATTAACGACAGTTAAAAAAATCCGTTAAGTGTGTCACATGACTCGCATATGAGGGTACATAAGTCTTCGTATCGAGCTTCAAAAGACGGTAGTTGGGTTGGTTTTGGGAAGAAGAAAAAGGTAAAAAGACTTATGTATGCTCATGTGTGAGTCATGTGACATACTTAACGAAATTATATAACCGTCATTAGTGGGAGGGACTACCGCCGTGCATTTTGGTATAATTCAGGGATGATCAATGTAATTTTCAAGAGATAAGGACTATCAGTGTAATTTCATGCAAAGCAGAAGGATGATCGGTACAATTTACTCTACTATATATAACACATTTCTTTCCTAATAGGATATACTAAAATTGTACATAATTTAAACTACGTCGTAAAAATAGTTGATTTACAATTATCACTGAGGTTTTATTACTTGCTTCATGCCATTAATCAAAAACGATGACATTAATTTTTTTAATTTGTTAACAAATCTTGAATTATAATGCTAGATAAATTCCTTCATTATATGATTCTTTTTGTACAAACATGCATCAGTGCCTTTAGAATGTTAGTTATAAAAGGTACCTTTTAAAAAGAAAAGTAAACACACGACCTATTGTACATAATATGTATCTTCACATATACGGAGTATTATTTACATATTGTAACATGTAATACTTAAACTAAGCATTTTATTTTTACATTCTCACCCAAATTGAATGTACTCATTTGAACCTCACTCTTTAATGATAATAAAGTTTCAACAAAGATTGACATTGTTACAAAATTATACTTCATATGTTACAAAATAAGTTTCCCATTCTAAAATGCATACAGTTTTAGAAATTAAAAGTCGCTATCTACCAATAACATCTCATCTTTACCTACTAAAGTTTTTCATGATGATTGTAAGGGAAGGAATATGGACAACTATTTCGAGACAACTCAAATTAATAAATGAGATACTTATTTTAGGACCAAATGAGTATACTATTGTGTCACGTGACCACGTGATGTAGGTTGGGCTGCGCATTTGCACAGCCATTAAGTTTCCTAGTATATATAATAAAGTCATTAAGTGATGCTCAATTTTACAAATTGAGATACACGCTGATTGAGTTTTTCAAAAAAGATTCTTATAACAAAATGCCTCAAAAGACCTCGATTGGAGATGCCCTAAGAGGATAGAGGGAGGTATATGGAAGTCTACTTCCTTCATTCATGTTAACTACTAAAATGTTCTGCATAACATTATAATGCAATTTTTAGAGACCTGTGTCTCCCTGGCTTTTGCTGAGGTAATTAGTAGTACTGAAATGATTGCCATGTCTACGCTATTTATTAACTGACTAGCTTTAAATCCGTACGATACACGATTAGAAAATTATAATATCATAATACATCAATTATAATATAAAATGGTACATTAAATGTTTTAATGATCATATTTAATTTTGGAGAAAATTACATTAACCATCTTTATGGTTTGCTGCAAATTTTACTTGCAGTCCTTTAATTAATTTAATTATGCAGATCATCCTTTATTTTAAAACTTGTTACGTCAATAGTCCTTTACATTAACGATTGTTAACTCTTCATTAAGAAGGACCTTGTGTGCATTTTTTTTCTTCTTTTACATTTTTTGAGTAAAATATAAATTATAAAATTATATATATATATATATATATATATATATATATATAAATATATATATATATATATATATATATATATATATACGTATATGACATGTAGTTACTATCAAGGAACACGATTCGGTATATGAACTTCAAAATCATTTTAATATATATATATATATATATATATATATACGTATATGACATGTAGTTACTATCAAGGAACACGATTCGGTATATGAACTTCAAAATCATTTGTTAGTATAAAGAGCTATACTTTTAAATGTGTATATTTGTATTTATGAGCAATTGGTGAAAACATGTAGTTGCTATCAAGGAACACGATTCAGTATAAGAACTCCAAAATCATTTGTGTTTTAGCAAATTGATTTTCTTAATGTCAATTCATTAATTCCTAATTGATCAAAGTAACATATTTATAACATTGATTCGGAAATTTTTGTACTACCGAATCAAACCTTTTTAACATTATTTCACAAAATATATGACACTGATTCACCAAAATGTTAGAATAGTGTCCAATATCATAACTAACTGGTAAGTACATCATTAAAAGTGAAGTCCTTTTTGGGTCGCCCTCAATGAACAGTAAGAGAAATATATAGAGAAATAATATTAATTGGAATTAATATTATATTTAGTTTATTAATTGGAAATTAATTAGCAACTAAAAGAAATTACGAAAGCATGATCCAACCGCCGGTTGGAAGTTTCATCTGGCGGATGGATTGGAAAAGGTTCAGATGGTGGAACGGCTGGAAGGGTTTTATGGAAACATCATCCATCCGCCGGATGGAAGATCCATCCGCCGGATGGATGTCTATCCCACATCGGCCAGCTGATAAAACCCTAGGCCTCCCTCTCCCCTATAAATAGGGACCTACCCCTTTGCTTTCTAGTTGCACCTTTTGAATTGAATATTTTCAATTCTTCTTCTCTCTTTCTTATTCCTGCTCCTTGTAAGAGTTTTGCGATCTAGAATCGTGAACTTAGGAGACTTGGGAATTCTCTTAGTTCTTTTGGGTGTGAGCCATTAGAGGTGTTCTAGTTTTGGCACTCGCCTCCAAGCAAGAAGGTTTTGCTTGTTCGTCTACGCGTGAGAATTTGTTTTCTCAAAGGTTAGTAATTTCTTATTTATCTTAATTATTTTATTGCTTTTATTTATTCAAGTTAAGATCCCTTAGCGATTAGTTTCCTAATTGCCTTAGATTAATTTTTGTTATTATTCTACTGCGCATATTAATCTAATTAGGGAATAGAAAACCCAACAGTGGTATCAGAGCCTTAGCTTGATAAATACTAGCATTTAATTATCTGCAATAGTATGTAGGTAAAGATAAATTGGAAATGAATTGTCTAAATTGGTAAAATGAATTTACACTTTAGACCCTATATTTTGAAATGTTTAAAATATACCCCTAAATTTTAAAATATTTTAAAATAGAACCGTAGACTTTAAGAGTTTAAAGAGAGACGTTACATATATTATGAGCTATAAGTATATGTATCATTAAATACATCGTCAGTCAATTGATGAATCGGCTCACCCATAGTGAACAAACTATAAGAGAGGTATTCTCTGTTTCTTTGTGCGTTCAATGGAGCTGCCAAGGACTTTGATAGGATGATGTTAAGATCAAAAGTATGACCTAAAAGTACTAAAACAAAATCCCGTTCTAGATACTCTATAACGTGAATAGTATGCTAACCAATGAAAACCGCACATCTTTCGTATGGTCTGTTAATGGAGTGTGTGTGGTTTACCGGCACATTAATATGAGAACATATTGAGAGGTGATGTGGAACTCGCGATTCTCGAGCATACTCGAGCCGGGGACCACACGGGTTTTGCATGGTCAAGTTCACCATCTTATTCATGATCCTCGGCATACCAATCATGAATGGTAGATAAGCATATTCGAGATTAACATGTCGTTGGTGGAAATCAAGGAATCTCAAAAGAACTAAGAATTTCATAGAGAATGAAATTGACAAAAGAATTGTCTACCTAAAATAAATTCGCGATATGATTACGGCAAACCTCTTCATAAAATGAATCTAAAATATGGATCCTATCCTTAATTTTGTAATTGGGTAATTAATTAAGGAATATTCAAACTAACTAAAACTGTTTATCCTATATATGTCTTCTACAAATGGTAATAATCCTCCGGTCCCCAATTCCGCACACAACTCGAACTTCTCACTTCTCTCAGTTCTTGGAAGGGAAAGACTGAGTGGTCCCAACTATATGGATTGGATGCGTAACCTAAGGTTTACCTTGAGGTACGAGAACAAGGAGTATGTTCTCGATGAGCAGATTCCCGTGATTGATGAAAACTCAACCCAAGATGAGATTGAGGCACACAGGAAACATTATAATGATGCGAATAAAGTGTCTTGTATCATGGCATCCTCCATGAGCCCCGAGTTGCAAAAGATTTTTGGGAATACTTGGGCTTATGAAATGAACCAACAGCTTAAGGAAATGTTCCGGGCAAAGGCGAGCAAAGAATGCCTTGATATGGTTAAGTCACTCATGGCTTGCAAACCCAAACCTGGAGCATCTATCTGTGCTTTCGTCTTGGAGATGAAAGGGTACTTTGATAGGTTGGAATCATTGAATATGATGTTTGACACAAAGTTTTTCATTGCTATAATTTTGTCTTGTCTGCTAGCTGTCTACAATCAGTTTGTAATATCATATCAGATGAATATGAATGAGAGAGAAGGCTCAATAATGGAACTCCATAATTTGCTGCAAACCGCTGAGCAAGGAATCAAAAAGGATGATGTCTCCTCTAGCTCAGCAGCTCCTGTGTTAGCAATTGGTCAAACTGCAAAGAAAAGAAAGAGTTCAAATTGGAAAGCAAAGACTATGAATGGAAAGTCCAATCGTGGGTCCAAAAGAAAGACTGATTCTGATATTACACCGGTAAATGATCCGAAGAAAGCAGTGTGCTTTTACTGCAACACTAAGGGGCACTGGAAACGTAGCTGCCCGAAATACCTGAAAGACCTTGAGGAAGGTAACTTCTAATTTGTGGGTTCTGGATACAGGGTGTGGTACTCACATTTGCACTGTATTACAGGGTCTAAAGGAAAGTAGAAAGTTGAAGCATGGAGAGCTTAATCTAGTCATGGGAAACAGAGGAATCACGCCTGTAACCGAGATTGGAAAGTATGAGCTCGTGCTGAACTCTGGAGTTATGATAGATTTGAACTATTGTTGTTATTCGTCAGAAATGACTAGAAACATTATTTCATTTTATGATTTGTTTAAGGATGGTTATCGATTTTCATTTGACAATGAGAATGGTGATATTTGGGTTTATTTAAATGGTTGTTTTGTTTTCAAAGCGTCTCCTTACAATGGCATTTATGAAAATGTTGAATGTGTTAGCAATTTGATTTTAAATGTTGATTCGTCTAATGAGCTTGATAAATCCAAATTGTGGCATTATCGTCTTGGGTATGTAAACAAGAAATGCATCGGCCAACTCCAAAAGGATGGAGTGTTGGAATCATTTGACCTCAAATCGGATGATGTATGCGAATCTTGCTTATTGGGTAAGATGACTAAATCATCATTCATAGGGTCGTGTGAAATAGGTGAAGGACTTTTGGACTTAGTACACACAGATGTTTGTGGACCATTCCGATGCGCCACAAAAGATGGAAATCGGTATTATGTTATATTTACTGATGACTACAGTAGATTTGGACATGTCTATCTGATTAAGCATAAGTCGGATACTTTTGAGGTATTCAAAAGATACCAAAGCGAAGTAGAGAATCAGTTGGGCAGAAAGATAAAGGTTCTCCGATCCGATATGGGAGGAGAATACCTTAGTATCGAGTTTCTCAATCATCTTAGAGATTGTGGAATAGTTTCACAATTGACTCCTCCTAGAACGCCACAGCTTAATGGTGTTGCTGAGAGGATAAATAGAACCTTGTTGGACATGGTTCGGTCTATGATGAGTCAGGCTACACTTCCGATAAGTTTTTGGGGTTATGCATTAGAAACAGCCGCTCGCATCTTAAATCTTTTACCCACCAAGAAGGTTTCAAAGACACCTTATGAGATGTGGAAGGGAAAACGTCCTTCTTTTGGTCACATTAAAATCTGGGGTTGTGAAGTTTTCGTCAAACGAGAAACTCAGGACAAACTAGACTCTAGATCTAAAAAGTTTCTTTTCGTCGGTTATCCACAAGAGTCGTTTGGATATCTATTCTATAGACCGGTAGATAATGCGGTCTTTGTAGCTCGAAGAGGAGTGTTCCTTGAGAGAGAAATGATATCTAAAGAGGACAGTGGGAGTAAGATAGATCTTGAAGAAATTCAAGAGTCGGCCGATGAAGAACCTATAGTAAACACTGATGTTCAATAAGAGGTAGAAACACCTGTTGAACCAGAAGACATATCCTTACGCACTCGCAGATCTAATAGAGTTAGCAAGCCTCCTCAGTTCTATTATGGTTTCCATATTGAAGAAGAGGATAAAATTAGTGATGGTACACTAAATGATT
The DNA here is from genome assembly GCA_963422505.1 of Pseudognaphalium luteoalbum. Taxonomy (NCBI): domain Eukaryota; kingdom Viridiplantae; phylum Streptophyta; class Magnoliopsida; order Asterales; family Asteraceae; genus Pseudognaphalium; species Pseudognaphalium luteoalbum. Next base: position 94,906,610 of record OY730198.1, read on the forward strand.
TAGATGAGCCTGCTAACTACAAGGAAGCGATGGCAGACCCTGAGGCTGCTAAGTGGAAGGAAGCTATGAAAAGTGAAATTCAGTCCATGTATGACAACCAAGTTTGTAATTTGGTTGACACTACACTCGGTCTTAAGACGGTGGGTTGTAAATGGATCTTCAAGAAGAAGACCGACATGGATGGGAAAGTACACACTTATAAAGCTAGGTTGGTAGCGAAGGGCTATACTCAAACCCACGGGATTGATTATGAGGACACATTCTCACCAGTAGCTAAGATAAAGTCAATTAGGATCATGTTAGCCATAGCTACATATCATGATTATGAAATTTGGCAGATGGATGTCAAAACCGCCTTCCTTAACGGGAAACTGACAGAGGATGTGTTCATGGCACAACCGGAAGGTTTTGAAAATGCAAAGTATCCTAATAGAGTGTGTAAGCTTCAAAAGGCTATTTATGGACTTAAACAAGCCTCTCGTAGTTGGAATCTCTGCTTCCATGAGAAAGTCATAGAGTTTGGATTTTCTAGAAGCGAAGACGAGTCCTGTATATATGTCAAGTTCAGTGGGAGTGTTGTAGTCTTCCTAGTATTATATGTGGATGATATACTACTCATAGGAAACGATATCCCAACTTTACTAGGTGTAAAAGATTGGTTGAGAAAATGTTTCGCTATGAAAGACTTGGGAGATGCAGCATATATTCTTAGTATAAAGATTTATAGGGATAGGTCGAGACGTCTAGGGGTGTTCAAAAAAGTCAGAAACCAGAAAACCGAACCGAAAACCGGTTGAATCGAACCGATTTTTGGTTTACCAAACCGATATTTTTTCATTTTTTGGTTTCGGTTAACTGAACTGAAGTTTTTTTGGTTTTTCGGTTTCGGTTCATGATTTTGAAATATAAGTGATAAATGGTTAACAAAAAAAAACGAAAAATATATATATACCTTATATTGTATATATTATATTTATCTATAGATATTTACACTTGTATTTTGATAATATCATTTATATTTCTTTTTCACTCATTATAATGTAATTTACTAACTTAATTTTGGCTTGATATGGTAATTATTACTAACTAGTTGTGATTATATTCAAACGATTTACGTACATATAACATAAATACACAATTATAAAGAGTAAATTTGATATCGTTTGAAACTTTTATTGATGAAATATATTAAAAATAGTAAGCACTTAATAATGGATATATATTTGTTTGTTATTAATTATTTTTAAATAAGTTTTAAGTAATAAACGGTTAATTTGGTTAACCGAACCGAAAAACCGGTTAACCGAATTTTTTGGTTTCGGTTTAGGTTCAAAAATATATCGAACCGGGACTCCGGTTAACCGGTCTTCGGTTAACCGAGTCCTTGGTTAACCGTCCATGAACACCCCTAGAGACGTCTCATAGGACTTAGCCAGGACACATACTTGGATAAATTTTTGAAAAGATTTAAAATGGAGAACTCTAAGAAAAGGAATCTACCCTTACATCATGGCATTAAGATCAGTAAGGATCTTTGTCTGAAATCTAAGGAAGAATCGGATAGAATGAGTCGAGTCCCATATGCTTTGGCTATAGGATCGATCATGTATGCCATGACGTGTACGAGGCCTGATGTCTCATTTGCTTTGAGCTTAGTGAGTCGACATCAGCAACATCCTGGCGAAGGTCATTGGACAGCTGTAAAGAATATTCTAAAGTATTTAAGAAATACTAAGGACAGGTTCTTGGTTTATGGTGGAGAAGAAGAACTCAGAGTAACGGGTTATAGTGATGCAAGTTTCCAAATAGATAGAGATGATAGTCGTTCACAGTCTGGTTGGGTATATTTACTGAATGGGGAAGCGGTGATATGGAAAAGTTCCAGGCAAGATACGGTGGCAGACTCAACGTGCGAGTCTGAGTACATAGCGGCTTGCGAGGCTTCAAAGGAAGCTATCTGGATTAAGAATTTCATTGGAGATCTTGGAGTTGTTCCAACGGTTCAAGACCCCATTGAAATATTCTGTGATAACGAAAGTGCGGTCGCCTTGAGTAGAGAACCCAAGGATCACGGAAATTCAAAACACATTGAAAGAAAATACCATTTTGTTCGGAGAAAAGTAGAAGAAGGACACGTGATTGTGAAGAGCATAAGATCAGATGATAATCCGGCTGATCCGTTCACAAAGCCACTTGGAAAATCCAAACACGATGAGCATGCTAGGAGCATAGGCTTAAGAGATAATGTAAAGTTTTAGTTGCTAGTTTGATTTTTGAAACATTGTAAACAATGATGGAAATTGTAATAGACTTGATGATTAAATAATGGAGATTTATTTATTGGAAGGAGTTCTGCCATTTACTATTGTTTGTCATTGTGTTTCAAGTTTTGCATGTTTAGACACCACTTCCCGAGTAAAACAGTTTTACTTAAACCTCCTCGGTCGTTCACACTCCTGGAAGTAAGTGGTGAATCAAGACTGTCATGGAGTGTTAGTAGATTGTCTATGGAGATTTGACATGGCATGGAGAATGCTGCAACACTCATGGGTACTTAATGGGGATTTAAGTATAGGAGAGACCCGTACTTAAAGAGATCACTTTATGGATTAAATCACGAGTGATTTTAAGATGATAATATCCTCTATTCTTGAAATTGAGATGCATTGAGTTTCTAGTTTTTCAAGTCTGTTATACTTTAGCCTATTCAAACGCTGTGCGTAACTGCCAGTTATAAAAGGTATGCTAGGTATGACATGATGAGTTGACTAGTACTATGTAGTCAAAATTTATTTGTTCCTTTTTGCCTAATGGGAAAAGAGATATCTTGGGCCCTCTAATGATTAAAGATTGACTCTAAAGTGCTAGGCCTGGCCGAGACTAAGTTGATGGTTCAATAGTCTCATAAAGTCAATGTAATCGGAAATCAGAAAACAAATTATGAATCCAGAGATTGATTAAAATCCATGTCTCGATTCATATGATATCAGTAGAGCAAAGGAATAGTTGATCACTTATCTAAAGGGCTAACTCTAGGATAAGAATCAGAGTTCGGCAGTCGCATTGGATGGCACTCTCTGCTTAGTTAATGGATAAGCTTAGACCAATAATAGTTGATGAATTGTCCAAGTGGGAGACTGTTGGAATAGTGTCCAATATCATAACTAATTGGTAAGTACATCATTAAAAGTGAAGTCCTTTTTGGGTCGCCCTCAATGAACAGTAAGAGAAATATATAGAGAAATAATATTAATTGGAATTAATATTATATTTAGTTTATTAATTGGAAATTAATTAGAAACTAAAAGAAATTATGAAAGCATGATCCAACCGCCGGATGGAAGTTTCATCCGGCGGATGGATTGGAAAAGGTTCAGATGGTGGAACGGCTGGAAGGGTTTTATGGAAACATCATCCATCCGCCGGATGGATGTCTGTCCCACATCGGCCAGCTGACAAAACCCTAGGCCTCCCTCTCCCCTATAAATAGGGACCTACCAAGAAGTGGAGACAATAGGGTAGCTTGTGGTTGCTCAGTAACCCCCAACCAGCCCAACTGCCCTAAATTTACAATAGCCCAAGTCCATTAATTTGTGTTGAGCCCCCCTTAATGAACTATGAAAAAATATTAATGCTAGATTCCTTTGGCCCAGTTGCACTAAAAGATCTTTATCCAAGCCCAAAAGTTAACTAAATGTTAGCACAAATTAAAAACACAAATTATTAATTAACTACGTGAAGTTTCTGTGTATTCTCTCGTTTACAAATTACGAAATCAAGAATTCCATTAGATTTTTGTGACGCATATACCTTGGTTCGTTCTCTTCTACTTGTCTTTTTCTTCTTCTTTTTTTAATTCCATTAAATATTTTCTGTTTTCTAATTAGTTTATATATTATAACTAGATCAAAGATCATCTTTAAGAATTAATGGATCTGTGTTTTTATATTTTTTTCCGTTTATGAGTAGTTAGTATCTGGACTCTCGTATTCCTTATAATTTGATGGTCATTAGTATTTACAATGCTATATTATTTTTTCTTTTACTTTTTTTATTCAACTAAAGTATACTATTGTTTATTAATTTGGCTTTATGTTAGGTTGAATTATGGGTCCAGAAAAAACCAAGGGTCCCCAAAAAACAATTCGTGATTTTTTTTACGCGAAAAGATGATGCTGCTGCTAATCAACAGTCACAACAAAACGAAGATATTGTTATTAAAGATGTTGTTAATGACCCACAAACACAACCGGATAGTGAAAATATCATAGAAGAGTCTCCTAAAGGTAATCTTGAAAAAGATGATACATCAAATTCACGGGAATTTAATACAGATTCATTAGTTCGAGATCCGGGCTTACGACCTCCAATTATGGATTATCCAAGTAACCAACATGATGAGATTAGAAGAGCTTATATTCAATATGGACCTTATCAACTTCGTAAGTCAAAGTATGCTCTAACTGCTAGTGGTTCAAGTGGTAATCGAAGCTTTCAAGAAGCTTGGTTTAGCAGATTCTGGTGGTTGGAATATTCCGAGAAAACGAATGCTGCATATTGTCTTCCATGTTATCTGTTTGCTAAGAAGCCTATTGGACGAGTTGGTTCCGATATATTTACCAAAAAAGGGTTCAATACATGGAAAAAAGTTAATCGTGGCAAAGATTGTGCTTTCATCAAACACGAAGGTACAACTCCAACTTCGGCTCATAATTATTATGTGAGATGTTATGAAGATTTAAGAAATCAGTTGAGTCATATAGAGAATGTGATAGAGAAGCAAACAACTTAAGAGATTATTGATAACAGATTGTGGGTCAAAACATCTGTTGAGATGATTAAATGGCTAACAATGCAAGCTTGTGCTCTTAGGGGCCATGATGAGCGACTGGATTTCAAAAATCAAGGAAATTTTTTAGAATTGATAAAGTTTATTGCTTCTTATAACAAGGAAGTTGAGAAAGGTGTGTTGGAAAATGCTCCTCAAAATGCAAAGTATACTTCACCGGATGTCCAAAAAGAAATTTTGCATATTTTTGCTACAGATGTACAAAAATCAATTCGTAATGAAATTGGAACGGCAAAATTTTGTTTGATAGTTGATGAGTCTCAAGATGAATCCAAAAAAGAGCAAATGGCAATTGTTGTGATATTTGTTGACCGAGATGGATATGTCAAAGAAAGGTTGTTAGACTTGGTTCATGTCAAAGATACAACTTCGTTGACTTTAAAAAATGAAATCTTGTCTTCTTTATCTTTTCATAAGCTTGATGTAATAGATATTCGAGGTCAAGGATATGATGGAGCCAGTAATATGCGTGGAGAATTGAACGGATTACAAGCTTTAATGTTGAAGGAATGCCCTTATGCGTATTATATACATTGTTTTGCTCACCAGTTGCAACTAGCTTTAGTGGCAGCATCTAAAGAGGTGGTTAAGGTGCACAATTTTTTTAAGAATTTAAACTTCATTATTAATGTCATTGATTCTTCCTCGAAGCGTCACGATTAATTACAAGATGCTCAAATTCATGAAATTGCACACTTGGCCGAAATGGGAGAGCAAGAGAGTGGTAGAGGTGCAAATCAAATCAAAAGTTTGCAAAGAGCTGGAGATACTCGATGGAGTTCACATTATCGATCAATACGCAGCTTGTTGAAATTATATGGTCCTGCCATTGTCGTGCTACGTGACATTGCTATTAATAGGTCTACTTAATCTCAAAAAGGTGATGCTTCTTTTGCTCTTACACAGTTATTGTCATTTGATTGTGTTATTGTTATGCATTTGATGAAGAAAATAATGAGAAAAACCGATAAGCTTTGTCAGGCTTTTCAACGTAAATCTCAAGATATAGTTAATGCGTTGAGTTTGCTTTCCACAACAAAGAGGTTGATTCAAAATCTGAGAGATCAAGGCTGGCAATCACTTTTTGATAAAGTTGTTGCTTTTTGCGAGGCTAATAGCATTTGAGTTCCTAAAATGACTCGAACTTACAATATAGTTCGGTCTCGTCTAAAAAAAGACAATGTGACCGTTGAACATCATTATCGAGTTGATGTCTTCATTGCTGCTGTTGATAGTCAGTTGCAAGAGTTGAACTCTAGATTCGGTGAGTCTGTGACAGAACTTCTTCGACTCAGTGTGGCTCTAGACCCAAGAAAGCCTTTCAATAAAAATGATATTTGTAAATTGGCAAAAACGTTCTATCCATTGGACTTTACAGAGCAAGAAAATATTCAGCTAAAACTTGAGTTGCAACATTATGAGCTAGATGTACCTAATCATCCAGAGTTAAAAAAGGTTCGTACGATTGCCGAGTTATGTAGAGGCTTACAAGAAACATAGAGGTCAGAAGTGTATCCAATGCTTGATAGATTGATTCGACTTGTATTAACTCTTCCGGTTTCAACCGCAACAAGTGAAAGAGCTTTCTCGGCAATGAAAATAGTGAAAACAAGACTTCATAGCAGCATGAGCGATGACTTTCTTAGAAGTTGTTTAATTCTTTACATTGAGAGAGATATTGCCGATACATTTTCTACGGATGAGATAGTAGATGATTTCGCTTTCAAGAAACGTAGACGAGTCCGACTTCATGGTCCTAAGGTACAATTATTTTAAGCTTACTTTTAAGTTTATGTTTTATTAATATTTAGATGCTAGTGTTTTAACTATTTGATTACTTGTAACAGGTTACTGAATGAGAAACGGATCGGTGTGCGTAGAATTTAGCTTTTATCTTGAAGATTAATTTTTTCAAAACTTACGTGTTACTGTATCTCATACATTCATTTTATTTAAAACTTTTATCGTTATTAATTTATATATCTAAATAATAATACTTTGTTATGATGTGCGAATAATTTTTTGTTGTTGGTATATAATTATTGAGTAAGCCCCCCCTATATTCAAATCCTGGCTCCGCACCTGGACCTACCCCTTTGCTTTCTAGTTGCACCTTTTGAATTGAATAGTTTCAATTCTTCTTCTCTCTTTCTTATTCCTGCTCCTTGTAAGAGTTTTGCGATCTAGAATCGTGACCTTAGGAGACTTAGGAATTCTCTTAGTTCTTTTGGGTGTGAGCCATTAGAGGTGTTCTAGTTTGGGCACTCGCCTCCAAGCAAGAAGACTTTGCTTGTTCGTCTACACGTGAGAATTTATTTTCTCAAAGGTTAGTAATTTCTTATTTATCTTAATTATTTTATTGCTTTTATTTATTCAAGTTAAGATCCCTTATGGTTTAGTTTCCTAATTGTATTAGATTAATTTTTGTTATTATTTCGCTGCGCATATTAATCTAGTTAGGAAATAGAAAACCCAACACAAAATTCATCACATTGATTCAAATATCATTTAATACTTGATTGAATCAATCATATAATCACAAAATAACATTGATCCATATATCAATCGATTCAAAATTTTCTTATTGAATCATGTGTTTCATGCCATTACAATTATTAATAATGTGCTATTAATATAACGTATAAACGATTTCTTTTAAAAGAAAATATCGTAAAGTTACTGTTATGATCCTCCATCCCTCAAATATTAACATTAAAATTATTAAATAATTCCAATATTGCCATCAAATAGTTTGAATCGTTGGATCTTAAAATCAAAAGCCAAGATGATTTCTCCCCCTTCTCTCATTGAAACCTCTTCTCCCTAGATTCATGTCCGATATATATATATATATATATATATATATATATATATATATATATATACACACACACTAGATTTTCTAATTTATATTTTACTCAAAATGTACAAGAATAAAAAAAATTATACACAAGGTCATTTTTTAACGAAGAGTTAACAATCGTTAGTGTAAAGAACTATTGACGTAATAAGTTTTATTAAATTAATTAAAAGACTGCGAGTGAAATTTACAGCAAACCATAAGGATGGTTTATGTAATTTTCTCTTAATTTTGTGTTCTATGCACTTTATTGGGGTTAGAATCTGGAAATGCAACTAACTTGTACCCGATATCTATTGTGTGTACCCAACTTACGTATGCTATTTTAATGCATCAAACTTTCAGAAATGGTGTTTTAATTTAATTTGGTGACGTGTCACTCGTTGAAGGTGCCATGTGGCATCCGGAGAGTTTGACAAATCATCAACACGTCACCAAATTACATTAAAACACCATTTTTGAAAGTTTGATGCATTAAAAATAGCATACGTAAGTTTGGTTTACACTTTAAATTTCGAGTACAAGTTAGTTGCATTTTCAGGTACTAAACCCCACTTTATATAATTGTGATTTTTTTATTTGGACACTATCAGTTAAACTTTAAAGTGTTTATATTGTTCATCACTTTAAAACATATTTTATGGCTAAAAAAATACGATGTACAAGTCACTTTCCTTTATATAGAGGGTGTTTGGGATTGCTTATTTTACATACTTATCTATTTATTGCTTATTTTTACAGCAGATAAGTAGAAACAAACACCATTCAAAAAACTGTTTATGTGATAAGCACTTAAAAATAAGTATGAAGACACATACTTATTATTTAAGCAGAAAAGTGCTTACAATAAGCAATCCCAAACACGTACCCCATAATCATTTTTTATCATACAAAAATTGTCAAAACTATAATGAAAGAAGGGTGATGATTTATATGAAGAAAAAAAATAGATAAAGTTAGAGGAAAATAGATTAAACAGTCTATGTATTTTTTACAGTGTTAGAGTAAGAAGGGTGAAGATTTAGATGAAAAAGTGAATAATTCTGAAAGAGGGAAGAAAATAGATAAAAAAGTTCATGATTTTTGACAATACCTAATAATTATACTAAAAATGTTATCTCCTAACCTATTAGTTTTGATTAAATTTACTATAATTTAATTAGTTATTGAATTATTTACCGTCCTAAAATTATGACACGTTAAATTAATATAATTTTAGTATGATATTTCAATAAAATATTATCTTATTTACCGTGCTATGTATGAGAATCCATTTAGCGAAGTTTGTTTCATATAATGATGACACATATGATGTAATTGATGTGGTATGTACAAATATTTGAGAACACATTGGATTAATAAACTAAAATCGAACAATCTATGTATGACGTGCAACGTAGAGGCTTAAACTACCAGTCTACCACCCGTGGTCTAGTTGGCGACTTGACATGTCATAACATATACATAAACAAACAACGCACACAAATAGACATTAGACATTTATATAATAATAATAATAATAATAATAATAATAATAATATATTCAATATAATAATAATAGACATTAGACATTTATATAATAATAATAATGACAATATTCAATAATATATTCGTTTTACAATAATCAAGCCGACTAATCAAACATATCCACCACTTACGGCCACTAGTTGGCAACTTGCCATGTCATAAATATATATACATCGAACAAACAAAGCAAATGGCGTATTCATGCACATACAGAGAAAAAACCCTGATATATATGATTATAAGATCACTCTCAACCGTTATTTTGTCATTTCGTTTGTCAGTTATGTCACATCAGTACATTCAAAACCGACGAAAGACAGACATAAAGGTACCATGGTGGTTTCATCACTTCAATTTTTGGGTCGCACATATAACAATATACATATATTTACATACACTAAATAAAAAATAACAATACAATTAATATAAGTTGGGCCTTGTGAAATATCAATTCCTTTTTCGATTTACTGAAGAAGCATCAACCGACAATAAGAAAGAAGAAGTCGTGTCATCAGTAACGAAAGTCATGACTTCGTCGGTTGAAACCGATGAATACCGATAGCATTGGTCTAAAGGTCGATTATTGTGAAATAGATCTTAAAATATAATTTAATTCATAGAATGGTAAGCTAAATGATGGAAATTCAAGGATTATCGAATATCACTAGCTTGATGCATATTTATAGGTAATCCCGAATTACATTATTTCTTGATGCACATAGTACCCCTTGAGCAAAAATTAACGGGTAATTAATGATTTTAAGGACTTTGCTAACAATAGTTGGTTATACTTAACAACAAGATAAAGTTACTAAGTGCAAAATAAAAACTAGATCAATTTTTCAACAACGTACTTTTCTTTGCTTCAATTTTTTTTTTTTTGTTCTCTTTCTCATTTTATATATTCTAACGTGTCACTCCCTTTTCCTTTACAATCATGTAAAGTCGTAAGTTGTAACGACAGTGTACCTCTGTATATCGTGATTGATATATTGGTGATTCAATTATCTTTCACCTAATAAAATTTTGGTGTTAATGAACGAATTAATAAAAATACCTGATCTTTTTACAGATTTTTTTTTGAAAAAGAAAAGTTTATTCTTTTACAAGCGAGTCATTTATACAGACAAATAGTCACATATATATATATATAGGTGGGTTAAAATGAGAAGGCTAATTTTTGTGAGAACGTGAGAAACACTTCAAAATTATTTTTTAACTATTCGAAACACATTTTCCTATAAAACTTTTTCAATGATTACTATTAAAATAACTTTTAGAAGCTATGATATAAATATAAATAAAAAATATCAACTTTTTTTTCGAACTTATTTTACAGTCGTTACTGTTGTGATTATCTAACATAATCACAATATATAACATGATAATCACATGTGATTATTCTCTATTATAATGTGATTATCATGTGTTCGAGATAATCATAAAATATGACATGATAATCACATATTATTCATGTGATTATCAAGTTATAAAATGTGATTATTATGAATAAAAAATTTAACAAAAAAATTAAAAAACATAATAAAACGTCGATTATTTTTTATTTGAAAAATAACTTCAAAAATTATTTAAAAAATAAGCTACTAAGAAAATTTTGTAAAAAAACATATTTTGGATAGTTAAAAAGTGATTTTTAAAGTGTTTCTCACGTTCTCACAAAAATTAACCTTCTCATTTGAACATGAGACTATATATATAGGGGAATGATCAAAATGGAAACTTCAAAATTAGGGGAAGGAGGAAGGCAAACCACAACCACTCATTTTTTTTCTCTCTTCTTTATTCATCCACAATACCCATTTAATCAATTTTCATCTAAAATTTCAAATTAAGCATGTAATTCAAAGATTCATCAATCAAAAATGTTATAAATCTTTGAATTCATCAATAGCAATCATAGATATCTCCAATTCGTCATAATTCGAATTCATTAAAAATTATAAATATTAGAGTAACTTTTGGGTTTTTGAGAAAATTTTAATTTGGCAATGAAAACAATATAATTAAACGAATTTGATCGTACAAAACTTATAAACAAGTAATTAATGAAATTATGATTGTCATTCCAATTGAATTTTACAGATTGAAAAAAATCCAGACCGTTAACATTCATCTGAAAAACATGTTAATCAAAATTACAACTTAATACTCTTAAATATTCATTCATGATGAATATTAATTTATGTATGTTATTATACACAATTGAATGTGATAACATAACATTCATCGGTGTATAATAATGTATATGCGTTATCATTCATCGTAAATGAATGTTAATGTGCTGAAAATCTGATTTTGATTAACATGCTTTTGAAATGCATGTTAGCAATCTGGGAGGGGATTTCAAGTTATTTATAAGTTTGTCACCGCGTTGACTTTTGTGTTGAACAGATGGTGTGACAAAAAATAGCTTTCTTCATTCCCCCATTTTTTTACTTCTCTATTGATCTTCCCTCTATATATGTGTGTGTGTGTGTGTGTGTGTGGATAAATATTTTTAAACATGCATATTCAACTTTAGTAAATAATCTGTAGTATATATTCAACTTATAACAATTCTATTCTATGTTTCCAACTTTTAAAAACCTCTATTGTATTGGATGGTATTTTTAATGATGTGTCATTCTTAAAATGTGTCACGTGTTATCTATATAATTAAACACAACATCAAAACTACCGTCCAATATATACAATAGTTAAAGTTGAATACATATTATAGAAGTATTGTAGGTTAAATACATACTATAGATTTCCTTTATTAAAGTTGAAGACATTTACAAATATCCCATATATTAATCCACAAATATATATACATTTGTATGAACACTAGATGTTAAACTCTTGATTCAATATTGAAAAGTCAGCTCAAAATCGTTAGACCATTAATTAAAGTCAAACAACTCAAGTTAATGAACCTTTATAATAATAAATTAGTTAAAAGGGAAATCAAGACATTAACTACATCTTCTTAATCGAATATATTAAGAGCAAATGTGAATAATTTTTTTATATACAGTATTAAGTATAAATAAATTAAAGATTTATAAACTAAAAATATTGAGACGTTGACGTTGACTTAATATTGCAATGATGAATTCAGACTCTACATAAACCAAAGAAATGCATACCAAATAGTAACTCACATTTCAAGGCATTTCAGTTTTCCTTCAATCTAAAAAAAAGAAATAAAAAAAATTTAAAAATTTGTTTAAGTCGTGTGCTGATCGAGTTGAAGCAAAGGTACAGATGACTTTGCAACCTCCGAGACTACCTTGCCAAGACCTAATTAATGGTAATATCTGCTATCCTTAATTCCATATAACTACGTTGGTGCAATATTTAAGTAATGTAATATATGTCTACTTTGATAAATTGATAACCAAATCTGATACATTTATTGATTGATATAGTCTTATATAGTCTTTTAACGTAATTAGTAGAATTTTACACGTATCAGTCTTATATTTTTAGTCTTACTTTAGATCTATCTAAAGTATAGTAGGACTATTTATCTTTTTTCTTATTCCCTTAAATGCATATAGTAACTTGTACACCACATAATTTTCTTAATCCAATCCTTTTAACTTGGTGCTAAATTTAACATCGAGTTTAACATGAAAGGAGGCATTAGAATCAAAGAGAAAAACAAAAATTTAGGATGATGATATCTACGACACACGATTTGATACATACATCAAAAATGTGCGATGATATACTTGTATTATGTGCTTAAATACTTGTACAGTACAATGTAAATATCAAATTTTGGTGTGTTGTATATATAAACTCCCAAAATTTTTATAAGCTAACATTAGGGGTTCAACTCTGGCCTTTAATGCCGGTCAGGGAGTGGTTAACACCTGCTATCGTATCCGCATGAGACCAATCCATATTAACGGGGGAAATTGTAGTATGTTCGTTATAGTTTTCGGTGTTCAATTGAGATTTTTTTCCCGTTCAAGTAATACATTAGAATTAAACAAATTCAAACTATTATTACTTTATTAGCGTAATTTCAACATAAATACAAAAGAACTCGGTTTATATGATATTTTTTTCAAGAGAAAACACATAGAAGGTTCATATTTTAGCAACGTGAACAAATCTTGTATATGGTAGTTATTTGTGTTTGCTCACAAATTCATCTATCCGGAAGACACACCTACCCCAATCAAATATCTCTCAACAACCACCCTTTAAGACTTCCAGCTTAAAAAAACATAAAAATTACACAAGCCCGTTAATGAAGATTGAAGAACTAGTTGATCACTCACATGAAGATATGAGATTCATAGCCCAAATTTAATGTCTTTTTTCTTTTCTTTTCCTTTTAAGTGCGTTCAATAAAGTTACACAATTATACGCATGAACATTTAGATTTTAGACAATTACTCCCTCCTTCTTAACATAATGTCCTCAAACAAATATACTTCGGTTTAAGATAGAGTAAGTAAATAATTTTTCTGTTTTTAGAGTGTGTTTGACAAAAATAGTTGATAGCAAGCTTAGGCTTATTTTTTAAGCTGTAATTGAAAGCTTTTTTATTTTTTTAATAAATATTTGACAAACTTGATGAAACTTATGGATATGAATTCACATAATATGTTGAAAAAAATGAAGATTAATATACTATAAATATTTAATTTCTTGTTTCATAAGGTAGGAGTTTATCCTTAAAGCTATTTCTAGTACGAGTAGCTTATTTTTTATTTTTTTCACTAAGCTATAATTTTTCTGTAAACCAAACAATGATAGAAATTGAGCTTACATAAGAAATAAAATAAAGCATTCGTAAACTTCAATAAGCTCGTCGATCAAACACACCCTTATATCAAAAGTAAGTGTAACTTGAAATATTTAAATATAAAGTAATCGAGAACAACAGGTGAAGGTATAATCAGGGGCGGATCTTGGGGATGAAAAAAAGCTAAAATCGCGCAAAAAAATGTAAGGGGATGCTTGTTTTGCAGGTTTTGGTAAAAATGTTGTTTATTTTGTATGCATAGATTTTAACATTAGGTATTAATGTATAATCCCTTTAAATCATCGTTTACCAGAACCCATGGGATTTCTAACATTTAGGTGGGCTCATTTGTGTTTTTTGAGTCAGTTTTTTATTTAGTAGAACACGAATAAAATATACTCGTACTGTATTAAACATTCATGCCCTTCTTGAGTTCTTTCTCATCTTTTCTTTCAAACCTACACCTATTCCTAAACCCATCTACAAAACAAACGCCACTTGAGATTACACAATTTTTTTTTCAAACGTAATTAGTGACATTTTAATAATCTGCCCCTAATTTATTTATTTATTTATTTATTTTTTTTTTTTTTTTTTTTTTGTCTTCATATATAAATTTCTAGTTCTACCTTTAGGCATAGTTGAAAATTTAATATTTTTTAATTGGTAATTTTTGCAAACGAATATTTATTGAGATTAAAACTAATAATATGAAAAAATTGAAATGGACCGAGTGACTAATACTAATAATAATTGGTACGGAGTATATTGATATGGGCTGAAATATCATTGAAAATTTGAAACGTTGGGTTTTGAGCTTGTAGATGGGCCCAGAAGCACCCAATTCCGCTATATCTGTTTTGTACTCTCTCCGTCCCAATATTATAGTTCATGTTTCTATTTTCGAACACTCCAGTATAATTGTTCACTTTCAAAAATAGATAGTGAAGTTTTGTCATGATTATCATATTACCATTAATTGAAGTTATCATTACACACCTTTTACAAAATAGTAATTAATTGTTATTCTGCAAAAAAGTAAGAAAGAAAAAACAATACTTATGTTTTTATTAAACTGCGTCTTTTTTGTCAGGTGACAATAATTTTGAGACGGAGGGAATACTAAATACTCGTATTACTTTTGAAAATGTTTTTAAAAGTTGATGCCCAAAATTTGATTAGAATCCATTTCTTAGTTGATGCACAAATATTAAATTTGTTACATAACCATTAAGACCACTCTCAACACACATCGTCATCATGTCAATATTTTTTAAAATTGACACACAATTGACTGAATATTGTCAATCATGATTATCACTCAGTCTTTTCTGATACAACATGTACTAAGATATATTTATTTTTGTACTATAAACAATAAAAAAATAAAATAAAAATATATTTTTTTAATCGCATGGGCCCCACACTTCCCTTCACTTCAACTTCAACCGAAGCTCCAAAAACTGAAGCAAAGTGATGGCTTGGTGCCAATGGGTGAGACATGAGTTTGCCAAACTGAAGCAACCATTGGGACGGGTCTAACAAAGTCAAAAAGTGATGCACAAGGCATACAATTGATTTTAGCGTTTCAAAAGTGAAGGATTTAATCTGGCCATTATAATTAGACATGATGTTTAAACAATCGTTGTTAAAAGAATCTTGAGATGAACTGTGTACTAATTGACTAATTATTTACATAAGGACCTAGAGAAGACTACATCAGAATTGGTATTCCTCTATATGAAGCCTCCATTAGATGCGATTGGAAAGCTGCTCAAGCCATTCTTAATGAAAACCGAAACATACAGTTGGTAAGATATAGTATCACTGAAAATAAGGAAACCTCACTGCATGTTGCCGCATCTGCAAAAGTAAGTCCCAGAAAAATGAAAGAGTTCGTAAGAGGTCTGGTGGGTTTGATGGATATGGCTGATTTGGATCTGCAAAATAACAGTAACAACACTGCCCTCTATTTAGCAGTTGTCGCTGGAAACCTTGAAACAATTAAGATTATGATGCCCGAGAAGACAATCAACAATGGAACAACTGATGTTATGATATTAGAGAACCAGGTCTTGCTGAGCATCCCTGGTGGTGCAAAAAGAGATATGACGCCTTTGTACGCAGCTGCCTTGTTTGGACATCATGAGGTAGCCAACTATCTGTACAAATATTCCAATTTGAATGATGATTGCTGGAACAATCAGAATCGTGGTTGGCTTCTTGAGAAATGTATCGAGAATGACATGTTTGGTAAGTATTTTAGTACTGTATCTAACATTTCCTCAATCATAACTCGTTCATTCAACCTCAAAAAACGGAAATTTACTGATCTTTTTGTCAATGTTAGTTTTTTGTACGCGTTTATGTAATTGATTGTCGTAAAAACAGTGATAACAACATAAATATCTAGTTAGGTTTATGTGATTAAAGATGAAGCCACTATAGTCTGAGACTCTAAGGGACGAACTAGTTACAACAGCCATTACATTACAGAAGCTAATCTATCACATATACATGTAAAGTATCTTTCTTTATTTATAATATACAGTTTCTAGTTTCTAGTTTTGATTTTAATTATTGAATTTTTCTTACTTCTGTCATGACTTTCCCTCACCAAGAGCTTGTCAAATCTTTATTTCTAGATATTGCACAAAAGATTGTGGAAACGGACACCGCACTTGCTTCTCATGGACAGGCACTTCAAATTTTGGCTCGCAAGCCTGATGCCTTTTTTGTAAGAAAACCTAATATTCTCTGGAGAATCATCAGAATCATCATCATATGGGGTAAATATCTCTATTCCCTGAAATCATGCCAAGTAATCCTAGTACACCTACGTACCCCAATTATGTAGTTTAAAAGAACAGCTAAAAAAATGGAATTTAATATCCGATCCATATGATATAGCAGTGATTTTACAGTAATAATATATGACCGAAAATGTACATTCCTTATATTTTATCGATAGTGGTTAATAACATCCAACTTGAATATTCATCATTAGTTTACTATTAAGTATTTGGTTTTATTAATCTGACTTCTTCTCTTGGTTGTTGGTGTCAGTTCTTGTGTTCTTTCGTTTAAAAGAAAATGTTCCTGAATTAGAAAATAAAGCATTGCCATTGCTAAAGATCATTTGGGGAACTATTTCTAAGAAGCCAAGGAAGGATATTGATGATATACTCAGAGGACCACCAGATTCGATTAATAAGAAAGACAAGTCAGCAAGTGGAAGGGTCGTTCAAGTTCTGCAACTACAAGAACTCATTTCTGGACATCTTGACACATTGTATAATGATACCCAGGCGATAATGAATGGCCAGTCAGCAGCTTCAACTTCACAAATCGTAGTAGAACCATTTTCGCGGTTAAAAGCCCTCGTTTCAAAACATCTTGTGAAAATGCATGTTGAAACCCAAAACATAATTAAACAAGACGACGATCAAGTTTCTAGTAAAAGAAATCAAGCTCTGCTAAAGCTCATTTCCGAACAGATTACGGGCTTGCATGTGGAAACACAGGTGATAGTTAAGAGCCGATCTGTAATGGGAGAGAAAGCTTTGAAACTACAACAACTCATAGATAAGTATATTGCTGAAATGCATGTTGCAATTAACTTAAAGGAAACATACTCTTCTCGGGTACTTTTCATTGCTGCCGAAATGGGAAATACTATTTTTTTAATTGAGCTAATTCGTCAATATCCTGATCTCATTTGGAAGGTAAACGATAATAATCAAACTATCTTTCATATTGCTGTCAAGCATCGCCACAAGGGTATCTACAATCTATTATATGAGATAGGCTCAATGAAGGATTTGATAACTCCTCTCAAAGATGACCAAGAGAACAATATGCTGCATTTAGTAGGGAAGAGTGCAAAGCAAAAGCGACTACAGGATGTAACAGGGGTTGCTTTACAAATGCAGCAAGAATTACTATGGTTCAAGGTACATATATATACTCCTCTTTATGCTTCAAGGATTCTTGTAATTATTTTCTTATTCTTCTTTGATAATTAGTATTCGAGTACAACCATAAAGTAGTCGATAACTCTTCTAGTTTGTTTGGGTTATAGGAAGTAGAGAATATGATTCCTCCTTCATATAGAGAGCGAAAAAATGAAGATGATCTAACGCCACATGAGCTATTCACCAAGGAACACAAAGAACTACTTACACAAGGGGAAAAGTGGATGAAAGGAACGGCCAGCCAGTCTATGATTGTTGCAGCGCTTATTGCAACCATAGTATTTGCTGTGGCTTTTACGATTCCAGGAGGTTATGGCCAAACCAGTGGTATCCCAATCTTTAAATCAAAAGCAGCCTTTATGACTTTCGTTGTGGCTGATGCCATTTCTCTATTCTCTTCTTCCGCTTCAATTCTAATATTCTTATCTATCCTCACGTCTCGTTATGCGGAACGTGATTTCTTGGAGTCATTACCCAGAAAGCTCGTATTCGGTCTAGTGACTCTTTTCCTATCTATAGCAACCATGACCCTCGCTTTTAGTGTGAGCTTTTTCGTACTTTATTATAAGGGTCTGGTATGGGTTCCAATCGTTATCGCTGCGTTTGCTGTGATTCCGGTCTTCTTATACACGTTCCTTCAATTTCGTTTGTTTTGGGATATAATTCTTTCAACATATGGTTCTAGGCACCTCTTCAATCCCAAAAAGCATGTTCTTTACTATAAGAACCCAAAGGTCTAAATGTCATCTTTTTCCTATGTGATAGGTTTGTTTCAAGAGGCGTGCTTTGTAAAACGGTTATAAGTTGCATTTTGATGATTATGTATTTTTTCCAAGATGATTCTGTTTTGTTGATGGTGAGCATTCTTGTCTTTCAACACATTAAATGGCCCAAATTAAGTCACTTAGCTTTGGGTTGAACGCACGAGTTCCGGCTCAGTAGAACGTACAACTTATATACTCCCTCCGTACTGTCCATATTTTCGTTTTAGAATGTTCCAAATGTATTGTCAACTTTGTACTTTTAACCAATCAAAACACTTTAATGTGGTTAGAGATTAAATTTTATAGGTTATACTATACTCGTTCCAAACGCACGAGTTCCGGCTCAGTAGAACGTACAACTTATATACTCCCTCCGTACTGTCCATATTTTCGTTTTAGAATGTTCCAAATGTATTGTCAACTTTGTACTTTAACCAATCAAAACACTTTAATGTGGTTAGAGATTAAATTTTATAGGTTATATTATACTCGTTCCAAACGCACGAGTTCCGGCTCAGTAGAACGTACAACTTATATACTCCCTCCGTACTGTTCATATTTTCGTTTTAGAATGTTCCAAATGTATTGTCAAGGTTAAAATGGTTAGAGATTAAATTTTATAGGTTATACTATATAACAATTGCATTTTCTTAAGGTGCATGTTTTTTTATCTGTGAACAATAAATTTGAGACGGAATGAGCATTAAAATATTAACATCTATGAGACCATATCTATCTTTATAACTAAGGGAGGAGATCCTAAATTATTTGTCAAATATACACACATGCTACATCATACAAATCCTATGTGTCATCATCATATAAAAAAAATTGATGATGTGGAATTTCCTACACCCTTATTCCAAATAAGGTAATATTCAATTAAAATTTATATTATAACTATTTTTTATAATAAAATTAAATTATACTATTTAAATTCAAAATAATGTGTCATATAATAACACTTATAACATTTTATTATAGTCCAAACTCATGACATTTTTAATCTATTTTTTCCTTCTAATTTTAAACTTTTAGTTTTTTCATCTTAATCTTAACTCTTATTCCTCTAACTTTCTCTTTTTAAAAAAATAAATAAATAAACTTTTAATAAATTATGAGAACTTACTTTTAATATAATTATATTTTTCATTAAAGTTTTGTTAATTTTAATTTTTTATTATCATCTTACAAATTAAGAGAATTCAATCTCTATTATTTAGTAAACTGAATACAAGCTTTATGGATAGGCAGATCAAGGTCATCATCTATTTTTTAAAGAGACTTTTTCTATTTTTTTAATCTCACACAACTTAATTATAATTCAGTATGCGAATGGTAAGACGTGTACTTCTATTAATTCTATACGTATTATTACTTTTCTAATATATATAATATAGGTATATATTTGATTGTTGTAGAATAATTTATATTTTGTGCATATATATGTACATTGTTATTCAATAAAACGTCTAAATTGTTATAGTAATTTTTACAATTTATTTTTCCCAAGACTATTAACGTACACATTGTTTATCAATTGTTGCAAGGTTAACATATTATAACTATAGGAAATGGAAATGTCACAATGACTAGACAATTTTTGTTAGCTAGAAAAATGTCAATTATAAAATACACATCTTTTTTAACCTTCCAATTTCATTGATATATTATGGAAAAAATATGCTGTTATTAAATCATTTTTGAAGGGTTAAAATATATAATGTATCACTAATACCGATAAAAAAAAATTCCCTTTATAATCTGAAAGTTTTCACCATTTCATATATCATTTTGACTTGTGATTCACATATTACGACATTTTATAAAGCTAGCCGTAGTACTAAATAGCTTACATAACACCCCATTTTTCAAAGGCGGAATGGATGTAACATTAACGAGATAAAATAGGAGTAAGATTCATTTATTTCAAAATTTCCTAATAAACGAGTTATAATATGTTTCCGAACATTTGTGATTTCATTAGAAAGCGCTCGAGTAATAAATTAGAGTTGAACAAAGACAATCACAAAGACTGTGGAACAAAGAATTACAGAATGAGCATACTTCACATCCCTCACAATATCTCAACTTTTACCTTCCGATACTCAATTTGTATCTTATTTAAGGTTCTTTTGTTTTTCAAAATTAAGCTCTTAATTGGGCTATTTTATCTTGTTCGGTCAAACTTTACATCATTAAGATGTTTTGATGTTTTTTTCTCTCCCCATATACAGACTTAAAAGATCTTAAAACATCTTATTAACCTCTTTTAAGTAAGCCAATTTATCTAGCTTAGAGCATCCACAATGGATTACACTCCATAGAGTTTAAAGTCCTCCATAGAGTTTAAAGTCATGACATGTCATCACCTTTATCTTTTACACAAAACATTAAAATATTTTAAGTTTAAAGCAAAAACTTATTTATATTTTTGTAATTTATAACATATGCATAAAGTAACTTGAGTTTGAAAGAAAGTACACCTGTGTCTCATTTTTGAGTTAATATACCGTCTATGCAGGCTTGAGCTTACTATATACGCATAACACTTGCAATGGGAAATTGGTGGCCACCTCATCACTTAACAAAACTTTGCACCATGCCACCTCATCCCATTGTGGATGCTCTTAGGCCACTCCGATCTGTTTCTTCATCACTTCTGCCACGTCAGTACCACGTCAGCTTTCCAATAATTGATTTACTGATTACCCACTGTCATGAATGACTAATCACTTCATTTATCTGACCACATTTACTAATATATTATTATTTTTATACACTAAAAAAAGCACGGGCCCACTTTCACAACCGATGAGGAATCAGTTTGGTGATTAGGTTGCGAACCGATTAGCAACAGATGCAAACGATGGCACGGGTTGGCTAATCGGTTGCAACCGATTGAGAGCCGATGCCTCCTGATAGGAGCGGCCTTATAACCTCTTAAATCCTAAATTAATAAAATATAACATAAATATAAAGAAACAATAAATAATTTGTGTCAAACGTAGGCACATGGTCCAGATATTATTATTTTAGCTTTTAAATGTAACATAAATATAAAGAAACAATAAATAATTTGTGTCAAAAGTAGGCACATAGTCCAGATATTATTATTTTAGCTTTTAAATTATGCATTTCACTAATGGGAATATGTGTACGAAAGAGATATATGGATTGTATGATTGTAATTACGTAAGATCACCCCAAGAAAATAAAACAAATAATAATGTCGTAGTTAAATAAAATAACAAAATAAGTATGTGTGGATTTCGTTTAAAGGTTTTCTTAAATCATATTTTGTTATGTTTTAAAAATACTACATTCTAAGATAACATTGTACTTTTAGAATGCAGTAATTTTAAAAACATATTTTGTTTGGTTTAGGATTGACTTTTCAAGTTGATTAGCTAACTTATAATTGATGTATAATAGCTCTCGAATCTAACTTAATTCATGATTAACTAACACTAAAACATATAGTGTACGTAAATAAATCTAACCTACTCATACGCACTAAAACAATTTTCTTTTTCACTTGGTTATTTACCATCTCACTTTGTAATTTGTAGAACATCCTATCAGAAGAAAATATAAATTTATATTGGATTAGGATTGGGATTGGAATTGGAATTTAGAAGTAACATATATGAAAATTGCCCCTGGTTAAGAGTTTATTTTATATCCATCGTTAACGTATTTTGCGTGACTTGTTACTGTGTTTCTTGTAACGAAATTTTGTAATCTAAATCAGTGCTTAATGGACTGGGCTTTCACTCATGACCGGCAAAAGTCATTAAATATTATTAATATCCTTGAAATTTTTTTCCCTTTTACATAATTTAATATTCTTTTGGGCCAGCTTCTCCATTCTAGATCCTCCTTTGTCTAATGATAATTTGGTGTTATCTTGTAATGTAAGATTGAAATACAAAATATCATCTTAATGCATCTTTTGATAAATCAACCAAATGAGACACGAGTACACCTACTGATCTCACGTTAAGCTACCTATCTCATTTGAACCAACAATTCAGAATTGATATATTGTTCTACCGATAACTCCATGTTGCCATGTTGTCAACAAATCCAACCACCCGCACGTGTACGTGCACACACACATATGTGGTGAAGACCCGATGAGAACTATAAATTTCTAAGAACCATGAGAACCATATATGAAAGGAATTTTATCCCTGCAACTTGTGATTTGGGCTTCTTCCAAAAATCATCACAGCTCTTTTATTTCAAAATTAGTTTAATATGAAAATAATGTAATCAAACAAGTTATATGATTGAATTCATTTTTTTGTCTCTTTAATTTGGTGTAAGTCAAGCTAACTTTTCTTTAAAATAAACTCCGTAGTAGATACGTACAAAACTATGAAATGCATCTAGATTTTAACCGTGGTTCACTGAAGTTTGTCTCTTGAAAATGATTATTATCTTGAAGGTCTTTTTCTAAGAGAGGGCTAGCAGATGCAAAATCATCGTTTGATGTAAAATTGAAGGTCGATGTAGAATCGCAGGTGTGAGTACCACACCCTATATCCAAGACATACGAATTGTAAGTCGTAACATGGAATTCGATCATTTATATATCTGAATCCTTTACGACCTTACTGTCTTTAAGGTCCTTCAGATATTTTAAGCAACAACACTTCTAGTGCCCCTCTGCATTGTAGTAAAACCCACTGCTTCCTTTGGATCAGTTGCCTGTGCAATTTCAGATTTAATCTTTCTCTTAGCCCTACGATTGAACTTTTCATTCGTAGCTTTTCTAGATCTCTTCATTTCCTTTGCATTATGACCAAATGACAACACATGAGCTGCTGAGCTAGAGGACACATCAATCTTCTTGACCCCTTTGCTCAGCAATTATGGAGTTTCATTATCGAGGTCTCTTTCTCATTCAAAACTATTTGACATGAGGTTACAAATTGTTTGTAGACAGCTGGCTGACCGGACATAATTATGTTGACCAAAACTCAGTATCAACCATCATAATATTTCCGGTGAGCTTCAATCTCTTCTTGGGCTGAATCATTATCAATTGTGGGAATTTACTTATCGAAAATATACACCTTATTCTCGTTGAGAACATACTTCTTGCTCTCGTACCTTAGAGTGAACCTACGGTTTCACAACTCATCAAGAACATACTTCTTGCTCTCGTACCTTAGAGTGAACCTACGGTTCCACAACTCATCAAGAACATACTCTTTGTTCTTATTCCTTTGAGTGAACCTAAGATCTCAAATCCAGTTCATACACCTTGGACTGTTAAGTCTTTCCCTTCCAAGAACTGAGAGTAGTGAGAAATTCGGGTTATTTGCTGAATTAGATACGGGAGAATTATTACCATTTTCAACAAGTATTATTGAGATAAAACTATTTCAGTTAGTTTGAATATTCCTTAATAAATTACCCAATTTCAAATTAAGGCTAAGATCCATATTTTAGATTCGTTTTAGGAAGAGGTTTGCCGTAATCATATCGCGAATATACTTTAGGTAGACAATGCTCTTGTCAATTTCAATCTCTATGGAATTCCTAGTTCTTTTGAAATTCTTTGAATCTTATCAATGGCATGTTAATCTCGTTTATGCTCATCTACCATTCATGACTGGGATGCCGAGGATCATGAACAAGATGTGTAAATTAATCATGCAAACCCCGCGTGGTGCTCGGCTCGAGTACGCTTGAGAATCGTGAGTCTCACATCACCTCTAACTTATATCCTCATATTGATGTGCCGGTTAACCACACACGCTCTATTGACAGTCCATACAATAAATGTGCGGGTTTTCATGGGTTAGCATAATTTTCACATTTTTCTATTGCTAAAACGGGATTTTGTTTTACTATTTTAAATCTACTTTTAATCTTGACATCATCCTATCAAACGCCATCGGTATCTCCATTGAACACACGAAGAAGTGGAGAAGCAGGTCAGCGCGAAGCTTATTAAAAACCTACTTCTTTAAGGAAGCAAAGCGACCTGCCTTATACCTCTCTTATAGTTTGTTCACTATGGGTGAGTCGATTTATCAATTGACTGACGATGTATTTAGACGTAAATACTACATATATATAAGGTCTTTCTTAAATTTCTAATGTTTAGAGTTCCCTTTAAAACATTTTAAAATTTGAGCGTATATTTTAAATCATTAAAATATGAAGGTCTGATTAGTAAATAAATTAACTGTATACATATATAAATCTATTATACATATATACTTAATTTAATTATTTGGACAGAATAAAAATAATTTTATTTTCAAAATATATTTTATCTACATTTTGTATTGCTAACATTATTAAGCTATGGCTCTGATATCATTGTTGGGATTTCTATTCTCTAACTAGATTAACATATGCAGCGGAAAATAAAAATTTATCTAGAGCAACTAGGAAACTAAACCCTAAAGGACATTAACTGAATAAAGCTATTGACAATAACAAAATAAATAGATAAATGAGAAAATACTAACCTTTGAGAAAACCAATTTCTCATACGCAGACCACCTTGCTCGAGCTTCCATACTTTGGATGACAAATATCCAAACCATAATACCTCTAATGGTTCACACCCTTGAACCAAGAGAAACTTTAAATCCCGAGGACCCGACTCTAAGTCGTGTAAACTCTCATAAGGATAAGGAATGAGAAAGAGAGAAAGAATCGAATTAAATTCGAATCTGGGATACCTTGAAAGCTTAGGGATGACCTCTATTTATAGGGAAGAGGATGCCCTTGGGTTTTAATCACTGGCCGATGTGGGACAACTTCTGACGGTCTCCAACCGCCGGTTAAAGCTTTCAGCCGGTGGTTGGGATTAATCCTTTCCCAAGTCAAACACGCGTCGCACCGCCTTACAAAACCCTAACCTTCAACCGCCGGTTGGCTTCTCCAACCGCCGGTCGGAACTCGCTTCCAGAATATTCTTTTTAGTTTCTAATTAATATTCAATTAATAAACTAACTAAATATTATTTATAGTTTCTGTTAATTTATTTTAACTTCTAATTGATTTATCAACTTTGATAAATTAACAAACCAAATAATTAACTTATAATATTAATTCCGATTAATATTATCTCTCTTATTGTTTCTCTTACTGTTCATTGAAGTCAACCCAAAAAAGACTCCACTTTTAACGATAGTCGTACCAATTAGTTATGACCTTAGACACATCTTTGGATACTATTCCAACTATCTATCGTTGCTACAAAATTGGAAGATTACACTTAAAGTCGTTGATAAAATTTAGGCTTTTAAGTGTTTGCGTGTGTAATCGAGATTAGAGTTTTGTCATAAGGACGATCCGAGTGACGTTCTATGTTGTATGATCTTGAGAGGTACGATAGGTGCAAAATTTACAAAATACAGCGGCCAATCTTGTTAGAAATATATCCAAACGAACGAATACGAAGAACAAATCAAAAGACGAATACAATGCGGAAGCTTTCAAATTCAAATTGCAAATCAAATTCAAACTAACAAAACAAACTAATCAAATTCGAAAGGTACTAACAAATCAAACAAATCTAATATAAAAGGTACATATTTCCTAAACTAATGATCTCTATTTATAGAGAAAACTAATTAAAGCTAATCCTAAACAAACTTCAAATACTAATACTAATCTTAAACCAACTCAAATATCAAATTTACAATACAAACCCCGAAACTTTAAGTCATATTCCAACAATCTCCACATGATCTCTAGTTAAATAATGTGACACCCGTCAAATTAGGACTAGTTATTAGTTCCTAATCATTTAGAAATACATGTAATTAGTACTATGTATTAGGCTAATTATATGTATCAATATATATATTGTTGAATATATATCAGTACGCGATTAAAGTTAATCGTGCATTTTTCAAATCGGTCAAAATCCTATTCATTTACACGGGCGTTGGTGAAAAGAAATACTAAGTAATATGAAACTATTATTTAATATACTCAGTATTTATTATATATTAATTCGATAATATATAAAGTATTCATATCGTACAAAGTAAAAACATTCGCGATAAAACTTATAAATAATGTATTATTATTAGAAATAATAATTATTATTTACATTAGACAAAAGTAAAACATATTCGTTTTATTTAATCTTACTCAAACGTGACGAAACCATTCGAACCATATCCGTCATTCAAACTTAAAACAAAGATATATTTTTATATCTCACTAAAAGTATTTTTATAAAATACTTCGATTAAAAGTATATACGATTTCATTTTTAGAAATTTATCATTTGAAAATATTATATTAGTTATCGACCGGGTACAAAAACACGGGTATTTTGTGCTACGCGTGGGAGCCAACCAACTCCAATAATTGAAGTTGGCCGAGCTACTTCTTCTTCTCCTTCATTTCATCTTCATCATTCTCCATATCTTCATCTCTATCTCTCGGCTCTCTCTCGATCTCTTTCAAAATCAAATACAACAACAATAATATTACCAATAACAAGATCAGCACCAGCAATAAGCATCATCATCATCACCATCTTCATCATCCTCTTCAACTTCATCGACATCATCATCATCATTACCAATAATATTATGACGGATTGGGCTAAAAGTCACACGATCACTCGAAAATGGCCCAATGATCAAGGCTATGTATCATAGCCTAGGCGGTTTTAGGCCTTTCGGGGTCGTCTATGGGTCGAAAATGGCATATTTCAGTTTTCGGACCCGTACCAAATTTTGTAACTTATGAAATAAAATGTAATGGATATAACGAACTTGAGTAACAACTAAACTTATACGATACGACTTACACACGAAACACATTTACTTTTATAAGTACAACAAATCATGTATAATAATAATAGTTTGAAATTATTATTACAAACCGTCACCAACGAGCCGTATACCTTTTCACAAACTCAAATATAAACTTTAACCAAATCAATTTGGACATAACTAGTTAACAGAACAACTAGCATAGATGGTCTGTTGAGACCTCTAATCATTTAAAACCTTGCGCGTTTAACACGCCCAGCAGGTTTCCACATCTAATCATTAAAACCTTGCGCGTTTAGGACGCCCAACAGGTTTCAGTCGTTGGAGACGACATCATTTCTCTTGTAAACCATCAATTGTGTTTGATAGCATCTCATTAGACTCATGTGAGTCTCATACCCCCTATTTTACCATTTTTACTCTAGGGGTGAGAATACAAGCTTGTTTTGTTTTACATGTGAAGCAAGTATCAAATATCACTATATTTTGCATGAGTTTATCATCTAATCTGTTAAGTCCTCTAGCATAGTTTGGTAATACTTTTGTAGCGTGAATGTTAGTGTATGGTACCATGTGGGACTGACAATCCCCGTCCGGGTCAGCACGCACTGAATGGTCAAACGGACGCATTATCATTTGTTCATACGTGTGTTGATTAGGCACACGCATAGAGGCACCCTCGCTCAGGCACTTAATTGTGATCCTGACACCTCAGTTAAGCTCAGACTATGTGCTCATGGCGGTTATATACATCATTTATCGATTACTTATTTGTTTAATTACAAATATTCATATTTAAATCTTGCGGTTCATACATTACACTTTATCATTAAACCTGTGAGCTCACCAGCTTTTAGCTGACCATTTTAGCTTGTATTCTCAGATTCACAACAGCATTAGGTCTGCTCACTCAGGATGCCCATTAGCTCGAGTCGCATTCAGACATCAAGAGATTGTCATGCAAATGCCCATGCTAAGTTTTTAGCCACTTTTCCAAATGCCCATGCTACATTTGAGCCATTTTTGCATTTTGATCATTCTCCTATGATACTCACAATTTCAGAAATTGAAAAAGTTAATCCTAAACCTTTTAAATTCCCAAATTATCTTGCTTTGAAGAAAGAATTTATCTCTACTGTTAAACAGGTATGGGAACATGATGTAAATGGTTATATTATGTTTAAGATTGTATCAAAGCTCAAGAAACTCAAAAAGCCTATGAGGAAATTGAACTTTGATTAGGGTAATTTGTTCTTGAAAGTAAATAATTTGAGAGTTGAGCTTCAAAGAATTCAAATGGATGTTGAGAGAGATCCAACTAACAGTTGAGGCTTGAAGAAGCTAACTGTATCAAAGCATATAATGAAGCAGTTAAAGATGAAGAACTATTTCTTAAACAGAAGGCAAATATTGAGTGGCTAAAGGAAGGGGATCAGAACTCTAAATATTTTTATAATGCAGTTAAAGGAAGGCTTAATAAGGGTAGACTATTCTCTATAGAAGATATGAATGGCAATAGATATTTTGGGCAGCAAGTCCATGATCAGTTTGTGTTGCATTTTAAGAGTGTATTGGGGACAAAGAGGACTGTAGTTGCTATCAATGAGCCTGATCAACTTTTTACAAGGAAAATCTGATATGGTGAGGTATGTTTCTGATGCTGAAATTAAACTTGCAATGTTTGATATTGATGATGATAAGGCCTCAGTACCAGATGGATTTTCATCAAAGTTTTTTAAAATTGCATGGAATATTGTGGGTGGTGATGTATGCAAAGTTGTAAAGGATTTTTTTCAAAATGGTAAATTGTTGAGAGAAGTTAATAGTACAATGATTGCATTGGTGCCTAAGATACTTTCCCCTCATAATGTATCTCAATTTAGGCCCATTGCATGCTGTATGTGACAACCGTCATCAAAACGCCCTAAAAATCGTAGCTTAAACGTTCGAATATATTTTCGTATAAAGACTCATCTTAGAGATTATGTTACATCAAAATCTTCGTTGTTAAAAAATCGAATTCACACCGATAAAGAATCATGGACTTTTAAGTGACGTAATATTTTTGAGACTATGACATAGTTCGTTAATGATCACCTATAAATTCGTTTCGAGCATAAAGACATTAGTTGCTATCATGACACAAAAAAAAATGTCATTTTGAACTAAAGAGTCCATTATGAAAGACATGGAAAGTTAAGGGGGCATAAGTGTACGTGGAGGTCAAACTTGAGATAAAAGAAAGCGAGTAAATGAGTTTGGAACAAATCTAGTTTCCATATGATGATAATCTCTACGTACCATAATTTCGGGAACAAAGTCGGTGAATTAAAGTTAATAGTTATCTCATTCTTCAGTATCCACCGAATCAAATCAAACAATAAACATGTCATAATAGCATCATAGCATTTAAGGATGAATGCAAAGTATTCCTCGTTTCGAATGTACTCGATCGGTAGCGACTCAAGATGATTATATGCGGGTTACAATCGTGATGACGGTTACGATTTTGAGGTAGAATTCGATCTTCTCTAGTTTCATATAAAAAAAAACTATTATCAATCATGAACACGTAGGACATGTTGGTGTGGTCGAGTTTCCTTATGATATGAACGTGTTTAAATTGTCGTATCCATGTCCGGGTTTTATGTCTACACATTAAAACCCGTTTTGATAAAAAAAAAATCAATACAACTTAATTGATACAAATTAAATATTCGATTTGATGATGATTAAATGATAGGTTTTATGAGTAAATATTGAATCATGAAAGTGTAATAAAACCTTGAGGTTTGGAAATCGATCTAAATGGTGAAAGAAGATGATCAAAGAAAATAAATAGTTTAAATTTTGAACCAAGATGTAACGGTTTGTGTTTAGGCTTGTATGGGTTTGATACAATAATAAAAGTATATGTATAAATTCAGTATATATGCTATCTGGTGAGCAGATGATACGATTGATCATATGATATTTTCATGTGAAAATCGAAATGTTAGATATATATATATATAACAAAAAGGGGAACGAGAACATGCTTCACGATTTTATAAAATGCGATTGGTAGTTTTGACTTGTTAATTCAGTAAGTTTATGTCTTCACAAAAGAATCTAAATTTGATGATTCATTGATAAAAGATTATAAAATCTACATATATGGTTTTGTTGAGAAAAACGGTCTCAAAGATTCCCCAACAACACAGCCAATGAAAACAGTAAAGAAATATGAACACAAGAATATACGTGGAAAACTCCAAAACCGGAGAAAAAACCACGGGCCTCAAAAGAGAAAAGATTCCACTATATGAAAAATTATTACAATCACATAGACCAACCTCTTAAGCCACCGCCCAACCAACACTTACACCCTTCAAGAATTTGACTCACACCTTAGACACTTTAAACCAAAGAGAGAAAGAAAGAATCAAATACTTAAGATGTATATTGATTTGGTACATTTTGAAACTAAGGTTTAGACCTCTTTTTATAACCAAGGAGTCACTCCCTCCTTTGTTCCATCCACCAATGTGGGACAAATACCCTATTTTTATTTTAGCAAAAACCAACAATCTCCACCATGGATAAAATAAAAATAACTTTGTTCCAACATCAGAATCATTTTCTTGACCGACAATCATAATTCGAAGAGAATTATCATACTCCACCATAAAAGAGTATCTCCACTCAGAATAACTCATTCTAAGCATTTCACCTCGGCACATGTCGAAAAAACTTGCTGAAATTGTTTATGGTGCAACTTCCCCTGTTTGGCTCACCTGAAAGTTCCTCAGTCATCGACATCAATTTCCACCACACACCTTGCATTTTAAGCCATATCAATACCCATGTGTAAATACCTGTGGAAACGCTGACAATCATCCCTTTCTCATGGTGGCACAGACACACCATGAGAATGTCATATCTTAATAGAACTCACTATTCTCGGTGAGAACGGAGACATTGTCAGCAGATTTGGAGCCCTTTGCTGAATCCGCTCCACCTGAACAATCCATCTTGACATCCCCAGACTTCCCTCACTTCCAGCATATTAGATTTTTCTTGGAGTTCTTTTTCTTCCTATCTTCACTTACCAAAATCGTACCTTCCGATGAAGTCTCGCCCTTACCTTCCAGTCTTTTCTCCTCAGATAGGAGTTTGCTAGTAACGTCTTCAAACTTCAAGGTCTCTTTCCCATACATCAGATAGGTTTCATGTACTCATAGGAGGATGGTAAAGATAATATAAGTCTTAATGATTTATCTTCATCATCAACCTCAACTCCAATAGCCTCCAGTTCTAAAACAATATATTATAAAGAACACTCAGATGATCTGAAATTTTTGTACCTATTTCCATACGTAGAGTATGGAAATGTTCCTTGAGACACAACCGGTTTGAGATGCCTTTGCCTTGGTACAACTGTTCAAGCTTCTCCCAAAGCTCCTTTGCCGTCGATAACCCATGCACATTTGCAAGAACATTCTTTGAAAGACACAAACGAATAGCACTTGCCGCTCTCAAATCCATATCATCTCATTCTTCATCATCAATCTTACTGGCCTTGCTAGAATCACCGCTAGAAACAGGGGTTGATTTCCCCCTCAATGCCTTGTGTAACCCGGACTGAATCAACACATCTTTAACCTGAACTTGTCACAAGCCAAAATTGATCCTTCCATAAAATTTCTCTACATCGAACCTCATTGGACTAAACTTTGACATCGTACTTGTATCTTTTTAAAAAAATTACCAGTATTGTATACTAGAAAAAATATATTTCCAACCAATTAGTAATACACGTAGGAATAAAATTATCCAAGGAAAAAGAGGTGGGTCACAATGGACACGCTTAAATACCAAGTCTTTCCTTAGCCAGAACCTTTTCTACACGTGTAAATTCCACCAGACTCACATATAATTCTATCGTATACAAGACAACCAATAGAACCAAGATACCCCAATACGATAAAAAGAATTCGTTTCTGATGTGAAAGTTCAGACAAACCTGCAACCACAGAGCATACTATGAAATTCTAAACCCGAGACCTCCGCCAAAACCTGGCTCTGATACCACTTGTTGGGAAAAACGGTCTCAAAGATTTCCCAACAACACAACCAATGAAAACGGTAAAGAAGTATGAACACAAGAATATACGTGGAAAATCCAAATTCGGAGAAAAAACCACGGGCCTCTAAAGAGAAAATATTCCACTATATGAAAAATTATTACAATCACATAGACTAACCTCTTAAGCCACCGCCCAACCAACACTCACACCCTCCAAGAATTTGACTCACACCTTAGACACTTTAAACCAAAGGGAGAAAGAAAGAATCAAATACTTAAGATGTATATTGATTTGGTACATTTTGAAACTAAGGCTTAGGTCTCCTTTTATAACCAAGGAGTCACCCCCTCCTTTGTTCCATTCACCAATGTAGGACAAATACCCTATTTTTATTTTAGTCAAAACCAACATGTTTGACACAGTAACATTAATATGGATGTCAATGATATTTAGATAATTGAAATTTATCATTTCAAATACTTTTATTTACGTTGATGACATTTACAGTTTTGGAAACATAATTAGTATTGTTTAACTTTCTCGAAGTTGACGTGCCAGACTTCTGTACAATATGTTTTGGTGTCAAAAGAAAAGAAAACGAGCATATGTGAAACTCGGCCCAATCAATTAGGATATTGCTATGTACGTGTTGTTGATATTGTATAAGGCTTTTAGTACAATTTAATGTACTTGTAGGAGAAATTGTCTAAATGATACGTTCAGGTTCTCGCTTTACTTTTGAGGTGAGTTTTCGTGGCCCCGTTTTCATTTACATGTTTTCAAATTGGAGGAAAAGTATGCTCATGTTTTATTAATGGTTTTTTTAATGTTGTGAACTTATTTATATCTATTTTTGGATGTATGCTTGAAATGTGTGACACTATGTCATTATGTGATGTGGGTGGTTGGAAATCTTCTTCAATTATGAGGCCTTACCCTTTCGAGGGTATGTACCTAATGTTACACATTGTGTATACATTAAAGTCATTTTTGGAGTAGCTACTGTCGTTTGGGATGTTGTTTGGGTCATACTTCTTTGTGGAGTGATGACAGTATTGTTGAGATGTGTTGGTTATATTATTTCACTATTATGTGCATTTTCAATGCATTGTCCTAATCAGTTTATTATCACAGCAAAAGTTTATTTTTGTGTGTTGTTTCAAACCTACGAAACTCACCAACCTATGTGTTGACGTTTTTGAGCATTACTTTTCAGGTAAATAGAATAGTGAACTAAGGAGCTTGAGGATAGTGGCTTTAGCAAGACCTTTAGGTTGCATTGAGACTTTGTGGATTGAACGTTGATCATATGCAGTTATGTTTAGTTGTTATGTGACCATTGGATTGTTATCTATATGAGACTATGTACTCGGGTTATTGATTGACCGCGGCACAAGTCATCTTTGTGTTGGAGGATATCATGACACGTTGATGAATTGCATTTAGCGTTGTTCTATTATATCAATGTGTTATGATCTAGTCGCGCGTCGTATCCCGTTGTTTCCACTTTAGACGAGGTGTGACACTGTAATATTCTTGATAAGTGTATTAGTAAAGTCATTACTAATAAGATTAAAGGGGTCTTGGATATAATTGTTGATGAGAACCAGAGTGCCTTCATTCCTGGGATACAAATAAGTGTTCTTATTATTTCAAGAGTTAATGAGGAATTATCATCTTCTAAAAGGTCCTGCAAGATGTGGTTTTAAAATTGATGTGCAAAAAGCTTAGGGATTATTGTTTCGTTATGCTATCAACTTTGGATTTGTTACTATTGTATGCTCTCAACTTTTAAACCTTCTATTGTATGTGGTAAACTTTCTAAAACCTTCTATTGTATGCTCTCAACTTTTAAACCTTCTATCGTATGCACTTAACTTTCTAAAACCTTCTATTATATGTTTTCAACTTTCAAACCTTCTATTCTATGCTCTCAACTTTCTAAAACCTTCTATTGTATGATCTCGATGAATTAGAATGTTTATCCTTTATTGTAACAATAGAAGGGTTTATTGTTGCTAGATACACATCAACCAATTCTCATTTTCAAATCACTGAGATCATACAATAGAATGTTTTAGAATGTTTATCACATACAATAGAAGGTTTGAAAGTTGAGAGCATACAATAGAAGGTTTTTGAAAGTTGAGAGCATACAATAGAAGGTTTTAGAAAGTTTACCACATATAATAGAAGGTTTGAAAGTTGAGAGCAAACAATAGTAGCAAGTCCAAAGTTTACAGCATAACGAAACAATAAACCCAAAAAGAGCTTATGACACTTTAGAGTGGAGTTTTTTACACAAGTGTTTGGAGTGTTTTGGTTTTCACACTATCATGGTTAGGTGGATAATGAATTGTGTGAACTTCATTCACTATCAGTCTTCATGGAGAACATAAGGGTTATTTACATGGTTTAAGAGGTTTAAGGCAAGGTGGCCCAATGTCACCTTACTTATTCACTCTTGTTAAGGAAGTTCTTACCTTGATGATTAAAAGACAGATAAATGGGGATGGAAACTTTAAGTATCATTGGAAGTGTGATAACCAACATCTAACCCATCTTTGTTTTGCAGATGATTTACTTTTAATCTGTAATGGTGATGTTTATTCTGTTTCAAAGTTGAGAATGGCATTGGATGAATTTAGTACTGTATATGGACTCATACCAAGCATGGATAAGAGTACAAGCTTTTTTGAAAATGTGAGTAAAGAAGTGAAAGTTCAGATTTCTGAAGTAATGCCATTTGTTGTAGGTAAGCTTCATGTACGGTATTTAGGGGTCCCATTAATCTCTTCAAGCCTGGGCAGGAAACATTGTGATGTTCTTGTTGATAAAGTTAAGAAAAAGATTATGGATTGGATAAATAAAGCATTATCATTTGATGGTAGAATGCAACTTATAGCTTCTGTTTTAAACTCTCTTCAAGTATATTGGTCCTTAATTTTTATATTGCCAACAACTATAGTTGGCGATATTGAAAGAATTGGGCTTCAAAAATATACACACTTGGAATATTGCTTTGATGTCCAAACATATATGGAATATAGTGAACAATAAAGATTCAATATGGGTGAGATGGACTAAGCATGAGAAACTCAAAGACAGGAACTTCTGGGATTACAAAATACCTGATGAAGCTGGTTGGAGTTGGAGAAATATTCTGCAATGCAGAGAAGAAGTTAAGAAATTCATTGTATATAGGTTGGGAAATGGGAGTCAAACCCTCTGCATGGTTTGATAATGGGCACCCTTCTGGTCCTCTTGGTGATGTCGTTACAAGAATGGATCTTTATATGGATGATATGGATCCAAAAGTCATGGTTTCTGATATTGTTGAAAATGGTGAGTGGAATATCCCTGAAGAATGGAGAACCAAGTTTAGTATGTTTTTTGATTACCCTCCTCCTCCGCTAATTCATGATAGAGAAGATAAGATAATGTGGAAAACAAAATCTGGAAAAACAGTTCCATTTACAGTCAAATGTGTTTGGAATGATTTTTCAGTTGAATTTGAAGAAGTGAAGTGGGCTAGCCTTGTTTGGTTTACTCAATGTGTCCCAAAACATTCGTTTATTGTTTGGGTTGCATTGCATCATAAGCTCAAAACACAGGATAAATACATGGCAGGTGATAATCAAGGTGGTTTGGTTTGTCCATTCTCTAAAAGTCAAGATAGTCATGATCACCTGAATGTGATTATCCAAATGGGTTAATCAACAAAATCAGCTATGAACTGTCACATTTCATTGCAGGTAAGCAACCAACCTAAAGTATTGTTTATGTACGCAACAAACTGGTTGATTTTGTATTTATGTAAGCAATATGGTAACCAGATACCGGCTCAGCCGGTAAGTTTGATTATTTGGAAAAAAAAATTAATGCAAAATGCTTACATGGCTCTTTGTAATAGTTTTTAATATATATACTGAAAAATTAAATATAAATAATTAATTTTAGTTTTTGCCATCAGCCCATCATCATCTTCATAACATCAAACATCAACAATCAGAGCATAGATTTTTTGATGAACGTACAATTACTTTGAACGAATAGATTATAAAATCAATCATCAACATCTTTGTTTGAACCACAAAAGGACGATGAGTGAAAAAAAAAAAAAAAAAACTCCGGCGATCTTTAATTCACTTTCCGGCGACGATTATAGATTTACTCTACGATTTAAATTCGTTTCCTGGCGACCGTTTGAAATTCGTTGTGATTGCTCCTGAAAGCGATGAACATTCAATATATTCATTTCACCATCATCGTTATTAACAAG
Organism: Pseudognaphalium luteoalbum; assembly: GCA_963422505.1. Lineage (NCBI taxonomy): Eukaryota > Viridiplantae > Streptophyta > Magnoliopsida > Asterales > Asteraceae > Pseudognaphalium > Pseudognaphalium luteoalbum. The sequence continues at coordinate 94,943,468 of OY730198.1, forward strand.
AATTATGAATTGAGCCACCGACTTAATTGAAGTGAAATTCGAGTTGCTGTAAACTCGGACCACAGATCCACAAAGCAGAGGAATTATTCTTAAAATTAAAAAAATAGCAAACGAGATTTACTTTTCATCATCATCATCGTCATAAAATTGTATTAGATCAAAGAATTTAACATGTACTTTTCCAAAACCCACTTGTTCTGTCTCTTTATCTTCTCTTTAACATCCGACGTCATTTTCTGCTAGTTTTGATCGCCACTGTCGCCATCGGTTTTAATTGCCGAAGAAGATGGAGACCAAAGAAACGTGTTCGAGATCAAAGAAAACTATACGATAAAGTCGCCGGAAACCTACAAATCGATCGTGTTTGCGATGCCGGAAGCTCCTGATGGGGTTGTGATGGAGATGAAAGATCGTGAGGGTAATGAACACACCAGATCTGGTCAAATAGGTTCATGGTTTTTAATTAAAAATGACGTGGCTAACATCTGTGCAGATTACGTGTCAAAAAAATCAACGTCGCAGGTGACATGTATGCCAACTAACTTTTGCAAACATCAAAAGGTAAAATCTCACTTTGCAGGATCCCAGCACGAAACCAACCAGTTTGTTACGTACATGAACAATTTGGTTGCTTACCTGCAACGAAATGTGTCGGTTCATAGCACGATTTTGTTGATTAACCCTATCCAAATCAATTATGGTGTAATCGGAAGGAAATGGCTAGAATTAAGAATGCCCCTGACATTTGGACTGATATTGTTAACTACCTTCGACATACCTGAAAGCGCTTCTTCTAAATACTTCGTAGAAGATCTCATCGTTAAGCTTTTTGTTTTACGAATCGTTGAATAAACAGAGAAGATGACATTTTTGAAATGTGAAATTAGATTAAATTCATATAAAGAACGATTGTGAATTTGATGGATATTGTGTTTTAGAACCCTAATCGGGGACTCTGTGGCTCTGTGCATTAGTAGGGTTTTGTGAAAAGGGTTTGCATGATGAACGAGGCGGGTCGTATAATCCTAGTGTTGTTGGAGCATGAATGCTAAGGTGCACCACTGCACCTGCAACTAGCTGGGCTTAGGCCCGTTTGTTAATTGGGCTTTTTTGATATCACATTAATAAGTTGGGTCAAGAGTCCACAAATATATCTAACTTGGAATACCAGAAATTCAGGAAATAAGGAAACTAACATGCAATGGGTTTTGACAAAGAAGAAAATCTATGTATACAGCAGATACAAAAAATGTATTCAAACGCTTGTATCATGATTTGTAAACGCATTATGTGCAACCTTTTGGCGGCGGTTTATATAGGTTTTTGAGTAAATTACGTTGCCAGTCCCTGTGGTTTTCCCTATATCACTCCCCGGGTCGGGTATTGTACGGATATCGTCCCTTGACCCGGATTTTTTTTCACTACCGGTCCCTTATGCAATTTAAGAAAGGGCAAAAGAATCAATTTCTATTTCTTTATTTTTTCCATATTTTTTACAAAGAATATAAGTTTTTACCCCATCTTCCTTTGGCTAATTGACCGAACATTTTCTTTTGTTAACTATCTTTCCAGCAAACCATCACCTATCCAACAACCATCTAAAACAACAAAAAAACTTAACCCTTCGATTAAGATTACCAAAACGAGATCCGTAAGCCTTGGTGTTGATGCTACTTCGATCAATCAAAGTCTTGATTATTTTGTTTGTTACAAAGATCAATAATAACTTGATCCAAGCACTCGAAACCCATTCAGACCATTTCCATTTTGATTCAATTTACTCCGGTAACCAAAAAAAGACGAATATGGGTTTTTCACTTCTCAAAGTTGGATTCAATAAACATATATACAAATCAACAATGGAAAACAATTTCACATCACGTAAGAAATTAGAAATTGGAGTTCGTATAAACTCGCACACATATACAGTGGCGAATGACTCCGAACAAGAAACATACATCCCCAAGTTGATTTCTCCGACGATAAATTCATCCAAACTCCGGCAAACACCGGCGAAAAGAAGGAAGAAATCAACAGTAGTGTAGGAACTAGCCGAAGGTCTGGAGGTTTAGGTTCGCCGTCCACGGTGGTAAATTTTGAGTTTCACCGATCTGGTTTGGTTTAAGAAGGAAGAAATCAATAATGGAAGGTTTTCTCCGGTGGTATGGGATGAAAAGCATAAGAGATGTATAAATAAAAGTGTGACCGGTGTACTTGTCAAAAGGTGTACTTGTCAAAAATTTCACCGGAATTAGAACGGACTTTGTATGAATACATATGATGACGATGATGATGAACTTATATGTATCTGAGTTAAAAATGGGACTGGTAATGGATTCATGTGGACCAATTAATATTCTAACAGGTCACAATATAGTTTTTTAAAAAGGGTAGTTTAGTCAATGTATATGTATGAGGGACTGGTAATGAAATGAAAATCCGGGTCAAAGGATGATATCCGCACAATACCCGACCCAAGGACTGGGTCTGTGATGTAAGTAAAACTACAAGGACTGGCAACGTAATTTACTCTAGGTTTTTAAGTGTTAAGAGTCGAGCGTTTCTAACATCTAAATAATGGTTTCGTTTACTACTAAAGTATATCAGAAAATAGAACCAAATAAAATAAACATAAAACAATTCGTAGTAATGAGATCTGGGTACAGCCTAATTGATACAAAATTGTACACTCAATAAAGTTGCCTACGGAAAGAAATATTCCGAATTGACTCGTTTACTATAAGGTGGAGACTACTTCTGATCGCCTGCTATAACATGAGATACCACACCAACTGCAACAGTCGTCCCTGATGATCTTAGAATTACCCTTCCAAGAGCTCTGCTACTCGAAAATTCATCCACACAAACTTCTCCTTGCAGCACCACCTGAAAGATTTAATGCAAAAATAAAGCATATTGGCAAATTTATAAATATAATTAATGACATTATATCAACAGTATTAAACTATTAATCAATTAATTTGGATTCCACAAGTTCCCTAATTAAATTAGTTATATATTCAAGTGCATTATATATTGTCTTCGTCAAAGGTAAATAATGCACTTGCACATTAAAGTATCTGCCAAACAATGCAGATTAGAGTTTTATAGGCTCATGACTATCATCGATTAATGGAAACCATAACAATGGACGAATCGAAAATTATCACAGATTTTAATGGGAAAGAGGAAGTCTTCGATGAGACAAGAAAGAGTTTCAACAAACCTCAACTATAGCACTTTGCTTCGCTAATAGACACCGTGGTGACTTCTTTGTTACTTTCCCCGTCTTGGAATCAAGCAATGACACAATCTTTGCAACTCTTGCTACTTCCTTTGCATGGTGTATGTGAAACTCTAACTGCTCATTTTGTAGTCAAATACAAAACCATTAAAATTTGAGGTCGCAGTTTTGACCCTTTTACTATATAGTAAGAGACTAAGAATTCATACAGGTTAAGTTTATTTCACATCGATAACGAGAAAAAAAAGATAGAGGGACAGAAAACTATCAGCTTTAAAGTGGAAGGGTTAAAAGTCATCCACAGTTCATCAAGGGGTATACCACTAAAATAGTTTTTTAAATTCAAACTACTATTGTGATATTATAGTTTTAAAATGAAGACATTTCAGAAAGGTAGCATAATAATAAAAATTTGCTAACGTAGGTAACCAGACATTGTTTTCCTCATACAAAGTAAAAAGAATTGGAGGTTCGAGTCCACCAAGAATAAGGTAACATGATACCAGATTATCAACAAAAAGGATGAAAAGTTCACCTTTAACATGTTTGTTTCTTCTTTTATATACCTTTTTTGTTGATAAAATCGAACTTTCAATCATTTTATAAGTGGGACTATGTTTTTAGCTGTCTACAGCAGTTAACTTCGGAATTATGTTAACCTTTTTCTTAAATTTGCCCATAAATAATCATACCTAAAGACATCATTCAACTAAATCTAAAACCTGGACAAAAAGTGTGTGCGGGTCAGGCAGATGAGCCGGCCCAGTTGGACAAGTACCAAAAAAAACATCTCTTTTGATCAGTTACCCTACCCACATAATTTGCAACCTTGCAACCTCCAAACAAGATACATATAGTTCATAGAACAAAAAAGACAACAGATATATACTATATATAAAAGAGATTACCTGAGACCCAATCAAAATTGGCATTTGGACATCCAGAACGAGAACCTTCAACTCCAAATGATTGGTGATGGCCACTGGGAAATCTGGGTGACACAGCACACCACCAGACAGTACAGAATTTGCGTCAACACCTTGTAGACTAACAGCTACATTGTCTCCGGCTCTAGCAATGCTGCACGGCTGAGAATCACGTTCAAGTGACCGCACTGTTCCAACCTCTCCTGAAGGTAGAACAAGAACCTATAAATCCAAATACATAATAACATTAGCTATTTGCATATTAAAAAAAAAAAAAAAAAGAGCAAACCAAAAATCAGCAATAATAAATCATAATCTGACACTATTCCCAGAAATTCTGTTTTAATGCCACTTATCAGAAATAGTTCACACTGACGGTGTTTAGCAATGGACTTTAAATGTGATTATCTGACTAGCGCTCCAAAACACACCCTCAAAATACTATGGAATGCATCAAAGGCCATTAAACAATTATTGAACGTACCTTGCTTCCATTACGAAGAGCTCCAGCCTCTAACTTCCCACATGCAGATACCTGACCTTGAGATGGTAGTTTAATTACATCACATATGGGCATTAGTAGAGGCTTAGAGTATTCTCTAACAGGAGGTCGAAGAGCATCGATAGCTTCAAGCAGACAAGGCCCGTTATACCTGCAACAGAACAAGCAAATAACCAATGATACCTATAACGTCGCACATGCAGATACCTAACCTTGAGATGACATTTTAAAGAAACGATAGAACTAACCAAGACAACCGTGAATCAGAAGCCGGTGCCACCAAATTTTGGTTTTCCATGGCGCTCATAGGAATCCATGACACATAAGAATCTTTAAAATTACACGACCTAAGAAACGTTCCAAGTTGCAATTTAATTGTATCAAAACGCTCCTTTGAATACTGAACGGCATCCATTTTGTTGACTGACACAATTATTTGATCAACGCCAAAACTTCTAATCAGTTGTGCATGCTCACGTGTTTGACAACCAGCACTATCAATACCGGCTTCAAATGCACCAAGTGATGCATCTATAACAAGAATTGCTGAATCTGCTTGTGTGGCCCCAAAAATCATGTTTGGGACAAAATCTTTATGTCCCGGAGAGTCAAGCACCACAACATGGTATTTATTGGAGTTGAAATAGGCAACTGCCACTGTCATGGTTATCCCTCTTTCTCTTTCTTCAATACTCTCATCTAATGCCCATGCATAAGCAAAGGAACCTTTTCCCTGATTTAAACACAAATTACGGCAAGATAAGTTTAAGAGAATAAAGTATGAATGGCAATTTTGACCCAAATACTTATAAATGGGTATATTCCAGTTATAATTCATCTCTAAAGGGTCAAAAATTATAGAACACAAAAACGGCTAAGCTTAAAGAGAAACAGGTCATATGGATTGAGACAATCAAACGAGTCAAGAGTCAGCCAAATGTATGCTCAAAACCTCCTAAAATGTTATATATTCTTAAAATTAGATAATTATCGAAGTAACAACTTTTTGTGATCAAAGGTGACGCGTGTTAATATAAAAATTAAAACTTGTGTCAGTTCAATCCAATCCAGCCTGTTAGACTCTACTAAAATGACATGTTTCAACCTCGTATCCAGCCCATCCATTTTGCCACCAATAGATCAACACACCACACCTGTAACTTAGCCTCCTTTTCAAATTTGTGCATTTGTTTATGAGATATTTGCCCCAGAAGGTGTAGCAACCTTCCTGAGAGTGTTGACTTTCCAGAATCTACATGGCCAACCTGCAGATATCAGGTAGAATGGGTATTGTCAGCAGCTTAAGGTTTCCCTTTATTAAATGATATTGTAAAATAAATTTGCAGAACACTGACAATAGCCAGGTTTAGTTGAGTCAAACGATCTTCTGCTTGTTCAAGTAGCATCCACTTCTCAGGTTTGTACTGGGAACGAGGTACAGACTTTTCTTTCTTATTAAATTTGGAATTTCCAGATTCGGCACTCATGGTCATACTGTTGAATTCACTGGAAAGCCTATGGGTTTGTGAGTCAGATATGGGAGCATGACTGTTTTCCTCCATGTGTTCAGATTTAGCCTTTGAGATCAATGATGCTGAGTTGTCAGGACGCTTTGCACTTGGCATTAAGCTGACATTGTTCATTGCATTGCTGGAAGAGATATCAGAAGTTGATGGTTTGTTCAAGTTTGGTGCCACTGGTAAATTATAAGAATACAGCATATCAGGTTTCATATACAAGACTAAAGGTTTTTTCATGCAACAGAAACCAAAATAAATAAAACAACAATATCCTGAAAAGAACACATTCCGAGTCATGAAAGACATGCAACTACTTATAGATGATACATAAATATAAATATTAATATAGATCAAATGCATATGCAAGTATGCCTTTAGTTGGAAAGTATATTCTCTTTCACACTTCAATTAAACGAATCTCAAAATCAAGTAACATGACCTCTCAATCCTAAACAAGCTTTATCTCATTACAGAGGTTAGATGACAAAGGTTCTCTTTTAAAACAATTATCTTTGGGAACCACAAACTTAATGAGCTTAGAATGTTTAAGGGGAACGCCCTCCTAAAGTATAAGTTATATTACAAGAACATGGTGAAGGGGATAACTGAGGTGGCAGTGTGGAGTAGGACAGCGGAAGGATTCGTTTGTACTCACGTTGCAAACTGGAATTAATCGCAAAATGCAGATTACCAGAATCTAAACTTCACGAATAATGAAGATTAAAAAAAATGCAGAATTGTATTGAGTAGAATAGAATGAAAATAACAGAAATTTTGGATGTGTATTTATAGACCTAGAAGTCTAAGCCATAATACAATTACTATCTGTAACTAATAATGTTTATAAAATACTTAATTAATATAAATTAACTTAAAAAAATAAAAAATAATAACTAAATAAAAAATGTTTCCTAAATTATAAATTTCCAGCAGATTTTTTCCTTGTTCCTCAAGTCTGATAAAAGTGTCTAGCAAGTTTACTCGCTGCTTAAGTAGTCTGATCCACAGCATTAAATTTAAAATATGCCTTATGCTCATCGCAGTGATCGGCTATAAATAGGGTCGCTCTGAAGAGGTGTACGGGATGTGTACGGGATGCAGTATTGGAGTGGGGCAATGCAGAAAAAAATTAGAAATAAAAAGAAGGATAAAGGCGCCGAAAAAAAAAAGATAAAAAAGACAAAATATTTGCACATTTGGATTCCAGGTCAACAAAAGGTAAACGGTTTTATTGGTTATAGGTCAATAATACACATGATTGAATGAGACAAAAAAGTTATGGTTCAGGGAATGAATTGAGATGAGAAAATCATGTCACGACTTGCACGCAAATGGGGATAGTTTGTTGGGTTTTAATAGCATACAGTATAAACCGGTATGAATGTCCTTGAGCTTAATATTTAGACAAAAAGAGTACCTTTGGAACCTATTTTGAAAGATCGCATTCCCATAGAAACCACATCATCTGGAGATGGGTTATCAAACTTGAAAGGGGCTGAAATAATCAAAACAGGTAAAATCCAGGGGTCACTAGATTTATTTCATATGACTTTCATATGAAAGAAGGGTTACTTGTCCAACCCCGAATTGTTAAGGTATGTATCTCCCATTGATGGACATCTATTTAAGGAGCATGTGCAAACCTATGTTAAACTTGTATTGTTTATCAGACATAATCGCATTATGCAAATCATGAAATTGTCTTCGACTATTTCCATGCAAGAGGGTGAATTTTCCCTCCTTTGCTGAAGATGCGTCTTTCTGTAGTTGACAGTTTACAGCCGCATTTGATGATCGATATGCCAATGACGCAAAAAGAGATTTTGCCATCACCGATGCTCCAGAGTTCATGCATATATCACCAACTGCATTAGAAAAATCTAATCTATGAAGACACTAGGAAAGTGGAGAGGGCACATACAATAAAGAAAGGTCCTAGTTCCCCAAGGGTATGTAAGCTCTTTAAATTTCAAGTTAGTAGATAGCACAATATGGTGCATAGATATTGGACAAAACTTGATGATATGATGCTGAATTCACGAGTAGTGAACGACATGACGACTTATATAAAATATAAGAGGGTATACAATACATGCAGATGCATACCTGTACTTGATTGGCCATTGTTAGAACTTCTGATCAATGGATTGCGAAGTACACCACAAATATCACAAGCAGACATATATTCCTCATTATCATATGTACAAATAGGGCAGCGCCAAACATTTTGCCTCACGCTTACTTGTTTTACTACGTTACCTTGTTTTACTTCAAAAGATTCCCAAGCTGTAAAAAGATGAAATAGTCAATGACATAATTAATTGTACTAAACCCAGCAAACTTGATAATCTTAAATATGGAAAGCTATTCATGCGAGATTTAGTTTTGTGTAGTTTATAGGACAACAAATTAGTACAAACAATGAAACAATTAAATCAACGCTATCCTCAACAAAATGGTGACATTAGTTCTGTATTTATCCCAGCGAATCACAGAAGGAAGTTTGTAATAAAGAAGTGCTTCAGATTAAAGTATTTTTAGTTGTGTATATACGTCACTTGCATAGTCGCATGAACTGTTTTAAAGCATAGACTATCTATTGTGTCAGAAAAGTTACAGGTCTAATATATGACTGACTCCTACACAGTTGGATTGTTGCTGACTCGATGTAAACACTACACAAAAAAGGTATTTGTATATGGTAATGCTGGCAAAAAAACGATTACTTGTAATTAAACAAAATTCACACAATCCATGAAATCGCTAAAAATGGTATACAGAGCATGAAGAGTATAAAGAAAAAAGGTACAAAATGCAACGTTTTTATGTAAAGAACAGATAAGGCTAAGAGATAACTGATGTTTCCAAAACAGAAGCGCATGATAATTATGCACAGTTTTTACATTATATTGTATAAAGGTTATCCATCGGAATGCTTTACACGTATTTTCTGTAACATCAGCTATGAAACATAAAGATCATCCAAAATCATAGTCGCATAAAGTGACCTCTAACGGGGAACAACTATCAGAACTCCACGATAAAGCAGAGGCTACTAAAATTTTGAGCGAACAAGTTTCCTTAATCACCTTGCATAAAAGAGCGCCAAAAAGTTAAGCGGGATAACATGGCTATAACTAGGATCAAGAGAATTGCAAGCGAAAAAGCAATTACCAGATTCATGTTCGTCTATGGCATTTCCATAATTATCATCGTAATTGTCATCATGGTAATCATCATAAATATCGTAATCTTCATCGAAATCGACTCCGTATGTTACTTTTCGAGGCATTTCCTGGTGAAAATAAAAACCAAATGCCTCATCAGACAAGTATCATTTAAATAATAAGCCTTGATATGTGAATTTGATCTAAAAAGATACAAATACCTTAAAGTTAGTTGTAGACTGAATCAAAATAACAATGTCATCCCAATCCTTCCGGAATGATAAAGAAAGCAATTCACTGTAAACTTTCGAAAAGGATTTGACGACATAAAATCTCAAAGGTATTGTGTATCTCCCTACTTCATGCCCTTTACTTGTTCAGTAAACTATGAAATTTGGTAAAAAAAAGAGAGAACTTCATAAAAACTAAAAATTATTTATAAGGAATAAACTTCGTAAAACCTATAAATGAAATAATTTCATAACAACTAAAAGGAAAATAAAACAGTGGTTGCCATATATACATATTTACTTACCCACAATAACCGAATTTGACAAATGATAAGATGTCCATGATTATCAACCCTACTCTACATTTTTGTCACAGTTGAGACTTGAACTGGCATTTTCTTGTTTTAGCAGCACCTTCGGTTTGACCAATCAACAAGCTAAGTTTCTTTCTTAAAGTTGCATATAAATGAGATTTCATCATGATAAATTAAGAGGGCTCGAGGAGCCTGACTTCTAAACAGCCAAGTTTTTTGGTTAAAATTTTTAATCTCATAGAGATTATTGATTTTCATGTAGAAAATATGATTGTGTAGATCCATTGCAGAAAATGATATTGCTGGGTCTTGATATGTAATCATAAGGTTGATTGATATTTAATCGTAAATTGTTTCATGGTTATGTGTAGACTTTGATTTAGTTCCAACTAGAAAATATTTGTGTTCATATTTACGGTTACCCAATACCCGATCTATGGTTTATTTGTCACGAAAAGTAATAATCGCGGTCAAACTCTTTCCTATTTGACAACAAATTGGTGAATATAAAAAAGTACGATTACAAATGGTATAGTTATGTTATTAGCACAAAATTATTTTCAACATGTTAAACATGTGACTTACTTAAAAATATATTTTATCATAATTTTGTGAAACAGTTTACTATTTACTACTTTATATGTAACACTAAATCACTTTTTATTAAACTAATGTGCATGCTCTGTATAACAAATTATATTTGTTGCAAAAGATATAAAATTACTAAAATTGTAATGGTGTGAAAGTAAATACATAGAAGTACATCTAAAATTATTTTGCTTAAAAATTATAACTAATAATATAATTTGGATCATTTAACAAACCCATGCTGTCACGGGCCATAAAACCAGTATAACTTATATATAACTTATAAACATGTATACAAACATATATAATTTAAGATGTAATACAATTACATATTACTTTATACATATATAATTAAAGATTATATACAAACAGTCACCAAAATAGTGCAGATTATATTAAAGGGGCCCATTTTGTGTCTTGTTAATCGTATTATAAATAATGATTTACTAGTTCGACTAAAAAACACAGTCACCAAAATAGTGCTGCTCATAATATATCTACCAAAACATACACAGACACACACAATCTCCAAAAAATTTGCAACTCATAAATTATACTCCGTATTACTCTATATTATACTATTATTAAATGAACCTTTAATCAAACATTCACTTATAGTACCAAATTAAGTAGATCTTTGATCTTTAAATAGCTTGATATCATCCGTAAACTTCACCAACTAATCAAGTGTTTAAAGCTTATAAACATAAATTAAACATCTAATTACATAAATTTAACATTTAATAACATAAATTAAGACTAAAAATTAAAATATGAAAAATACCTGAAGGAGAGAGAGATGGGCCGGATGATGGCCGGAGAAGGAGCGCCAAGGCCGGCGCACGGACGGATAAGGAAGGAGGTGGGTGGAGACGATCGCAGGCGGTGGGTGGAGGCCGGATTTGGTGGATTTAGCCGGAATAATTTTTAGGGTTTTTTTGGGGTTGGGGTCGCTGTGCGTGAACGAGAGAAAGAGATTAAGAATGAGTGTTTAATTTTTTCCGATTAAAACATAGATAAATTTTTCATAAATCAAATACTCACGTATTAAATTTACCCATTAAATTTTTTTTTTATTGATTAAGCACACTTATAATACGATACCTCAAAATAGTAATGTGAACATTTCAAATGGGGCGGACAGAGTACCATATATTTTTACTTTAAAATATTCTTTCGCACATCCACCCACCGTTACCACTTTAAAATATTCTTTTAGTGACTGTTTTACTTTACATTTTTTGTGTTTAACAACACCTTATATTTGAGTTATTGGCGGTTTGTAACGACTTATGTAAGTAAGAGATAAATAGTGGGACATATTAATCTAAGTTCCCATTTAATATTGAGTAGTTAAAATAGAGAGATTATGAAAATCCAACCGATTGTGGACGGATCATTTGTGTATGACCAATATCTACCGTAGATAATCACCTGAGTGTGATCAAGATTGTGCAGTATTTGAGACAGTTGCGTGTGAACGATAAATTGTTGTAATTAATCTTTTGAGTAGGATTAATATTCTATAATTGAAAATTGGTCATGTGCGTATGATCAAGGTTTGTTATGTATTTATAGAATTGAAGACGAGTTTTTATATTATGGATGAGATCGAGGTATATATTGTAACACCCTCAAATTCTGTGTTTAGCGGAAGCAAGCTTTGGGGTGCTACTAATCAAATATCAACAACACAAAGATAAAGCAAACGACATCTATATGCAACGTTTGAAAAATAGTTACATTTCATAGATACAAAGTTTGAAAACATAGTATTTTTGGTTACAAAATGTAGTTCCCTAGAGTCCACGCGTGTAGTGGGAGATTCTATTACATAATCAAAGTATACAAAAGATAATGCTAAGATTCTCCGTAAAATGCAGTGTAGAAAATCATGCGACTCTAGCTAGTGTCCAGGGAGTAATCCTACTCCGTCTGTGTACCTGAGATACAAAGCTAAAAAGTGTCAACCAAAAAGGTTGGTGAATCTTACAGGTTTGGTAATAAGTAATTGTTATGAACCACAAGTATGTACCGGTGTTGCTATCAAGCAAAGTAAGTAAATCAGTAAGTCAGCACAGTTGCCATGAGCTCATAAGTTGAAGCTTAACAGTGTAGTGTGAATGGTACAGTTAAGTAGAGCATCACGTACCCCCGTGAGTGCTATCCGAACACTCATATGTAACAAATACTAATATGCCTGTTTCTACGGTGAAATCCATGGCAGCACTACTACCCCAGGCAGGGATTGTCAGTCCCAAATGGATCCATTTACTAGTAATCGCGCTTAAGTCCATAACTAACAACTTACGATAGGAGACTTTCAGTGGATAGAAGTAACTCATGCAATGTGTGTAAAAAGTAGTGTAATCAGTTTAGTACATTGTGTTCATATATAAGACAGTTGCTAAGTATCTCACCCCAAGGTAGAAAAGCAGTAAAAGTGGGGCTGTAAGACTCACCTGAGTCTAGCAAGTATGTTTGGGAAATCAAACAAGTAGAGCGGATGTAAGTCCGTAAGGGTGTCGAGTGTAATCTCGTATGTTGGTTCTTCGAACCCTGCAACCTTTTGGCGTCCGAAACGCACAAGGTTGTAAGTAAACAAGTAAATAAGTTGGTGTCTTAAAATATCACCCATGCTAGTTGTCCACTCGACTAGGAAATGTCCAAGTGTTAGTTTAGTAATCCGTTTGTAATTTGAAAACAAGTATGGCCCGTTGGTGACGGTTTGTAATAATAATCCAAAAGTGTTATTATTATATGTATCGTTGTATCAGTTTTCATTATTTGTAAGTGTTCGACACTTAGAGTGAAAAGTATTTACAAGTTCCTGGATGACGGGGGTCCGGGGGCAGCGCCCCTGGTAGCGGGGTCCAAGATGCTGCAGCCCCTGGCGGGGTCCAAGGGGCAGAGCCCCTGGCTGGGACATTGCTTTATTAGAAATCGCATCTGGAATTTAATTTCGGAAAAATCGACTAAGGTTGGCCGCGGACTGAAATTGCTATGCGAACTGAGTTCGCGATGCCAACTGAGTTTGAGTTCGCAAGGCAGTAGGCTGCGAACTGAGTTCGGTTCGCAGCATAAGGTTCGGTTCGCAAACCTCGACTCGTAGGTCGGTTCGCAGGTCAACTCGCAAGTCAGTTCGCAGGTCAGTTCAGTTCGCAGTTTGGGTTCGCGAGTTCAGTTTTTGGTAGGTAAATCTCGGTTCGCAGAAGCTGCGAGCTGAGACGTATCTCATTTCGCGGACGCTGCTGTAAGTACAAATCGGGTCTTAAAACGCATTTCGACTTGGTTTTTGAATATAACTTCGTTGAGTAAATGTTCTAGCATGTAAATCAAAGCTTTATAAAGTAATTTAAAAGAGTTAAGAGATCTCATACCACGAAATTGAAAACGAAGAAGATGAAGATGAAGCTCGTGATGTGGTGGTCGTTTCTTCGTGAAGTAGCTCTGCGAATCGGTGCGTTTTTTATGGTGTTTTTGGGTGGTTTGGCAGCTGCGATTTGAGAGAAGGGAGAGAGATTTGGATGTAGATGTGTGTGTAAAATGAATGAAAGAGGAAAGGAAAGAAATAAAAGGGTAATGGGTCGGTGGGTCGGTTCTGCGTGTCTGGGCCGACCCACTTGCGGGTCTTGGGCTCGTTTACTTGTTCCTCGATTATGTTACGTTTCATGATTACTTAAATGTTGTTCCGCGTTTTATGTTAAAGTTTATCCGAAACATTTTAAACCAAAGTATTTTATCGAAATACTTAATAATGAGTTACAGAAATATGATTTGATTTATTTTATTTTGTTGAGTGTGTTTCGTGTGCTTTCGTCGCGTTCGGAGCATTTTAACCGATACGAAATACGTGTAATATATTTCTCATAATATATTAATGTAAATAATGTTTGTTTGGATAATACACATTATTTAAAAGTTTTGTCACCAACGTCCATACAAAGTAGTGTCGGAACTCGTCCGTTTCATAAGTGTACGATTTAAACAAATCGCGTACGCGTGTATGTAATTACACAAAATGTCACATATATTTAGCTTATAACAAAACTAAATACACGTAATTACAAGTTGTTTAGCTGCTAATTATAGCCCTAAATTGGCGGGTGTAACATATATCACCATTACTTACTAAGCATTATTGCTTATTCTAAAATTGTTGTTGTTGTGTTGTAGGTGATCGTGAGATAAGGATATTACTATGAAACAGGGACCCGAGGACGACTATTGGTGGGACTTACTGTCACATCAATAAGTAAATCCCTTTAATAATCATGTTCTATATGATGAAGATCCCATTTGGTACGAGTATGCATCAATTGAGTATTGCTTTAAAAACAAAATCGGGACGTTTCATATAACCCTTATAAAAAGCTAACAAGCTCTTGAAATGGAACTGTCCTAAAGGCCAAATAAATAACCTTTCTAAATAGCTATAATTAAACCTTCAATTAGAACCTTTTAAAGCTATACAATTAACCTTATAGAATCTCTCTAAACATATAACCTTGAAACATAACCATTCTATATGTATAAATGAGTTAAGGGTAATATAGTCATTTTGTTGTGTTAAAACGAATTTAAGATATCAATAGAGATGTATTATATATAGTTAAGATATGAATATTTACACTTATATTTTGGTAAAATTGTTTATATTTCTTTTCAACTCATTTTAATGTAATTTACTAGCTTAATTTTGGCCTAATATGACAATTAGTGCCAAACTAAAAAACCGGTTAACAGAATTTTTCGATTTAGGTTCAAGGAATATGGCGAACCGAGAGTCCGGTTAACCGAGTCTCTAGGTAAACGTCCGTGAACACCCATAATAATAATAATAATTATAATAATTATAATAATAATAGTAATGATAATAATAATAATAATAATAAATATGATATGTGTTTCGCTAACGTGTGCTACTGTGACACACTTTAAGGTTCAATAAATGAACTTGTAATTTCCTTAAATATCAGAATTTTTAATTGATATATACATAATAAAGGAAAATATTGGATTTAATTAATGAGTTTTAAAAATGTTAATAGGAAAGGAAAGGAATATCCCATACTGCCTAGGACAGTGTATGGGGAGGTTAGATGTAAACAATCCTACCCCTACCCTACGGTAGAGAGGTTGTTTCCAGTTCTACCTAAAGGTAGAAAGGACCTCTGACTTTTTGCAGGGATGAGATTCGAACCCCTGACTTCATTAAATACATTTTAACATGTGTCATGGGAACACATGTTAGCATAACCCATCTATTTGCATCTACACTATATATACTAACCAAGTGTAGATTAGGTAGTCTAAGTTAATCCCACCCCTTAAATGAGTTATTAAATTAAATGTGAGCCACTGATTTAGATTTTGAAAATATAACTACTTAAATAGTGGGAGGAGATGACAAAAAGACTAAAATGACCATATATTAACTTAAATTATTTTGGTAAGCAATTTATTGATTGGTGATATATTAATAAAAATATTGATTATTGAATATTTTTTGTTATTATTAATAAAAGATTTAATATACAATTATGTGCATAGACCTACAAATAATTTAGAATAGCAAAAATGAAAATTAAATATAATTAAAAAAAAGATTTGGGATGCTGTATGCTTTTAAAGAATTTAGGGTGACAATTAACATGATTGACCTATCGCTTTTTCTGATAAATTTTTTTAATTCATAAAAATATAATCATATTTGATTAGTGATGTCGATTAGGCAGTGATTAGCACCCGAACCCAATGAGGAATACCAAAGTCAAAATATTTGGGGTAGGTTTGGAGGTGGGTTGATGGGTTTGGATGCGGGTTTGGGTACTAATATTTTATGCTCGTCAGATTACCCGTAATCGTATTCATACTTGTTTACCTGTATTTATAAGCGTATAAATATTATTTTTAAAATATAAGCTTTTATATAATTTTAGATTTTTTACTAATTCTTTTTATATAAGATTATAAGGTTCATATCAACTTGTGTACCTTATACAAATTTTTATATGTGATTTTATATATGGATTTTGATGATTATTACATTTGAAGTTTGTATGTTATCAAAATATGAGATTATTGGTTATCATGAATGTTTCAAAACTTAAAATTAGTTGATTAAATATTTAAGTTGTTAAATTTAATATCTAACATTTTACGGTTTATGGTAATTTGGTTATTTTTTTCTTTAGTCGCGTTACATTTTTGGTTCGTATATATTTTCAAACCACAAATGTTTTTTTTGTTCGGTAGAAGTTACATAAATGGGTATATTCACGGATAAACTCAAATAACCGATGCATAATACTAATTGGGTACCAGCTGAGTATTGGGCCAAGTATGAGTGCATATATTATAATCGGGTAAACTAAAACCTGTTCAAACCCGACTCATTGCCATCCCTAAACTTCATTAGTTCGTAATTAAATGGGTTCAAAGTCTCATCTCAAGCTCTTGTATGTTTTCATTTTCAACCGTACTGTGCACACTTGAACTACATACAGATTATTTGATCTTCGACAAATCAAGTTAGGGGGTGTTTGGAGGGAGCTTATTCCGTTGCATATTTGCTTATATAGTATGCCTAAACCAACTATATTTTCAGCGGCCTTCAACCAGTTCCAAACCCAACCCGAATTTTGTATACATAATCACAAAACAATCACATAACTCAAATTCTATGGCTTCAAACAACAGCAACTAACATCATATTATCAACAACATCATATGCATCAAGTATTAACTTAATTTCCATAACAAATCAATAACTTCAATCATTTAATTAAACAATCAAATTTTAAGAAACAACTTACTAATTGAAGGAAGAACAAGATTAAGATGATGATGATGATGATGGAACAATTCAATTTACAGCCCAAAATTACTTCAAGTGTGTTTAGGGTTCCAGTTTTCTAAGTGTTGGATTTTTGAGTGTAAAAGACATAAACTTTCCTCTTTGGGAAAGGTAATAAATAGGTCGGCCAAAGTTCCAACCGACCCCGTATTCACTTAAAAACAGTTGTCTTCTAAACCTATTGTCTAAACCTAAACACATTACAATTTTAACAATTTTATTTTACCTTTAACTATATAAAGTTAAAACAATTAATAATCACTAGTCACAATAAGTCATTTGACTAATTTACTTAAATTTTATAATTAACATAATAATGTAAACAATTAAATTTCCTAACACATTAATTAATAATCTAAAGCTAGGAAAATTACCGGAATAGCCTTAGGCCCTTAAAGTGACATCGATGGTACGGGCTGTTGGTTGGTTGTCGTCGGTTCCTTACATCGATTTGAAAAGAGTGGGGCCCAATGAAATTTTAAATATTTGTATTTGTTTGTAGCCGTTGATAAAAAAATAATTTTTTTTTGAAAAAACGAAAACGGTAAAAAATATATCCGTTTTTTTATTTAATTTTTTTAAACGCCGTTTCATTTACCCCATATATATATATACACACACACACACACACACTCACTTTTAACTACAATTCACACTACACTACTACTATTTGAACTACCATTATTTCCACTACAATAAAGAATTCATACACTTTTACACTACCATTTCACCTACCACAAAGTTCTAAAAACAAACACAAAGACACACAATTAAGAGCCTAAGATATGTTACAAAATTTGATTAGCAATTCAATATTAGACCCAAGTTCACCAACGGGCTCCTTATCCGCTCAATCAAGCTACCGATCACCCTCTCAACCAATCAGATTTGCATATTACGTACTCATTGCTAATCCGTACCAACTTGCACTCGACGACCCATGAAACGATTACCAATACCAAGGGTGGTATCAAATGCCACACCTACAAACCTCACAACCCGTACCCACCCAATTTTCACAAAACCACACTTTCTCAAAACCCACACTTTTGACAAAACCCATAACTTTCTCTTGACGCACAAAATCAACAACCATTTTTCTCCACCATACCTGAAACACAAAATGTAGAAGAAAGTGAAGACTAGGCCACACTTGAACCTGAACTCGATGTCAAACAAAAAAAGGAAGCAAATAAGGTGGAACGACGAGGAGGCGAAAATATTGGCCGAACGGTGGGTACATTCTTCGGAAAATGGCGTACAAGGAAACTCACAAACTGTCAAATGTTTTTTTGGAGCAATGTACAAAAAGCAAACAATTCCAAAGTTGTCGTAAAGCGTAACATTAATAAATTAACCGACAAGTAGAATAGAATTCAGCCTGACAATAAAAATTTCAACTCAATCTTCAAACACTATGATGAGCTTCATCTACAAAGAGGTGCGGGAAACGAATACGTTTTACAGGTGGCCCGTAACAAATTTAAGCAACAAATGAAAGGTTGTAAATTTATTTAGGATCAATGTTGGAATGTACAAAACCATTACTCGAAATTCTTTGCCGAGGATGGGGTAGTGACGAACAAACGTACATTCCAACCCGACCCGAAACCCACCAATCTTCAAGTGGATGACGTCCCGATCCTCTCATATCTTGAAGCTAATATGAAAAGGTTGTTCCAAGATGATTCAATAAGCTAATATGAAAAGGTTGTTCCAAGATGATTCAATACGTCGTCCACCTGATCGAACAGGTAAAAAGAGTTCGGGTTAATCGGACGCTGCTTCCTCGTCAAGAAATGTAAAAGAAGAAAAGCTTGAAACCCTTGATACGGTTAAGGAAACTGCCTATTGCAACAAAAAACTTTTCGTACAATTACCGGGAACTCGAACAAAAAAGCCGCTTTCAAAGCGTTGAATTTTCTTCGTAAAAAATTCCTAACTTTGCGTCAAATGAGAACTAAAAATGATCAAAACAGATCGGAAAGATGTTGTGACAATGTATTCGCCATTGTTTCCGGAACAAGGAGAATATTTGGACAACGTCGAAGCCGAAGCAGCGGACGAAGACGAAGAATCGAGTTTGATTATACTACTTTATTTTAACTCTAGTGTTTTCTATTTCTAATTATTGTAATGTTTTTTTTACTTTACTCTAGTATTTATATTTTAATGAAATGTGTTTTATTTTAATTATTTATCGTGTTATAAATATATAATTAATGGTTATTGGGTCTCATGTTGAAAAATATATTTAATTGTGAAGATATAATCAAGAGATCACATGATTTGGAATTAAGTAAAAAGTGATCATGTGACTTAGAATTAAATGAAAATGGAAACAAGATCATGTATACTTTTGGTGGACTAAGAATCGGACGAGATATCAAGTTTGGTACGGAGTCGAGTTTTTCTTGTTCACCAAGTTACCTATATTCTATATAATTAAACCCCTTATTACTGTAACCCTTAAGCCGTAAATAATAAAAAAAAACTCTCTGGTTTGGCTCCGTGGACTAAACAAAACTCTAAGTTGGAAATTGGACATAACCGTTAAATCCTTGTGTCGTTTACGTTCTTGTTATCATGTTTATTATCATGTTGCTTTGTTCTTTAATTGCTAGAATTGCAATTATTATCCGTTTATTGTTTGTGGGTGTAACGCATTTACAAGAGCGTTTGTTGGGTTTGTTGTTGCTAACAATATAATGGGTGCTGTTAGATGGATGTTTTCCACTGCAAATTCCTAACAATTGATATCAGAGCTCTAGGTTGAGCGATTGGGAACAATGGCGGATGAAAGCACGAACTCTAGCGAGTTTGGAACCGAGTTGAGGGAAGTGTCGAAGCTAGAGCATGGTTGTGCGATTGATGGATCTCGAGTTTCTACAGGTTTAGTGTGCGGATTCCAGTAACACTAGAGCATTCGGACCTTCGTTGTTACTCTCCAATGGCAAAATAATTTGCGACTGATCGGGTGTTATGAACTAGAGTCTTCTCAAGAGAGCTGCGATTGTTATTTTGATTCGTACAGTGGGAGCGGGCTGTGTTAGAGAAGATTTTGTGTTCATAGAAGTCATAGCCATGTTTTGGGTCAGTGTACCAGCGGGAAAGCGAAAGTTGGTAGTGTAGGTTTCAAGGTTGTGACTGCGTTCTCACGGATAAACCTTGATGATAATCTATGTGTTAGTTCTATCGGCGATATTCTGATTGCTGGGAAGGAAAATCGGATGGACGAAATTCTGTACGGGTTGGTCATTGACATGTCGGTGGCAGGATCACGTGGCTGTAATCGACGAGTTGAAAAGATGTGTGTTTGAAAGAATCATGTGGTTGGAGTTTCGCACGCTTCAATGAATCTTCGTGGGCCTAGAAGATGATGATCGTGTTTAGAGAGTGATCCCAGTTTCATGATGTGAGTGTTTTGATAGTTTTATGTCGAAAGTTTTTCGACTTTGTGTGGTCGAGCGGCGTGTCCCGAATAGTATTTCGGCAGTATGAGGTTTGAACGGATGACATTGGTGAAGAGATGTGAATTGTAAGGGATTATTAGGTTTGGGGTTTGGTTAATCTTCAAGTGGGAGATTGTTTAGAAATATATTTAATTGTGAAGATATAATCACATGACTTGGAATTAAGTAAAAAGTGATCATGTGACTTACAATTAAATGGAAAATGGAAACAAGATCGTGTATACTTTTGGTGGACTAAGAATCGGACGAGATATCAAGTTTGGTAGGGAGTCGAGTTTTTCTTGTTCACCAAGTTACCTATTTTCTATATAATTAAACCCCTTATTATTGTAACACTTGAGCCGTTAATAATAAAAAAAACTCTCTGGTTTGACTCCGTGGAATAAACAAAACTCCAAGTTGAAGATTGAACATAATCACGTTAAATCCTTGTGTCGTTTACGTTCTTGTTATCATGTTTATTATCTTGTTGCTTTGTTAGATAATTGCTAAGATTGCAATTATTATCCGTTTATTGTTTGTAGGTGTAACATGATTATACGAGCGTTGTTATGAGTTTGATTTTTGCTAACAACTAGTTGTTGTTAGTTGGATGTTTCCGCTGCAATTCCTAACATCTCACTGCCCCAAATAAATGAATGACCAGTCACCGATGGTAAGAATTGGTTAGTTGTTAGTCAGTTTTGAGAAACGCTAATATAGCACAAAGTGACCTGTAAGTTTCACTGATAACGGGAATCTAGATATCCCCATCTTGATTGAACCGCACCTGTTGAAAGAAAATGAGAAAAGATTTTTTTTATAATAGTGGAGTTACTTAATTATGCTCTTTAGAGCTCAGACTATATATAAACCACATAATGCATACCAAATAGTCACTCACATTTCAATGCATTTTAGTTTTTCTTCGTTCATAAAAACATAAAAATTCCTTGTTATAATCGTTCGTTAATCGACTTGAAGCAAAGGTATACGTATAATTAGTTTAATCCGGCCTTTAGTCATCGCCAGTGTTAGTTAGACAATTACGTTCTAATCATTATCAAATTCTTAATAATATAATAGTTAATAATTAATTAATTAATGATGTTAATTAATGTGCAGATGAATTCGGAACCTCCGAGAGAAGTCAGACATCCATCTCAAGAGCTTCTTGCTTGATGGTAAATCTGATACCCTTAATTCCATACTACTTTACCCCTTGAGTAATGAAATACATCTACTTGGATGAATTTGAGAGAAAGTCTAATGAATTTATTTGATGATAAAGTTTATATGTTGATTTTATTAGTTGAATTTAATACTATTAATTTTATTAGTTCCCTTGAATTTAATACATGATACTATCACATTTTTAAATTTAATTTGGTATATCTAATTAGGGTGTTTTGCTAACGTGTGCCCCGTAACACAAGTTAAGTTAGTTGAAATTTTATTAAATAACATAATTTGTAGGTAATATAAGCATAAAAAATATATCAGATTGAATTAATGAGTATTAAATGTAAATGCTAATATTTAAGGAAATTTCAGCTTTATTAAATGCACGTTAACGTATGCCACGGGGCACACATTAGCAAAACCCTTAGACCATTCCCAACAGTGACAAAACTGATAGAGACTGACGCGCCACATCTGCGTCACGTATGTGCCACATAAGCTTTTTACAAAATTGACTGAAATTAACGAACCTCTACCATAAGTGACTCCGTCACTTTAATTTTTGGGCCCACTTTTAATAATTTACCTTTAGTTTTACACACACAAACAAAAAAGAAAAAGAAACAACCGACGCTTCTTCGGTTTGGAGACGGAGCAAAGCGACGAGCACAATCGACACCTCCGTGCCATCCATGTCGGTTAAGTGACGAAAAGTGATGGAGGAACCAAAGTGATGGAGGAACCGACGGAGGCGTTGGGACATGTCTTAGACGAATCTATCATTCTTATTCCTTTTAATTGCATATTGTAACGTGATTTTCTTAATTAAGTTTCTCTATGTTAAACTCAGTGCTAAATTTAACATTAAGGATTAAGGCTACATGCCTACATATTGATAATAGACTTTTAATTTATTTCGAGTTAGATAATGAATTCATTTTATTACTAATATAGTTAACAAATTTGTTAGTTTTTTTTTTCTTTTCAATTTAGATAGTATGTCCTGAGGTAACTGGTACAACAAGTCATTTTTCAAATTTTGAGTGTGTTTCATTTTTCAAATTTTAGAGTTAATTACCTGCATCACCACAAAACCAACAAGTACTACAACGACACCAAATCATATAACTTTTCATGGACAAGTCAGCATTTTCAAAATGATACTCGTAAAAAAATAATAATAATTATCTACATCAACACAAAACCAACAAGTTGATTTAGTGCATTAGTAATAAAATGAGTTAATTACAAGTAAAAGTTAAATAAAAGGGAAAAATAGAGGTAGACAGAACCGACTATTATTGGACAATTCAAATCAAATAAAAAAAATAAAAAGTTCAATAACCTGCCGTTCGAGGTAGGCCTGACAATGGATGAATATGGATGGATATTGATCCGCTCTACTATTGATCCAACTTAAATGGATTATGATCCGATTCATGATCCACGATAATGGATCATGATCCGATCCATATCCAACTAATTTAAGTGGATCGGATCATGATCCGGATCGACCCATTTATTTCAAATACTTTTCTTGCAAAGTTATTTAGACAAAAAAGCTTTTTGCAACATAAATTTGGATGCATTATTACATCGGTTTCTGCTAGAACAATATACACACTTGATACATTTTAACTTTCGCTCGGTGCTCTGTTCCATTTCGGCTGGTCTGACGAACTGCCGGTTGAATCGATTTCTAGTTTTCCACTATAACTGCCACATATAGATACATTTTATATATACTAGTTTTTATGCCCGTGCAATACACGGCTAATAATTATAGGAAGATGAAAAAGATTGGGGATACGTACTTATATAGTCAAGTATACATAAATAACTGAACTAAGCACCTACGTATTGATATATTACAGTTTAGAAGGAATGTAGACCCTAACACTATACAAACAACATGTTTGGTTCATCGAAGTGATTCTACAAATTAATAATGTGTGATAGTGATCAATACCTTCGTATTAGTTTTAACCCGTTCGACGCACGAGATGATTCATGTTCAACAATTCTCGATATTAATTTGCAAAAACAATTTATCTTATATAAACAACACAAAACAACAATGAGCATGTTGATAAACCACGTGAATGATGAGTAAAATATATAATTAATCAAAACAAAGAACTTTATATAAAAAAATATTTAGTTAGAAGATAAACTAATCATCAAGAAAGCAAAGAGTAGGCAATGAAGTTTTTTCTTCATGATCACCTACTGATGAGCTGCTCTCCGTTACTTGTTCATTAAACTAATCAAATTTATCATGAAAACATGTAGAGGGTAATAAGATCAGAATGCATATAAATCTTTAATTTTTAAAATTATTAATTATATAGAAAAATATATATTAGGAATAGATATCAAGTGAAACAAAAACGCTTATTATTTATTTGTTGGAATCTTCTTGTTATAATTTTTTTTAAGAGTTTAATAGCTAAAAAATAGGTGGGTTTAGAATTTTTTCAATTTGAATGACACATAAGATTTTGTAAGAAACTAAGGTGATGACACCTAGGACTTTTGATTAGTTGTTAAAAGAATAAATATGACACGTAGGAAAGAGACTATCCTCTATTACTTATATAGGAAGATATTGTTGTGGGCAGATTTTTGACTAATACTGCAGGATCCTTATTATCACCATAGGTATGAAAAGTATTTATATTTTATATTTATATCCCAGGATAATGATATTTTATGATTCTGCTTTCAGGATCACAGTTATTGTTAGGGATTCTGGAAGTATCCTTATTATTTATTCTGCAGGATCCTATTCAGGATACATTTATCTAACATAATTATGCAGGATCATGGACAAAAGAGATAGCTGAGCAACGATCCTATATTTATTATGGAATAAGCATAGCTCAGGATCCTGGATCTGTATTAATTCAGGATCATGTGCTGTATAAAACGTTTGTTTTTCTTGAGTATTGACCAGGTCATGGATCAAACGCGTTAATGAGATATGCTCCGGATTATGTGAAGAAGCTTTGATACAATTATGTGAAGACGGAGTCCACTGCACGTGTAAAATAAAGTCAAGAGAGACGTTGGTGATCTTCACCTTTCATCGGAGGATCCCTAAGATCTCGGAAATATTGTTATATGTTTCTAGTATTTAAATGAGGCTTGGATGATCGATTAGGACGACGGATATTCATTATTTACACCTGAGAAAACACTTATACTCTGCTCTCAATTACTCTCAAACACATTCACCAACACTTAATCAAGTCACATAGCCGATCATCCTTGTGCTCTTAGTTTGTAATTGATTTCTTTTATTTTAATTAGATTATCAAAGGCAAGGATCATTTGATCCTTCCCGAGGTTTTGTGCCGGCGATCAATCTTGATCAAGGGCTTTCCTCGTATATCCTCGTGTCGATTGCATTCATTTCATATTTTCATCGTTTAATTTGCACTTTACTAGTCTGTTGATTGTGTAATTTATATTATCTTCAAAATACCTTGCATTTTACTTAGATTTTTGACATAATCCTATTTACAAACATTTGTTTTCACTGTTAAACACATTTTCAACAAGGATCCACGGATCAAAGGATTTGGAACATAACTCTTTATTTAAAATTATCGTTTACTCATATAGATAATCGTGTAAAAGCGTAATTATCTTGAAAGTAATTTATAGCACCCAACCTCACATTTCTAAATTTGATCACTTAATTGCTTAGTGTAATTTTTGACCAAAACAGATAATCGTGTCAAATTACCAACTCCGTGGGGGGTGGTCAAGATAAGCAGTGATCAACAGGAAGCGAAGGGTTGTTATACGACATCAATGAAGACTACTGCCAAGCCACCGTCAGCATAGCAATTAAAGAATAAGGTGTGGGATGTCTTAGATACAAAGGAACAAGACGTCAAAGAAATGCCCCTGGACTCAAAGGATCATGAGGAAAAGGTGCTTGTAGGCTCGGGGATCCCAGAGGATCTTGAAAAGGATCTGATGAAGTTCTTGAATGAAAGAAAATCAACTTTTTTCCTGGAAACCAGAAGACATGACAAGTATATCTAAGGATATTATAACTCATGAACTTGGAATTGATAATAGTTTCAGGCCAATTCAACAAAAGAGAAGAAAATTTACGCCGAAAAGAAATGCTATTATCCAGGCAGATGTTGAAAGACTACTTGCTGCTGGCATGATAAGGGAAGTAAAGTTTCCAAGATGGTTGGCAAACGTGGTGGTGGTACAAAAGAAAAATGGGAAATGGAGAGTGTTTGTGGATTATACGGATCTCAACAAAGCCTTCCCCAAGGATCCTTTTCCATTGCCTCATATAGATTCAATGGTGGATGCTACAGCTGGACATGAGATCCTAACCTTCATGGATGCTTCATCACGATTTCAACAAATTCAAATGGAACCATCAGATCGGGAAGACACATCTTTCATAACTTCCACAGGTATATATTGTTATATTGCGATGCCTTTTGGTCTTAAAAATGTAGGTGCGACATATCAAAGGCCGGTCAATATGATATTCAAAGACCAATTGGGTAGCACAATGGAGGTATATATCGATGATATGGTAGTAAAGTCAAAGAAAACTGAGGATCATCTTCAGGATCTTAAAGTGGCCTTCGACATCCTGATCAGTACAACATGAAGCTTAATCCTGCGAAATGCCACTTCGGAGTGGGGGCAGGAAAATTTCTAGGATACATGGTGACCAAGAGAGGGATAGAAGCTAGTCCAGAGCAGATCAAAGCTATTCTAGACTTAAAATCCCTCTCAAGCCCTAAGGATATATAAAGATTGATGGGGAGAATAACAGCTTTGAATCGTTTCATTTTAAGATCCTCAGATAGATGGAAGGAATTCTACGATATCCTGAAGAAAAACAAAAAGTTCGAATGGGGAGAAAAACACGAGGCTGCATTTCAAGAATTGAAGAGTTATTTATCATCAGTTCCTTTATTGATGAAGACTAAGGATGGCGAGCCGTTATTCTTGTACCTTTCGGTGTCCAAAAGTGGTCTAAGTGCGGTACTCGTAAAGGATCATGAAGGACAACAACATCCAGTCTACTATGTAAGTAAAAGCCTACTAGATGCTGAAACCAGGTATTCTCATCTTGAAAAACTTATACTTGCGTTAGTTATGGCGTCTACCAAACTTAGGCATTATTTTGAAACACATCTGATTCATGTAAAAACTAATTATCCTATTGAAAATGTATTAAGAAAACCAGAAATGTCAGGACGCCTAGCTAAATGGTCTGTTAAGTTAAGTGCTTATAATTTGAATTACGAACCTAGGAATGCAATTAAATCACAAGCCTTAGCGGATTTTATTGCTGATTTTACTAGTGATCTTTAAAACGAAGTAGATTTAGAAGTACACGAATTAAATCAAATAAGTGAAAAATGGACACTATATACTGACGGTGCTTCTAATATAAAAGGAACTGGTTTAGGAATTGTATTAAAATCACCTCAAGGTGATATTATGCCTCAAGCTATAAGATGTGAATTTCAAGCTACAAATAATGAGGCAGAATATGAAGCATTAATTGCAGGATTACAGTTGGCTAAGGATATTGGTAAAAAGTATTTAAATGTGTATGTTGATTCATTGTTAATTGCGAATCATTATAATGGGACATATACTGTAAAAGTAGATAGATTAGCTTTGTATTTGGATATTGTTAAGGATCTTGCAGGTAGCTTCGAGATCTTCAACATTCAACAGGTACCACATGAGGATAATACTGAAGCAGATGCTCTGGCCAACTTGGGATCAAGCTTAAAGATACCACCAGATGTAAAGATATCAATTATACATATTGCAACACCTGCTATTGCTGATAAGGATAACAATGAAGAACAAGTATGTGATGCTGAGGATCATCAGTTTGTAGATAATTCGAATGCATCAGGTTCTGGGGGCAAGTCAGGAACATGGATGCGGCCAATCATGGAATATATACAACACGATGTGATCCCCAAGGATAAAAATAATCCTAAAGCATTCAGATTAAAGGTATCCCGTTTTACTATTGAAAATGGTATATTATATAGAAAATCACTTGCATGACCATTATTGTGATGCCTTGAGGATCCTTAAGCACAAGCAGTACTTCAAGATATACACGAAGGAGACTGTGGAAATCATTCTGGGGGCAGAGCATTATTTTCAAAAACTTTAAGGACAGGATACTTTTGGCCTACTATGAAGAAGGATTCCATGGATTTTGCTCGCAAATGTGATGCCTGTCAAAGACATGGGAACATCCATCATCAACCAACATAATCGATGCATCCGATTATCTCACCATGGCCATTTATGAAGTGGGGAATGGATATTGTAGGAAAAATACCCACAGCTCCTTGTGGAAAGCTCTTTATGTTAGCAATGACAGATTACTTTTCCAAATGGATAGAAGCCGAGGCGTTTGTTCAAGTAAAAGAAAAGGATGTGATATCATTCATCAAGAGAAATATCCTCACTAGATTTGGGATCCCAGCAGAAATAGTACGTGATAATGGATCTCAGTTTATTGGAAAGAGAACAACTAAGTTTTGTGAAAGTTGGGGAATCAAGATGATAACTTCAACACCAGTTGATCCTCAAGCTATTGGTCAGGCAGAATCCAGCAATAAGATCATAATCAACAATCTTAAGAAAAGGCTGGATGCTAAGAAAGGAAGATGGGCTGAAGAATTGCCTTTTATTTTGTGGGTTGATAGGACTACAGAAAAGGAGGCAACTAAACAAACCTCTTTTGCTTTGGTGTTTGGATCTAAGGCTATGATTCCAACGGAAATGGTAATCCCAACGGCAAGATCCGAGATGCAGACTTTGGAAGAAAACAAAGAAGCATTGTTTCAGGATCTAGATACTGTGGATGAATTAAGGGATCGTGCTAAATTCAGGATTGCTGCATACCAACAGAGGATTTCAAGATCCTATAACAAGAATGTTAGGATAAGAAGGTTTCAAGTAGGAGATTTGGTATTAAGGAAAGTATTTTAAAATACTAAGAATCATGCGGAAGGAAAGCTAGCACCAAAGTGGGAAGGTCCATATTTAATAGATTCAAATGCTGGAAAGGGGGCATACTGGTTGGCTAATATGGATGGAGACTTACTTCCAAGATCCTGGAATGCTATTCATTTGAAGCTCTATCATGTGTAAATTGAATATTAATATTCAACATAAAAAGGTATTGATAAACGCTCAAAAGTACTATATTTTAGTAGTATTTTACCCCTATTCTTGGATGTTTCTATTGCATTTATTTAAGAATAGATATTGATTTCGTTCATATTTGCAATTAGATGTGAAAATGGAGCGTTACGAAGAAAGGAATGAAAACAGTCAATAATCAAGTTAAATGATGCATATTTGAAGAATAAAGTGAAGCCGAAGTGAAGAAATGATTAAAAGAAGAAAATATTGAAATTCGGCTGAAAGTCAATCCATACGCCGTATGGATTATCCATACGCCGTATGGATTGAGGCGGTGGAAGCCCAGGTCACGCGGACTTGGGCTGGGCTTGTTTTTCATCCATACGCCGTATGGAATTTCCATACGCCGTATGGATGGTTTACACAGGAAGTATAAAACGCGTTTAAAACCCTAAAAAAAGAGAGTTCGGCTAGGGTTTTTGTACAGTCGACTATTTCAGTAGTTTAGGGTTTATTTACGAATTAATTTAGCATTTTGGAGGCACGTGGAGTCAAGATTGAGGCTAGTTCGTGTTGATTCTTCGTGATTCGTCTTTATAATTCGGTATAACTTCTTTTATTTCGATTTCATTGAAGAATTTGACTTTGAATAATCCGAGTTTTCTGTTTTAAATGATGAGTTGAATATTCAAAGTGATTGTGTAGTTGATTGAACTCGGATTATGACTATTGAACGATTATTATTGCGTATTGAATAGGTTATTTAATTGAAAACTATTATACTGCTTGAAGATCCTTGTTTGTTGGTAATTAGTAGTTATTAGTGTTCAACGTGGTTAATAAGATTGATGAGATTGAATTCCTTTAATGTTATTAATTATTGATGGTTATAATCTTAGGATTTGTGACTATTGTTAAATATGTTGAGTCTGATAGGTTGAGTAAATGATAATTATCTACTTTAAAATGAACAAGACAATAAGTAATTATTGGGCATTGTTGAATCATACCACTAGAGTAAGTTATAATAAGTTGTGAATGTTTAATGCTCAATTTAGGGAAAAGCACACAATTGTGTGATCATCTTGTGATATTGAACTGATGTTTTATGTTGGACCCTAAGTTGTAGGAATTAGTTAGACCTGGAAAGTTAGCTAGTTCACATTCAATTTAATATCATTGAAGAATTTGGTATTAAATTGATATAAAAGAATCACAATTAGATAATCAATACGTAATGAATCAGGATATTTGAATCTGAGTGACGTTAATTATACAATTACTTATTCCTTCCTATTTGTTATTTGTTATTATTTATTTAAATTGTTTTATTTATTTCAAGTTATTATTTTATCAATCATATGTTCATACGGAACTAAAACGTTTCCCCCTGTTTACGGTTTTCTAGTTAATTAGTATTTCTTATTTTTATAAACAACCACCGTTCCTGAGATCGACTCGGTCTTACCGATTCTATACTTACATTCAATCAGGTATTCTTGCCTGGTTGTGTGAAAAGTATTAATTAGGTATTTCCATTTATAAATTATAAAATAAGACGCGCTTTCACACGCATCAAGTTTTTGGCGCCGCTGCCGGGGAACGGTTGCGTTTTGTTTATTTAAATAGATTTTATTTATTGTAAAAGTTTTGTATAAAAAAAATTGTTAATTAGATTTTTGGTAAAGTTGTTCAATTAGTTTAATTAAGTGCATTAATAAGTTTTTGTTAATAAATTTGGTTGAAACAAATTACTTTTTATTTGGTTAAATTTTTAAGTAATTAGTTTCAACCGGCGGATGGAAATCCATCCGCCGGTTGGAATTCTTTTGGTTAAATTTTATGTCATTAATTTTTATTTATTTTGTGTGAACTAACTTGTTCTTCGTTAGTAGTGCTTGTGTTTCAGATTTAATTGTTATTTAGGTTTTGATTTAATGGCAAGGAGTTACGAGAGCGATGCGAACAATAACCACATTGTTAGGAGAAACCCTGATAGTTTTGGGTCGAGTTCTGATAACACAGTGCCATCTTTTACGCGTTTAGGATGTAGGGAAGTACCTATCACATCATCCTGTCATGAGTTGTTAAATGCTATTGAGAAAGTCAGATGGGACATTCCTTTCACAGCTGAACTGATAAGAAGATCTTCCATCTATTTTATTGAGAGTCAATTGGTTCTGATTCAAAATGTGTTAGATACTGCGGATATAGAGAGACAGTTTGGGTATGAACAACATTTTATTGAGGATCTAATTGATTTTGAGGCATCTTTGGATTCAAGGATTGAAGAAGAAAAAGTATTTTTCACTGCACAAAAGAAGCGGTACACAGAAATTTACGAGGCATTGGTGCAGTCTTCTTTTCCCTATTCTTCTAATCAGGCGGCATGTCTTCATAGGATGTTGAAAGCGTTGTATTTGGCAATTGGGAATCCTAATTTTGAGGTGGATAAAGAAATTGTTACTAGTTTGAGAGACTTGGTGCAGTTGTTGCAACTTGAAGATCATTTGAGAGACCCTACTCCTCATAGAGTTATAGTGCATAATACCATTCCTTACTACTTAAAGAATATGATACAGAAATTGGAATTATTAGCTAAGGAAGAAGGAAAGAGGCCTAACCCTAGTTTCATTCACCCTGATATCACTATTGATTTAGCTATTTTTCTAGTAGTCAATTTGGATTCGTTGGTAGTTTTGGATAAGGTGCTCACTCCACGTGAACATTTCCATTTTGGGTTGGTAGAGATATACACAAAGTTGGTAGGAATATTCAAGGAGTCTGATTTGGGATTTACTAATAATCAAGAAGTGGCAATCAAGAAGATCGAAAGAAGGATAAGAGATCTAAAGCGGAGTCCGGTGATGTCTAAACACGCGAGTGTTAATGAAGCAATTTATGAGTTTATGAGTGAATTGGAAGAGGCTAGCCCGTTTTGTGAGATAACTTTGGATGAGAATGATAAGGTTGTGTTGGCACTCAATGGCCCTGTGAATAAGACTGTTAGAGATATCTGTTGGTGGCTAATAAATCTTCAACCAGCGGCAAGTGCTCATTTGGTGAATTTTGCTACTTTTGGACATGGAGTCGATAATGTTATTGCAAAAATAACAGAGCGATTCTTATCTCTTTATCCCTTGCGTTGACTTTCGTGATTCATACTTTTCTGTTGATGCATATTAGGTGTCTGTCAGTTGGTCTATCGAGTTGTAATAAGTGTCGTTAGTTTCTTAATATAAATATAGCTTTTGTATAGTGCGACACTCGTGTTTTAGTTTAGGCGACACTTGCCTGAGTGACGCATAGCGACACTTGATTAAGTGACGCATAGCGACACTTAGGTAAGTGACGCATGAAGGCAGCCACATGCGACACTTCCACAAGTGACGCATGTCGGCTGACTTTTTAGTATAAATAGAAACCTACGGGTTTTCGGCTAGGGTTGACGAAACCCTAGCACCATTTGTCGACTAAGCCTCTCTGTAATCGATCTCAATACGTTATACAAGCTAATAAACAAGTTTGCTTTGTTTGAATTTCATTGTTTCGGTTTATGTTTGTTAGCATTAAGTGTAATTGATTGATTCCGCCTATCAATTACTGTCAATTGTCATCTAGATCCAAGCTTAAGGCACTATCAACTGGTATCAGAGACTTGCGGTGATAGCATTGACGTTTATAAGGTATTTTGGATTGATTTCGGTTTTGCTTAATTCAAGAATCACGAATTCATACGGATTTTGAGGTGAAAAGGTATATTACAGTCGATATTATTCAACATCTACAGGTTTCGTCCATTAGGGTTCAAGGAATTTTCGTTTGGTTTACGAAAATTCGACATTTTTAGGGTTTTGGGATTTTTCTGCCGTTTTGCGACACTCGATCCGTCACTTGGACGCGTCACTTATAGCGGCACTAGCTAATCCCAGAATTAGGGTTTTACCGTCACTTAGACGCGTCACTTAAAGCGTCACTTGAGGTTATACGACACTTAACTTAAGTGTCGTCTACCCTAATACACCGACACTCAAGTGCGTCACTGTTGCACGTCACTTGATCCTTAAGCGTCACTTCTGTTAGTGACGCCTGTTTGATTTATAGCGTCACTCTTACTAGTGACGCCTATTTGATCTTGCACGACACTCAAGTACGACACTTGAGTGCGTCACTTGCTTACCTGACCGACACTTGCTGATAGTGTCATCCGTCACTCTGTACGTCACTCGATAGCGTCACTTTCCTAGTGCCGCTATACGCTGCGACACTTGAGTGCGTCACTTACCAAGTGACGCCTTTGTTACTAATTTGTTTGCAAGTTCTTGTTTTTGCGTATAATTTCAGGTATATCTTCAATGGCCGCAGACAAGGAAGATATTAGAGGTATTAGGGAGATGCTAAAGCAGGGAAATGATATTGGTTCCAATAATAAACCCCCACTGTTCACTGCAGATATGGACTATGCTTATTGGAGGGATAGATTTGAACAGTTTGTTGACTTTCATTGTCCGGAATTATGGGGCCCATTAAAACAAAGATATGAAGCTCCAGTGGCTGAAGGAGATTATCGGACGGTTCCTCCACCAAAATCTTTTATTGCAATGACACCTCAAGAAAAGAAAGACTATCAGATAGAAAGAAAAGCACACTCAGCTATTTGTATGTGCTTAACAAAGGATGTCATGAGACTGTTTAAACATCCTGACACAACCTATGATTTATGGAAGGCCATAGAAAAGAGGTGCGGGGGAAATGCGAAATACAAGGAGGCTAAGCTGGAATTGATAAAGAAGCAGTACGATCTGTTTGACTCCTTACCTAATGAGACAACCTCTGGACTGTTCACCCGGTACTCACAATTGGTGAGTGAGTTAACGGAGGGTGGATATAATCTCACAGCACTTGAGATAAATAAGAAACTGCTAGATGTTCTACCAAGTGCATGGGATGTAAAAGTCCAATTCTTGAAGGAGAGTGAAGGATTAGATGGTATGACATTGGATAAGCTAATAGGAGTTCTTCAAGCACACGCTATGGAGTTAAAGAAGAAAGAGTGCAAGTCAACTGGTTTTGCACAAAATCCTTCACTTTATGGAGGCCAAGTTAACACTGGTAAGAGTTATGGAGGAATGGCATTCATCTCGGATACCAATTCACCATCTTATTCCGCTGATGCATCACATGCTGCCTATGTCTCTGGCACACCCTCAATTGCTCAAGGATCACAACAGCAGGTTACGTCTTCACCAGCTATTCAAGAGCAAGCAGCAATCTATACAGCTTTTCTTAGTTCATACAAAGATTTGGTTACTCAACCAAATACTACTTTGGAAATGACCAAAGAAGATTATGCTCAGCTGGATGACGATGACTTGGAGCAGATGGATTTAAACTGGAATATAGCTATGCTTTCCAGAAGGGTTCAGAAATTTATGCAAAGAACTGGACGGAAAAGTTTGGAAGGTAATGGGAAGTCTGGATTTGGGTTCGACAAAAGCAAGGTTCGATGTTACAATTGTCAGAACCTTGGTCACTTCGCAAGGGAATGTGAGAAACCCAGGATGCCATCGCCGGGTCTTACTAAGCCGGACCCACCCAAGGCAAATGCAAATGAAGCAGCTAAATCATTGGCTGTAGACAACGCTTTGATTGTCTTTGAGCCAACTACTTTTGATTGGAGTGCTCAAGCTGCTCAGTTTCAATGCCTGATGGCTCACATTACTCCTGAGGTACAAAATGAATCAACTGAGCCTTTTAATTGTGTTTCGTGTATTAACTTGACTGAATCCCTTAAGGTCTATCAGAAAGACAATCAAAATCTGCGGGACAAGATAGTTAAACTTAATGAATCTAATAACTTTTTGCTAGAAAATGAAAAACTTTATGAACAACACCTTGAAGCTCATATAATCAGATACTGAAACCTTTAAGGCAAAGGTCTTTAGCCAGCAAGATGCAATTAAAAGTTATCTTACTGAAATTGAATTGTTGACTAAAGAATTATCTAATTTGAAAAATGAGTTTGAGAATCATAAAAGCAAAATCTTAGGTTCCACATCCGCCACTCAAGTCTTTAATGAGATTGTTAGCAAGCAGGGAGCAAGTGGCAAAAAGAAGGAAGGTCTTGGCTACAACCAAGTACCACCACCTTCTAATGCTGAATACTGTCCCCCGATTGCTAAACAAGGCCTTGAGGAGATTTCAGTTGATTATACCAAACTATATGGTATTAAGGCCAAAGAAGCCAAGCTAAACAAACTGACAATGGAGAAAACCAAGAGGCAAGAGTATCCATTGCCTCAGTTTGTAAAAGCTGAAAGTAAGTCTCAAGTTCATACTGATGATATTGTTGAGATAGAGGATATTACTGATAAGGAATATCCTGAGTTTAAGAAGGTTGAGGCTAAACCTGAAAAACAGATTTTGAAAGTTGAACCTGTAACAAAGGTTCAAAATAAAAAGGAAAATAGAGTTTTAAATGTGAAACTTCAAATGTCACCGACAAATGTTTTAAAACAAAAGGTAAGAAGTGAAAAGGTTCATAGTGATAAAACTTATGCCTCAACTTCTAAACCAAAACAAGCATTCTCTAAAACGTGTACAACATGTTCATGTTCGAAAAATGCTTTGTCACTTCCGGCGGTAAATCCTCCGTCTCAACAGTTTCAAGAGACTCATTCTTGTTTCTACTGTAACAAACAAGGACATTTGATCCGTGATTGTCCCAAACTCTCTTATCAAAGTTATGGGAGAAATATGCCTAGGACATTTTTCTACAGAAATTCTTTTTCAAAATCACCTCCTAGGCATCACTCTAACTCTCCCAGGCCTGCTAAGAAAGTAGTTAATGTTGGGCAAAATCCTTTGTTAAAACCAAAGCCCAACATTATTTCCAAGCCAAATCCCGAACCATCAAAGGTTTGGAAAAGAAAAGAGTCTACGGTAGACTCTTTTGTCATCAATGATAACACATCAGATACTAAATCTGATTTGTTTAAAAATAAAGTTTTATCTGATGTGCTTATTGTTGATGACTATGGTCGACCTAAGTCTATAAAGGCTTGGGTCACCGTTTCTCACTAATCTCTTCATTTTTATGTGTTGCAGCAGTCTGAACGTGTAAAAGATAGCGAATGGTTTATGGACAGTGGCTGCTCGCGACACATGACGGGTGATGTGTCTCTCTTAGTGGATATTAAACCATACGCGGGAGGTCATGTTGCTTTTGCTGGAGATACGGGAGGAACGATTTCGGGGAGAGGAACGCTAACTAATGGAAAGGTTAGCTTTGAAAATGTAAATTATGTGGCCGAACTACAACATAACCTGTTAAGTGTATCACAAGTTTGTGATAAGGACTACACCACATCTTTTACAAAGACTGAGTGTGTCATATTGAAGCCGGGATATGTCATTCCAGAGGAATGGGTGGTAATGCGAGCACCTAGAAGAAATGACACATATGTGATGAATATGCGAACGGTGGAGACATCCAGCGAATACACTTGTCTCCTTTCGAAGGAAGAGATTAGTGAGATTAGTGAGTTACAAAATTATTACCGTCGCACCAACACTCGTCACAACATAACGGCGTTTTTGGAGTCAACACACGCCAACTCGGCTCCATTTCGGCCTATGATCGAGTTTCTTCGCCGATCAAGAATTCATTATGCGATTACGGCAACGACTCCGGTATACATGAATCAAATCGAGGAGTTCTATGATCATGCCGTGATCAGAGTTCAGGGTGACGTTCCCCGGATTGTTTCAACTATGTTTGGAGAGGAAATTGAGATTACTGAGAACTCGATTCGAAGGGTTTTACAGTTCACCGATAATTCAACCATGCCTACTATCTTCCCGACTACATTTATCTACGGGGGACTTCAAAGGATGGGTTATCCAGCTAACCAGCTTTCCGACTTTAGGAAGCAATACCTCTGCAGGGTCTGGAGGTTTCTGTGCCATATTATCATCGTTTTCCTGTCTCCGAGAAAGGGAGGTTATGATGCTGCGAGCCATCTTACTCTATCTCTCATGTTGGCCTTGATTTACAACAAACCGTACAACTTTAGCGGTTACATCTTCGGCAACATGGTGGAGAATATTCGTGCAGGAAAGGACAAATGGCTGCAGTATCCTCGGTTTGTGCAGCTTTTGTTGAATGACCTGGATCTTGGTATTGCACCAGATCAGAGGTCTCTTTTGGTTCCGACGCCCATGCTTCTGCGAGTCTTCAATGACTGCAAGCTTGCACCAAAGGGCGAGCCCGTTTTGGCCGATCGTGAACTCTTCGGGCACGTAGTAAACGAAAACTACGTTGCACCGCACGATCATGGATTTTTGGATGATGTCATGCCTCCGGTCAACGAGGACGACTTAGTTGATGCCAATATTGCTCAGGACCTCGATGATATTGATCATGTTGATCGGGTTGAGGCCGATTCTGATGACGGTGGGCCCACTCCTCCTGATTCTGAGGGTGACGTGCCACCACAATCGGCTTTTGATGGAATTCAACTTGCCGATCCTCGACGCTTTAAGCGTATACTGAGACGGATCTCTGCTGGCAGGGTCCATGTCCCGAGGAATCCGGGAAAACGTCCTGCTGGGTCTTCACCCTCTTATGCCGATCTACCTCTTCGTAGACGCCAGCGGACGACAGTGACTATTGAGGAGCCGACTTCTCAACGCCAACAACCACCGCCAACATCTGACATGCCATCTCTTCAGATGGTTTTGGCTCAGATGGAGCTTTTGGCAAAACGTTTTGATGATCAGAAGGCTATAATTGAAGCTCAAGCCTCTCAGATCAGGGAGTTGGAAGCTCGGGCTGCTACGGTTGACTCTCTACAGTCTCAAGTGACGAATCTGTCATCTAGGTTGTTAGAGTTGGAATCCGTTACACATGTTTCGGGGGAGGTAGGTCCTAGTGAGTTAGAAACAAATGTAACTCCTTCCCCGGAACCAGAAAATGTACTTCCCTCTTCCACTATAAATGAAAATATAAGTTTGGACTATTTTGTTGAGGTTCAAGGTCAGGCAAAACCTATTGCGGTTGATTATTCATTCGTAGATCTCACATACTTACAAAACTTGATGAATGATGATAACGCGATGCCTGAGGAAGAGGAAATGAATGATCCTGTAGCAGAGGATTATTTCTTTGAAGAAAATGACGAAGTTGAGGTTGAGGGGGAGCAATTGCATAGTGATGAATGTTATGATGATGCTCCTATTATAGAATCGGATTCGTCTGAAGATGAATCGGAAAAGGAAACGAACGAGCCATCAACTTCTACAACAAAACCGGATATTGTGCTTAAACCGATTATCGAGGTACCGGTTACGTGTAAATGCTACAAAGTTAGATCTGATTACACGGGGTTGATTAAGAGTTGGAAATTTGATGAGAACAACTATGTTTTTATGATAAAGAGAAGTGACGGCATTCAGTACTTCAATATGAAGTTTTATAAAATAAGTACTTTGCCGAAGTGTGAGCTTCAAAGGTTAGCTCAGATACCCTTGATCAACCGATCACGAGATTCAAGAGCAGATTTCTTTCAGGTGATCATACATCGTGAGATGAACAGTAAAAAGTATAATTTGATAAAGTCGACGTTGGGTATGAGGTATAAATTTAAGAAGAAGCTAGATCCGGTTACCCGACAACCTATTGTGAAGATGATCTATCCACCAGCAAAGTGTCTACAGAAGATACCTTTGGAGATCATCCCGCTAGATTTTTTGAATAGGTTGGTTTATTGGGAATATGATGATGTTACGGGTGAAGCTGTGATTGTATTCATTCCAAATTCTGAACCAGCTACAGACCCGGAGTCTTCTATTGCAGATACAGGAAATAACGAGATAACAGCTTGGGATGCTGTTCAACCTACTAAGAGGTCGTTATGGGGTCTCAAGAGAAAAGTGTTTTGTGTTTTTGACCCATTAAGCTTGATTAATCTCTCTGAACAAGATATGAAAAGATTACATCAGAACAGGATTCAGTTCAAAGAAAGAGATAGAGCTGAAGCGATTAAATTTCAGAAGATTATCGATATCTGCGTAGCCAATGGAGTACACGCTGGTGGTGTATTTCCTGCTGGCTGGAAATAAAGACTCAACGATTTCAAAGAGTTTGAAGATTTTGAAGACCAAGCTGAAGACACGGGGGAGTTTGTTGATGCATATTAGGTGTCTGTCAGTTGGTCTATCGAGTTGTAATAAGTGTCGTTAGTTTCTTAATATAAATATAGCTTTTGTATAGTGCGACACTCGTGTTTTAGTTTAGGCGACACTTGCCTGAGTGACGCATAGCGACACTTGATTAAGTGACGCATGAAGGCAGCCACATGCGACACTTCCACAAGTGACGCATGTCGGCTGACTCTTTAGTATAAATAGAAACCTACGGGTTTTCGGCTAGGGTTGACGAAACCATAGCACCATTTGTCGACTAAGCCTCTCTGTAATCGATCTCAATACGTTATACAACCTAATAAACAAGTTTGCTTTGTTTGAATTTCATTGTTTCGGTTTATGTTTGTTAGCATTAAGTGTAATTGATTGATTCCGCCTATCAATTACCGTCAATTGTCATCTAGATCCAAGCTTAAGGCACTATCATTTTCCATTTTTCGTCGGACCTACTAATAACTTTTATGTTTGGTTGTATTTATTTGTTTGCGTGCTTGAATGTTGAACAATTTCTATTTTTGGTCTGATTGAATAAGTGGTTAATTTTTATTTAATCTTGTTAGTTAATTGTTTTTGAAAATTTTAATTTATTTGTTTATTTGTATAGTTTGGAATTATGAAGCTATGAAGTTATTATACCCCTCCAGGTACGTCTTAATTGTTTAAAATGTTGGCGAGTTAGTAGCAAGTGGTGGAATACGTAAAAAAAAAAATCGTTCTGTTTTTCAATCCATACGCCGTATGGAAAATCCATACGCCGTATGGATTGAATTGGGCCACTGGGCCGATGTTGACTGGGTTTAATTGGTTGACCTGGGCCTGTTTAATCCATACGCCGTATGGATCAAAAATGCATAACCCGGTTGCAGCCCCTTTTCTTCTTCATTTTCAAAACCAAAACCCACCACCACTGCTGCGGCTGCCACCACCCACCCAACACTTTCCGGCCACACATTCTACCCCATCTTCTTATTTTCTTTTACTACACAAACTCCTCTACAAGGTATAGCTTCCGATTTTAATTTTCGTTGGATAAATCATTTGTTTGAAAGTTAGGGTTTGTGATTGCGATGTGGGTATTTAGAATTTGAGTATGTTTTAGGCATGTATTGGTTGACTTATGCATAGTTTGCATAATGTGATGTAATGCCCTGCTCATTTTTATGACGTATTGCTTATCATGGTTTATTCGTTCATATACGTATAATGTGGTTATAATGTTTATTTAATTGCTATGGTTTTTGGTTCAAGCTTGTTGGTTTTATGACCACATGATGATTAATGCAATTATTTGATTGGTACTCAAGTATTTGTGGTTACGGTTATGTGATACATTGTTATTTATGTTGAATGTATTTTATAATAATTCATTATGAGATGGTATGAATGATTGTTAGTTGCTATTGCTCGAGTTTGGTAATTGTACACGTTCGTATGTTCATAGTGGTACCAAGTTATTATATTGCATTTGATTCAACAATTTGTCATGAAATTTTAACAAGTGTATACAATTGAGCAATTTGAGTGAATATTGGTTCATAATGCAATAGGGTAGTTGAAATTGTGGTTGTTGCGGTAGTTAATGCTAAACCTTAATGGTGGATTGTTCCATATTATGCCGAAATGCTACCGAAATTTCTTTTGAAACCTTATTTGCATTTCCTGTGTTGTTAATGATTGTTTTTCTTAGCAGTAAAATGGCTAGCAGGAGAACCAGAGACGGTCAGGCATTGGGTAACCCTCTGATCAGAACCCACAGATATCTTACTTTTCATGATTCATATTCAGAGACTTTGAGATACCAGTTCGGGGAGCGTTTGGCTGAGAATATCGACCAGCTAATTGAGGTTTTTCATGCGGTGGATTGGCACGCTCTCGAGCATGTGGTCGAGAGAAATGGGTTTGCCACTGGGCATGAGACGATTAGGAACCTACTTTCTGCCCCATATAGACTACGGGATGGTAACATTGGGTTTGTTTCTTACGCCTGGTACAGGATGTTCAACATTCGGGAACAAATATATAGAGAGTTGGTGGTGGAGTTTTACAGTACATTTCGGTTTGATCACAGGTCGACCGAGTGGACTGCTAAGACTATTTCATTCCAGCTTGGGGGACAGCCGAGATATATGTCTCTTGTTGAGTTTGCTCTTGGACTTGGATTATATGAGCCTAATGAGATCCACAACCCAAATTTTCTGGATCATATTTCAGCGGGTGCAGTGTCGAAGCTTACTGATCTGGAGATTGCGGAGGAGTGGCAGTCTATTGCTCAGGGTGGTTATGGTGATTCAGCCCCTTCTTATCGAGCTATACGAGATCCTCGCCACTGTTTGATTCACCGGTTATTGACATTCACTATCGTTGGTCGTCGAGAGGGAGCAGAAAAGGTCTCTAAACCTGATCTCTTCTATCTTAGTGCGATTTTGAGGAAAAGGCTGGTTAATGTGCCGTGGAGATTAGCTAGGTGGATGTCTAAGAGAGCCACTGGTACTAGGAGTTCGAGTAGTTTATGTGGTGGTCATTTCGTTACGCGATTGGCTAGGCACTTTGGGTTGGAGACTCCGGCTGAGATAGGTTCGTGTACTGTTGTGCAACCTGGTATGGATTGGTTGACTACACGGAGACTAGAGGCTTTGGATATTATTGAGCCATGCAGCATATATGGTGGTGATCCGGAAATGTACTATTGGGTGGCGACTACTGCAGTTGGGCAGGTTTTACAGACTAGACAGGTTAGGGCTGCAGCTGCAGGTAGAGGAGCGGCACGAGGCCGTAGTAGAGGATATGCTGGGGACTTTGAGCGATTATCGCAGCAGCTAGATCAGATGAGCATCCAGCACACTTAGAGATTTGATCAGATTGAGAGTATGCAGAGACAACATTTTCATCAGACCAGTGCTCATATGGACTATCAGGATGACCTTTTCTTGCAGCTGTTTGGTTTTAGCCATTTGCCATACCAGCCATTCCAGTATCAGATGCCCCAGGAGTTCATGCCACCACCACCACCGGTAGAGCAACCAGTACCTTCTCATCACTATCGGAGTATGGACGAGGAGTATGATAGCGATCAGGATGTTGTTCATCCTATGTGGTTTATGATTCCAGACACTATTTCTATTTTTATTATTGTGACTGATTTTATTTGTAGGATTTTTAATTATGTTGGATTTGTAGTTTTAGGTTTGGTTGTTTTTATTTTTATTTAGGATGCTTATATTTGGTATTGTTTAATCTTGTGTGTTGATTGATCCTTCAGAATTATGTGTGAGTACGTGTTATGCTGGCAGTAAGTTCAGCGCAAGAAATTGATCCGAGAGGATGTGGGAATTTCATATCATCCTTGTCAGGACCGTTAGGCACATTTTTCCAGGGGAGTTTTTCTGTCTTATTTCTTTTCTCTTTTTCACGTTTTAAAAATTCATTATTTGTACAATGAGGGCATTGTACAACTTTAAGTGGGGGATGGGAGAGAAAAGAGTTGATTTTTCACATCTTTGTCCTGTTAAGTAAGTAGAAAATGTGTAAGTTGGATTAATAGTTATCTCATTAAGATACGTAACTAGGAGGTTATACATTGCCCATTCTTCAACCAAATTTGTAAATTTAAATTTTTGTTTTTCTAGAGATAATTATTTTGTAACAATGTAGGTTAATATAAAAAATTTTTCTACACCTTTAATTAAATATTAAATTGTGAAAAATGTTATTTAGTTTCAGTATATGATGTATTGATAGGCGATCTATGTGAGAATTCTTGAGCTTTTAAGAAATGAAAATAAAGGAGTGGATGACACCTTTAGATGAAATTTAGTT
Organism: Pseudognaphalium luteoalbum; assembly: GCA_963422505.1. NCBI lineage: Eukaryota > Viridiplantae > Streptophyta > Magnoliopsida > Asterales > Asteraceae > Pseudognaphalium > Pseudognaphalium luteoalbum. Next base: position 94,986,650 of record OY730198.1, read on the forward strand.
ATATATGACGTATGTCTTAATTTTCATATTATTAGCGTGCAATATGTCATATTTTTGGAATTTTAAGTAATATCATTTGGGGATATACTGGGTGTTGTTTCCTTTGTTGTACGTAAGTACAGACCTGGTCTCCGTCAGTATATCTAATGAAAAAGAGCAAAAGAGTTTAACAACTCATAATTTTAGTATATAGTCAAATTAAGTCGCTTTATTGTACTAAGGTACAGACCTGCCACCAATGGTTTGACTAAAAATTGTATATTGCTAAACCAAAATCAAGTTATGTCGCTATGTTGTGTTGAGGCACAGACCTGTCACCTATGTCTTGATTTGAAAAATGATTGTTTTGATTGAAACTTCAAAATATGTAATGTTGGCACGTTATGAGTATGAGAGTATATAGCTTTTGGGAGTTTAAGGGAACATCTATGTAAATAATAATGGTTTAAGCTCAATTATTTAAATATAGATTGTTTAAGTGGATAACAATATCAGTAATCATTGTGAACTATTTAATTTTTCAAGAAGAGTAACATTATGTGTAGATTATTTTTGTACATCTCATAGTTTCTTAATAATTATTTTTAGAATTAACAGATTTTTAAATTTAAATGTTTGAGTTGAAAAAGGGTAATGTTGTGTAATTCCTTTGATAGTTATTTAGATAAATGGAGATGACTGTTTTCTTAAGAATTTGATTTTTGAATCGATTGTCTACTTGAGGACAAGTAGGATTCAAGTGGGGGATGTTTGATAAACGCTCAAAAGTACTATATTTTAGTAGTATTTTACCCATATTCTTGGATGTTTCTATTGCATTTATTTAAGAATAGATATTGATTTCGTTCATATTTGCAATTAGATGTGGAAATGGAGCGTTACAAAGAAAGGAACGGAAAACAGTCAATAATCGAGTTAAATGATGCATATTTGAAGAATAAAGTGAAGCCGAAGTGAAGAAATGATTAAAAGAAGAAAATATTGAAATTCGGCTGAAAGTCAATCCATACGCCGTATGGATTGAGGCGGTGGAAGCCCAGGTCACACGGACTTGGGCTGGGCTTGTTTTTCATCCATACGCCGATGAAATTCCATACGCCGTATGGATGGTTTACACAGGAAGTATAAAACGCGTTTAAAACCCCAGAAAAAGAGAGTTCGGCTAGGGTTTTTGTACAGTCGACTATTTCAGTAGTTTAGGGTTTATTTACGAATTAATTTAGCATTTTGGAGGCACATGGATTCAAGATTGAGGCTAGTTCGTGTTGATTCTTCGTGATTCGTCTTTATAATTCGGTATAACTTCTTTTATTTCGATTTCATTGAAGAATTTGACTTTGAATAATCTGAGTTTTCTGTTTTAAATGATGAGTTGAATATTCAAAGTGATTGTGTAGTTGATTGAACTCGGATTATGATTATTGAACGATTATTATTGCGTATTGAATAGGTTATTTATTTGAAAACTATTATATTGCTTGAAGATCCTTGTTTGTTGGTAATTGGTATTTAATTGAAAACTATTATAGTGTTCAACGTGGTTAATAAGATTGATGAGATTGAGTTCCTTTAATGTTATTAATTATTGATGGTTATAATCTTAGGATTTGTGACTATTGTTAAATATGTTGAGTCTGATAGGTTGAGTAAATGATAATTATCTACTTTAAAATGAACAAGACAATAAGTAATTATTGGGCATTGTTGAATCATACCACTAGAGTAAATTATAATAAGTTGTGAATGTTTAATGCTCAATTTAGGGAAAAGCACACAATTGAGTGATCATCTTGTGACATTGAACTGATGTTTTATGTTGGACCCTAAGTTGTAGGAATTAGTTAGACCTGGAAAGTTAGCTAGTTCACATTCAATTTAATATCATTGAAGAATTTGGTATTAAATTGATATAAAAGAATCACAATTAGATAATCAATACGTAATGAATCAGGATATTTGAATCTGAGTGACGTTAATTATACAATTACTTATTCCTTCCTATTTGTTATTTGTTATTATTTATTTAAATTGTTTTATTTATTTCAAGTTATTATTTTATCAATCATATGTTCATACGGAACTAAAACGTTTCCCCCTGTTTATCGTTTTCTAGTTAATTAGTATTTCTTATTTTTATAAACAACCACCGTTCCTGAGATCGACTCGGTCTTACCGATTCTATACTTACATTCAATCAGGTATTCTTGCCTGGTTGTGTGAAAAGTATTAATTAGGTATTTCCATTTATAAATTATAAAACAAGACGCGCTTTCACACGCATCAGGTATTTCTGTGATCCTTAACTTTTTATTAATTTTATTATACTTTGATACGTATGTATGTATTATAATTATATATGCATAAAAGTTTTTCATAATTATTATCATTATTGAATAATGTACTGACTTAAGCATCGGAGGGGTGTTAGACAAACTAACACTCACCTTTACCTAAGATCTTGTATTTGTTATAGTTCATGCATTTGAGGATCATGGATTGAAGATTAGAGGCTAGCTACCTCTCCTCCGTTAAGGATCCCAGCGATCCTCTAAGGTTTAGAGGTTTTCGAATGGATAAACACCTCTACGGTTTATACGCCCCGCCAGTTGCGCACGATGTTTGATTATAGTGCCACGGTTTGGGAATCGGTGATGCCTCTGGTACCCGACAACTTCATTTCCATTGGCCTATAGATCAAGCGCTAACGATTGTCGATACTGATGTGCACTAAACGTATCGACCTAAGGTTTGTGTCGTTTTCACGTCACTCTAAGGTTTGTAATGTTTTTACATTACTCAATTGGTTAGACATTTTCATGTCTCAAATGGCTTAACCCAAGAATCAAACGATTTGTAATGTATTCACATTACCCAACGAATTGACATTTACATGTCACTCTTATGGTTTATTTGAACTATCTAAAGATTATAATGTTTTCACATTATTAAAAGTTTTCATTGGATAGCTCCAACGTTTTCAAAATTATCAAAATTATTTTGATTTGAATATCATAAAATGTATTTTTGAAAATCATAAACATTTTTCGAAATTGAAAGAAATTGTTTTCACAATCAATTTGTGAATTGTTGGCATTTTCATGTTATCAGGAAATGTAAATTGGGATTCATCGCTATCAACAAAATATTTTAGGATCCTGAAATTTTAGGATCAAGATTATCTTAGATCCGTTTAAGGATCCTTGAGACCTGTAGTGCAGAATGGATATTGAAAGAATCTTCTCATTATCCTGGATGTATCATCAGGGAATCCCCTTAGGATCCTGTTTCTAAACAGCTATCAAGCAGATATATGTATACTAAGGGAATCTCCTTAATATCCTGAAGACACAAGGCATAAATAATATCCTAATGTTATTAACAGCGAAAGATCAAAGGATTATACAATCCTAAGATTGGAGTTCAAAATATGCAAAAAATAAAATTGTCTTGTGGCCTACATAAACCACATTCAACACCACCATGGCTGACCATGCCAGGTCAGCCTCACCCCACATAATTGTTCGATTACAATCACGACCCTTAGGAAATAAATAAGCATCAAAATAAAAAGTCAGGGCTCCGGCTAGTCATATGCCATCCTCGCCTATGGATTCCTCACTATCGACTGCATCATCCGATACCACATCTTCATCGCCTTTGGAATTGGACGTTTCACCTTTCATTAGGGTATCGGTGATCTCTTTCTTAGGTGTCTTGTATGCATTTCTTTTTGGGGCTTTGGATCCTCCGAGACCAATGAAAAAAGGCTTTGAAGGATAATCATCTTTCATTTTCGCCAACTTGTCCTTCCATCCCTTAACATCCTACAGGCTGGCATCTAATCCATTTTCAGCGGCTTCCGTGGCCATATGGATTTTGGATTCCAGAACAGCGATAGTAGCATCTCTCTTTGCCTCTTCCATCAGGGTATTTGATCCTTCCTCGTTAGAATGATCGGATTTTGCAGCAAGCTTAGCTTTAAGGACTTCGATTTTCCGTTTGGCTTTCTCTAGCTTGAGGGCATTCTTCTTCTGGTTAGAAATCAGATTGTCGACTGCTTCAACTTTCTCTGAATATCTGTCTATCATAATGTCTGCGGCCTGATAATAGTATTGATGTTATTAGTGTAATCATTTAAACAAAAAATTGGAAATAAAGATATTACCATCAGAAGGTTAGAAGCAGGAGTCTCAAGATCATATAAATCCTCGACTTTTCTCTTTTTAGAGAGGAAGTGTGTGGAAAAAGGTTTGAACCTTGAATCACCAATTGCTTCTTTTCGGAGATGAATCTCTGGATCAATATCGGATAACGTGAAGTGCACTGAAAGGTTATTGAAGAATTAAGAACGGGAAGAATAATAAAATTACATATAGTAAAAAGGGAAAAAAATTACCTGACATGGTCGGATTCTCTTTTTTGCTCGGATTATTCTCAATAGGGATTTGGTGTGAAGATGAAAATAAGAGGTAAATATGGATTAAAATAGCAAAGAAGGTGGATGAGAGATGAAAGGAATAATGTAAAAATGGCAGTTTGATGTGATAAGAGTATAGAGGTTATCATTAGTATTTGGGCACGATTTCCGATACACGTAAATATCTTACCTAACACGATTTAAGCGGTTATCCTGAGAAGTTAAAACGTTTAAGGATCCTGAAAAACGTTATAACTTCGGGGGAAATTGTTGTGGGCAGATTTTTGACTAATACTGCAGGATTCTTATTATCACCATAGTATCATCACGTAGGTATGAAAAGTATTTATTTTTTATATTTATATCCCAGGATAATGATATTTTATGATTCTGCTTTCAGGATCACAGTTATTGTTAGGGATTCTGGAAGTATCCTTATTATTTATTCTGCAGGATTCTATTCAGGATACATTTATCTAACGTAATTATGCAGGATCATGGACAAATGAGATAGCTGAGCAAGGATCCTATATTTATTATGGAATAAGCATAGCTCAGGATCCTGGATCTGTATTAATTCAGGATCATGTGCTGTATAAAAAGTTTATTTTTCTTGAGTATTGACCAGATCATGGATCAAACGCGTTAATGAGATATGCTCCGGATTATGTGAAGAAGCTTTGATACAATTATGTGAAGACGGAGTCCACTGCACGTGTAAAATAAAGTCAAGAGAGACGTTGGTGGTCTTCACCTTTCATCAGAGGATCCCTAAGATCTCGGAAATATTGTTATATGTTTCTAGTATTTAAATGAGGCTTGGATGATCGATTAGGACGACGGATATTCATTATTTACACCTGAGAAAACACTTATACTCTGCTCTCAATTACTCTCAAATACATTCACCAACACTTAATCAAGTCACATAGCCGATCATCCTTGTGCTCTTAGTTTGTAATCGATTTCTTTTATTTTAATTAGATTATCAAAGGCAAGGATCATTTGATCCTTCCCGAGGTTTTGTGCCGGCGATCAACCTTGATCAAGGGCTTTCCTTGTATATCCTCGTGTCGATTGCATTCATTTCATATTTTCATCGTTTAATTTGCACTTTACTAGTCTGTTGATTGTGTAATTTATATTATCTTAAAAACACCTTGCATTTTACTTAGATTTTTGGCATAATCATATTTACAAATATTTGTTTTCACTGTTAAACACATTTTCAACAAGGATCCACGGATCAAAGGATTTGGAACATAACTATTTATTTAAAATTATCGTTTACTCATATAGATAATTGTGTAAAAGCGTAATTATCTTGAAAGTAATTTATAGCACCCAACCTCACATTTCTAAATTTGATCACTTAATTACTTAGTGTAATTTTTGACCAAAACAGATATATATATACTTCTTGGTTGATTCAAATTGAAATGAATATCTCACGATGTATGCACGTTTAATAACTCCTATTATGTAGAAAACTAAATAGGAATGATATTAAACTACAACTAATTTTCTAATAATTAGGACGTTATTCATAAAATACATAATATAACATTGACTATTAGTAAATGACGTAACAGTTTCACTGGCTATCCCATTCGCCGGATAAATAATCACAATCGCCGATAAAAATCACGAGCGTGTCAAAGCCAACTCAGATGTGATCATAGTTGCAGAGTTTCAGATATGGAGAAGAAGACAGTAGCGGATCTGCTAGAGCTGCGTGTCGGAGTTGGGTGTCGAAGCTGTCGGAGTTGCGTGTCGAAGCTGTCAGAGTTGTCGGCGATTAGTGGTGGTCGTCGATACTTTAAACTTTAAGTAGCATATTATAATAAATTGATAATTGCTGAATCCAACAATTATTAATATTTCTTTGTTTTATAAATGAATCGATCCGGATAGATCATGGATCGATCCAAACCTATAAATGGATATTTGGATCAATTTATTTGATCACTAATTGGAACGATGGATCATTTTTTCTATCCAATAAATTATATAATTGGATTGGATCGGATATGGATCAAAAGTGATCCATTGCCAGGCCTAGTTCAAGGTTCAACTCCCGTCTTTAATTCTGGTAACCGAGTGATTAACACCTGCTATCTTGCAGCCACGTGAAACCACTCCGCATTGTCTAACGTTAATTCCACATGAAGATGACCTTACTAAAAGATGGATTAAATTTTTAGAGTTCAAATATATACATAGCGTAATTATGTGTTAATTGCTTGTCGGTCAAAAAGAATTAATTTTCGGGTGCTTTAATTAGTATGATACGTTGTAGATGATTTGAGGAGTAGTGTGGGCAATCATGTACATTGCAATATAATGTAAATTCTTTTTTTCAATACTTTTTTTTTCTTCTTTTGGTAAGATTTTAAATCGTCTCATGTTTTCTACAACGATCATCCTTAACTTTCATTAGGTATTTGAATAGTATGTTTTTTAAACTTTTTTTCATCTATAGTCTTTGAAACTTTTGTTCACTTGTACTCTAAACTGAACTACTTATGAACAAACTTTTAAAGAAATGGATTATTCTAATATTTTTTGGAAGTTAAGAACGATCGATGAAGAAAACGTCAAAGGAGAAGAACAATTTAGAAAAGTTTACTTCTTTTAAGTTAGTCCTCATTAAAATTATTTTTTGACTCCACCCTTCATGCTCCGTATGTAACATCAATTCCTCGGGTCTGGTAGTATTTTAATATTTACTAACTTTGAATTATTATTTAATGTGTCAGAAAATAGTTTTATTGTGTTATTTGAAAATAATGGGGAAAAGAGTCAAATAATTTATTGTGACTGATAAGTTATTAACCGTTTTAAATTAATATAGATGACGGTAAAATAAAATAGTTTTTCTCGCAAATGGTTTTTAAGTTCCACACAATAGATCTAAAAGGGGACAAAACTAGTACACATATTATCTAATATATGTGTTTAATACGAATGAAATATCCAAAATCATTCCAGTGAGTTCGAGAGAGCGAGAGAAAGGTTTCAAAACCCTAGTTCATCAACAATCATCAAAATTCTTGAATGAAATCATACCCTTTTTCCTCCTATTCTTGTTTGGCCATACGTATCAAACCACAGGGACGATTGGAACTTTTCAAAACAAGTTTCGGAGTGAAATTGAAGCTAAGGAACTTCGAATTAAGCTTCAAAAACGTGATTGAATCATCCTATCATTATTATAAACAACTTGTAAGTGTTAATTCTTTGATTTTCATAAACCTAGAAAATGGGTTTATGAGTAAATGATTAAATTAGGATGAGTAATGTTAAACTGAAGCTTGTAATACTTGTATAGTTGTTAGTTAATGTTAAATTCATGATTATAAGTGAAACCCTAAGCTAGAATTGATATAATTGAATTATGATCATGAATTAAGTTATGGGTTTAGTTGATTATTCATGAAGAGAAGCTTGCAATCATGTTAGAATGATTAGTTGATACTTGAATTGTGATTATAAACTAAGCCCTAACTTGAATTGATAAAATTTGTTAAATTGTGAACTAGTTATGCAATTGAGTTTGATAAGCTAGTATTTGATTATTGAATATGGTTAATTATGACCTAGTACGATGATGATTGTAATTTGATTATAAAAGTATTATATTAATACCATCCATTAAGATATTTGATTAAAATGCAAATGAGTGGTTATAATCGCTATTATAACTTGATGATTTCAATGGATTGATATTATGAGTTGAATAATGAGTTATGCGTTATGTGATCAGTTACTAACTCATTGTTTATTTAATTGTATTCTCAGATATGAAGAAGACTCAGTGATATTAGACTACTGAGTGGACAACTGAGGTAGTCGGTGAGTGAATGTTTAATTCTCAGTGTCATTTAGTTGTAACAGGTTTTGTTACAACGGGTAGACGTGTTGTTACTGCTTTGGTTGCTATGATGATTTTGGTTGAATAGTAATAATACTATTGATAGATTATTTAATCTGATATGTTGACCTGATTGAATATATGAATATGTGATCACTTGATATTTGGCCTTCGGCCATCAGTGTATTGGGGTCAACCTGATGGTTGGGTTTGGTTACTATTGTAAGACGATAAGAATTTCCTTGTACTTATCGTTAATAGGAAATTAGGTCGTATGAGATTAGTACCAAACTATCGGTCTCGTCCGTTATGGTCATACGGATATGTACGATAAGTGTTCTTGGAGAATCCCCGGGTATTATGATATCTCAAGAACCACCGATCCTCATTGATATATATTGTGTTATTGAGATGTTATCTCATTGATATTACGTGTTTACGATTATCTTGTTGTAAGATTTGTTATTGCTAAGTTAGACTGGTGATTATATGTCTACTCACTTAGCTTTGAGCTAATCCCCCACATTAATACTTCTTGCAGGTTAAGGATTTTATCGGGTGGACAAGAAGTTGGACCGGATGGAATGTTTGACAATCAAGCGTCAACTCTGATATATTTTGATAAGAAAATGATGAAATTATATAACACCTTGTTGTGGTATTATTATTGTTGTAATATTGGGTATCAAGTTTTGAAAACAAATTTATGTACATTTTATATGATATATGTTTTAAATATACGCTTTCGAGTCAAAATTATTATTATAATGATTTAGTAAATGAGGGGTGTTATACTGTATATGTAGTATGTGCAAGTGTAACGGTATGAAAAGTAATATAAAAGCATTTAATTAAATTTATATATTAAGCTATATTTGTTTCTTTATCTACAAGAGAAAACTTTAACCATACTAACATGCATTACATAAATAAACAACAGGAAATGACGCATAGGGCTAAAAATGGGAGTTGATATATACAAAAAATAAATTGTTGTATACATCAAATTGTACAACATCTGAAACATACAATACAAGTATATAATAACATAATAGTGTTGTATGAATCATTTTATGTGTTGCATTTATCAACACTTCTAAAAATTAGGTGTGTAAAATGAGTCGAAACGATGGCGAGTTCCGATAGTTTAAAATTCAAAGAGACTGATATCGAACTCGACTCTTTATTTTATATTACCACGTAGTATTAATTAATGTTTAATTTTATAAATATATATTCAGAGAAAAGTTCAAAAAATAATAATAAAAAAATGAAGAATGGAGGAACCAATAGAATTGCTCCATTCCACAAACCATTTCCACCTTCTTCTTTTAGAACTAAATATCTCACAACCCGTATGTCTATAAATTATAAAAATTACATATTCAGAATCAGCATCTGCTCTTCGATTATATATCCCACAAGCTATATTTTCGATAAAGTTTTTTTTTTCTTTTCATTTTATTGGGTTTTAGAAATTTGTAATGTAAAATCACATGTGATTTAACACTAAAAAATAATCACACACACTTATATCTCCGATTAAACTTTAAATTCAAATCATTGATGATTTAAAAAGATTTAAACATGAAAAACTAAGTTGTAATCACATGCGATTGAATATCAAAGTATTAATCACATGTGATTAAAAAGTAATCAAATACGGATTTTCAAATCACTGATTATAATTATATAATTAAATAAAAATCAAGTATAGAAATCAAACATGAATTATCATATATCGGTATATTGCTCATCAAATATCACTTTTTAAATGAAAATCATATGTGACTATATACAAAATCATATGTGATTAAATAAAAAATCACATGTTATTAAATGTACAACTAGCAATCACATGTGATTTTTATTAAAAACAAATGTAATTTTTAAAATTTTATTTATAATTATTATTGTATATGAATATTAAGCTGAAATCATGTGTTAATTAACATATAACATGAATAAATAATCGTGAACAAATTTTAACATCTTATCATATATCAGATGTGATTATATTGTAAAACATGGCAAAAAAAAATAAAAGAAAAAAAATTCGTCGAAAGTATAGCTAGCTTGTGGGATCTCTAATCCAAGAAAAAAAAAACGTAGATTCTGAATATGTAATTTTTATAAGTTATGAATATACAATTTCTGAGATATTTAATTTTAGAGGTAAAAAAGAAAATGATTTTTGTAAAGAAATGAAGCAATCTTATTGGTTCTCTCATTGTTCATACTTTTTTTTTACCATTCTTCTTCAATGAACCCACCTCTATATATTCATTCATATATAAATGATTGACTTTTTAGATTTGTAAATTTGTTCGAGCTTGAACTTGTTTAAATTCGATTTGAATCGAACTTTTAATGAGTTAAACTCAAGTAGTTCGACTTATAAAGGCTCGTATTGAATGCACCCTCCCCTAATTCCTAGCCTGCCACATTTTTCCTTTCTTTTTTTTTCCTTTTTATTTTTCTTTTGTTACATGTCATGAATTTAAATTTCTTACTTTATTTTTTAAAAAAAAACCAAAAAAAACAAAAAACAAATTACTTCATTTTCTAATAAATACTCCCTTCATCCCAAAATAAGTATTATTATACTTTACCGGTGGAAAAATATGACACACTTAACATATCTTCTTGTAAGAATTGAAACCTACGAGATTATTTATAATGTTACGAATCGATATAAGTTTTGACAATTATGAAATATGATTAGACATAGGTTCGTTTATATAGGAAACTTTTGCACTTTAGTCGTGTCAAATGATTTAAACTTTTGTTTTAATCCTGTTAAATAATTTTAACTTGTACTTAAGTCGTGTCAAATAAATTTATCTTCTATTTTATATCTTTAAAAGAAAAAGTTTTTTTTTAAAAGCTAAGAGAAATATTGGATGATGGGATTGCTAGAATCTGCACACCTGCATGCCTATAAGGGGGTACACTCATTGCCACCCTATTTATATCGGCAACTAGAGAATCTTAATATAATGTTTAAGGGGTGGTGATATTTTCATCTTCAATTTTGATAAATCCATCAATATTATGCATTAGCAGTTTATACTGTACACGTATATAATGCACATATGTGATGGATTTATTAAAATTGAAGGTAAGATATATCACCACCTATATTTAAAAACAATAAAATTGCTTAGCTAGAAGACCCACCTATGAGGCTATGACCACCCTACTCAAATATCTCGGCAACAATCCTCATAAGAGTCGAACAAGTTAGAGTGTTAGACTTCCCAGCTTCAACAAAAAACCATAAAAGTAACACAACTCCGTTAATGACGATTGAAGAACTTGTTATGATCACTCACATGAATATATGAGATTCATAACCCAAAATTATTGTGTGCGCATGCTTTTTCTTTTTTTGTTGATTTTTCTTTTGTAATAGTACTTCTTAAAGCGCGTTTAGACAATTAGACAAATTACTCACATGAACACTTAGACAATTACTCCCCCCATAATAGAAGGTCCTCAAAAAAAAATTCGGTTCAGAGTATATTTGACACAAAAGCTTATTTTTACTTATATTAGCTTAATTTTTTTTTTTAAAAAAAGTCAAGCTAGTATATTTTTTGGATGAAAACAATTCTAGAGCTTATGTAAGAAATAAGCTCAAAAATGCTAGTTGAACTAGCTTTTAACATATACTCATAGTTTATAAAATGATAAATTACAAAATTACCTTTTATATATTTATTTATCATTTCAAGTCAATTCACAGTTTTAAGCTTACAAGTATGACTACTTTGCTAAACACTTATTAAAAACAGTAAGCTTAAGCTTACAACTTAATAAATAAGCTTCAGCTATAAGGTTTTACTAGTTTCACCAAACGTACCCTAAAGACCTTAAGTTAGAGTGAGTAAATAACATACTTCTTGTTATATTGAAAAGAAGTTTAACTTCAAATAATAGTCAAAGTAAAAGATAAAGGTATAATTGAGAGGTTAATAATTTTTAATATACAATATTTATTTTTGAAATAAAATTGATTGGTTAACATTTTTCAACTTTTAAAATATTCATATATTCATATTTATTTATAATTAGAAAATTAGATTAAGATCAGATAAGATATGAAACGTAAATCAAAGTAATTCTGGTTGTCATATCTAAAATTATGAAATTCTTAACTTTATAAGTTGAATTGATAGTAACTACTTTATGTACTTTATACAATGTAAATTATTTTAATACGGGAAAATAAACATACGCAAGGAATGTAAACGCTTTCTAACATATGGAGTGACTTTTTATTTTTGTCTACACTCAAATATAGTGTATGTAACAAATCATGATAAAAAATTTATTGTGTTTATTGGACTTTTAAAATATCTTTCACGTGTATCGAAGTTTAAGTTAATGTTATATGTATTTTTTTTTGAGTTCATGATAGTTTATATAGATAACACATGGTAGCAATTGATGACACGTTAACCAGATTACATACAAATACAAATAATCAAAAGTTGAATAAACACAATATAATTTTGAAATTCAATACAAAGTCAAATCAAAATCTACCACATTTTTGTGCACTTATCAGAACCGACAGAACGTTAGACGTATTTATAACCAACAAATATCTTAACATTGACATTGTAATATAACATTTTTTTTTCTTCTACATTTTTTGTGTTACTTTCATTGATTAATGAAATATAAATTTAACCATTTTTCTTACTCTCAAGATAACAATCAATGATAGATATATATACCCACGCAGCGAAACGCGGGAAACTACAACTCTTAAACCACAACTCTTGTTAGAAAGCGATTTACCTTTGATTTTGTCCCAAACCCAATTTGTTACATAACCATTAGCAAAGTGAAAAAGTGATGCACAAGGCACACAATTGATTTAGCGTTTCAAGAGCTAATAATTTAATCTGGCCATTTCCATTAGAAATTGATGTTTAACCTTTGTTTAAAGAATTCTGAGATGAACAGTGTACTAACTAACTAATTATTTACATTTAAGGACCTAGAGAAAAATACATCAGTATTGGTATCCCTCTATATGAAGTCTCGATTAGATGTGATTGGAAAGCTGCTAAAGCCATTCTAGATGACAACCAGAACATGGTAAGATGTAGTATCACTGAAAATCTGGAAACACCACTGCCAGCTGCCGCATTTGCAAAAGTAAGTCCCAGAAAAATGAAAGAGCTCGTGAAAAGTCTCGTGGGTTTGATGACTGCGGATGATTTGAATCTGCAAAATAAAAATCACAACACCGCCCTCTATTTAGCAGTTGTCGCTGGAAACCTTGAAACAATTAAGATTATGATGCCTGAGAAGAAAATCAACAATGGAACAGCTGATGTTATAATATTAGAGAACCAGGTCTTGCTGAGCATCCCCGGTGGTGCAAAAAGAGATATGACGCCATTGTATGCAGCTGCCTTGTTTGGACATCATGAGGTAGCCAACTATCTGTACAAATATTCAAATTTGAATGATGATTGCTGGAACAAACAGAATCGTGGTTGGCTTCTTGAGAAATGTATCGAGAATGACATGTTTGGTAAGTATTTTAGTATTGTATCTAATTATTGCATCTACATTTCCTCAATTATAAGTGGTTCAACCTCAAAAAAATAGAAATTTACTGATCTGCTCTGTTCGGTTCTGTCAATATATAGTTTTTTCTAAGCGTTTATGTAATTGTAAATTGTAGTGATAACAACATAAAAATCTAGTTAGGTTTATGTGATTAAAGATGAAGCCACTGTAGTCTATGACTCTAAGGGACTAACTAGTTACATGCAACAGCCATTATATTACAGAAGCTAATCAATCTGTAATGGAACAATCTATCACATATACATGTAAAGTATCTTGATTTATATTATTGAATTTTTTTTAACTTCTGTCATGACTTTCCCTCACCAAGAGCTTGTAAAATCTTTATTTTTAGATATTGCACAAAAGATTGTGGAAACGGACAATGCACGTCAACAGGCACTTCAAACGAACAATGCACATCAGACGGACAACGTACTTGCTTCTCATAAACACGCATTTCAAATTTTGGCTCGCAAGCCTGATGCCTTTTTTGTAAAAAAACGTTATTTTCTGTGGAGAATCATCGGAATCATCATCATACGTGGTAAATATCTCGATTCCCTGAAATTATGCCAAGTGATGCTAGTACGCCTACATAATCCAATTATGTAGTTTAAAAGAACAGCTAAAAAAATGGAATTTAATATCCGATCCATATGATATAGCAGTGATTTTACAGTAATAATATATGACCGAAAATGTACATTCCTTATATTTTAGGGCTAAGTCCCTCGAAATGCAACGAACTTTGTCCAAAAGTCTATTGTATGCGATCAACTTTCGAGGAGGCATAAGAATGCAACCAATTTTCAAAAATGGTGTTTTAATGTAATTTGCTGACGTGTCGATGAGTTGTCAAACTCTCCAGAAGCCACGTGGCACATCCGTACGCCAAGTGTCACCTTCAACGAGCGACACCTCAGCAAATTACATTAAAACACCATTTTTGAAAGTTGATTGCATTCTTATGCCTCCTCGAAAGTTGGTCGCATACAATAGACTTTTGGGAAAAGTTCGTTGTATTTCGAGGGACTTAGCCCTATATTTTATCGATAGTGGTTAATAACATTCAACTTTATTCATCATAAGTTTACTATTAAGTATTTGGTTTTATTAATCTGAGTTCTTCTCTTGGTTGTTGGTGTCAGTTCTGTAAGTCCGTATATATTAGGATCGATAACGAGGTTATCTTTAAATATTTTTGGTGCGGAATCCCTTAATACTAGTTTACGGATCGTAAACGGTTTGTTTCACAAGTATTAGTGAAATCAATAATCTAATATGTCTTGTATTGATTATAACAAATGTTAATCGATCAATACCTAACCTTTAGACTATGTTGAAAGCTCTGAAAACACAAATTCGTTCGTAATTAATCAAATGGCAAAAGTTAATTAGGTTTAAACCTAATTTTGTATAAATACTCGTCTTGGTTCGCAGGTTCTGAGCTCTGCAGACCGACTCGGTTCGCAGCCCAGCTTGGCCCAGCGAATCGACTCGATTCGCTTCGCATCCCTACCCTGCGAACTCACTCAGTTCGCATTGCAGGTTATGGTCAGCTTTTGGTCAACATATTTCAGCATCTAATATGTTTATCAACCAATATTTTTCATTACAATTCAAAACCAATTTACAAACTTGATTACAATAATCTCTAGTACTATTACAAGCTAGATCTGTTGTCACAATAACATGTCCCAACAGACTCCCCATTGACAATAGCTCTAGCATCTATGTCTTCAAGTTGTCTTTGATCTTCACTTGTAAATTTTACTTCCAGCATACATTTTCAGTTGAATGCAAGTTTTAACCATCAGCTGATAATCTCTTCCTAAATCTCCCCATCCTTCAGTAGCAATGATCATGTTCCTGTATAACATCAACAAATCACTCTTGGAAAGATTCACTAAATGTCGATGATCATATACTCTCAAAAGTTCTCTCTCACCACTTTCCACTTCATCATCAGCTTCAAAAATCACAGCTTCACCAGTTCCAGCTTCTACATGCCATCTCTTCATATTTCCCAGAATATCTTGAGGCATAAGCTTTAACGGTATCTGCTGTACGCATTTAACTGCTGGATATATCTTTTTACGCAGTCGTCTTCCTGTTCTTTGACTTCTTTCTTTTAACTTGATAGTCTTACCGACTCTTAGCTTAATTCGTTCAAATTTCATTGACCAACCCTCAGTCTTGATTATCTTTTCGACATACCTTCCATAAGGATCATTACTGGGGTTCTTCATCTTCAATCTAGCCAGGTCTCGAATTTCAAATCTTGGTAAAGAACTGAAAACTGCAAGCTTTCTTTCAAAATATTGAACTCCGTCATATCTTTTGATTGCAAAAAGCTTCAGATCTGCATCATAATACCATCCAATTATACCTTTCTTAGGTACATGTTTCCCAGTAATATCAATTTCTGATATCGAAGTCTTTGCCTTTTTCTTCTTCTCCGAAGGCTTAAACATCGGATTATCTTTATGACAATAATGAAGATCTTCTTCGAAATCAGAATCAGAATCAGTTGAATCAGTTAGATATTCATCCAAATCTATAACTCTTTCTCCTTCTTCATCCTTAATAATCACATTAGTCCTTGAAGGATTTATGATATGTTCATCAATATCAGCATCAAGATCAACACCTTCAACTAACCCATCATCAACAATAGAAGTCCAATCTTCAGGAGGTACAAATTTACCTTCCTCTAGATCATAATCAACTTCTACTTCGACCTCATCAATAATCTCAATATCAGAATCACTTTCAACATTCTTTTCCGTAATCATTTTAAATAACAGGAATTAGATAATATAATATAAATCCTTTCATTGATTTCCCTGAATCAATCTAAGAATTTCCTTTATTTATCTCAATCGTATAATCACATGTAATCATTAATCTTATATAATTTTAACTTGTTATAAAACATCTCAAATCCAAATCTTATATAATTTTCACTTGTTATATATAAAATCACAAGTCTAAATCTTATATCAACTTAACTTATATACTTACAAAACATTAATCTTTCACAGATTATAAATAATATTACAATCAATCTAAGATTACATAAGTATATCAGTTCCAAATTACAAAACATAACTACTTCTCACCAGCTCCAATTCCACTTGCACCAACACCAGTACCAGCAGACTCAGACTCCCCCTGAATCGTAGCTTGCTCACTAGTCTTTGAAGGACCAGCCGGCTTACTATCTTTCTGTGCATTGAGATCATCATCTCTGTCATCTCTTTGCTTCTTCCTCAGCTCATCCTCCTTGCATGACTCATGGTATGCCAGAATCTCCCCCTGAGACGGCTTGTCCTTGTATAGATTCGTAACTAATCTCTCAAGACGATCAGCTTTCTCTGGTTATCCTCAGCATCTCTAAGCAACATCTTGTGTGCTTTGAGCAGGTCATTATAAGCTTTACCCTGAGTCGTAAAGGCTTTAGCAAGGGTCACATGCTGAGCTTCAAGAGTTTGAACGCGAGTTTCCAAATTGGAAACCCGTTCAGAAGCTTTCACCAGTGGCTGTGCAGACTGAGCAACATGCTGTGCAGATGCAGATCGTACTTGTTGTTGAACCATCTGTTCAAATGCATCACTCAGCAAGCCCACAGCAACACGACTATCCTTGTTAGTCGGAAATCGGGAAGTAGGAGTAGTAGAAGATGGCACCTAAAATTAACTTAAATCAGTAAATATCACAAACTAATCTGTCTCATCTCAATCCCTGATTAAGTAAGCAATATTAACATAATATGTATCTCTAACCTTCTCTGAGGTTTCAGACACAAAAGAAGTCAATCGTTGCCCCTTAGGTTTAGCCTGAGCAGGCTGTCTTTCCCTAGCAACTGTTATAGAAAATATCTATCTCAGTCTCTAGAGTAGAATATACAACATACTACAAGTAAATCTAAATATAAAAAGTTACCTGGATGAGACAAAACTCCAATAGTTAATTGGGTAGTAGCAGAGCGTATACGCTTCCTGCGTGATGTCACGAGAGGTGTACTCTCATCGTCCTCTGAATCCTCATCAATCAAATGATAATCAAGATCCTTCTCATCGGCTTTATTCTTGCCCTTGTCGACTGGATCCATGAATACCCTTGATCCTTTCTTGATCATTCCCGGAGGAATATCCATAGGAAAGCTGGGTCGAGGATCAGTATCATCATCAGTTTCCTCATCATCAGAATCAGATGCAGAGGCACCCTCTTTACCCAAATTACCAGATGTCCCGGCATCCGGTCCAGTGTGCCTCAAAATACCCTCAGGTCTAGCAACCTCTGGGTCAGCATCATCCTGTGATCTAGAATATTTAAACTTTGATGATTAGATATTAATCTCGATCATTTAAGTTTCAATAGAATTATATTTAAGTACTAAGTTAAGTACCTAAGGTTGATAATCCTCAATCGCTTGAAGTACTGGGTCAGTAACATCATCTTGATGTCCCAGTACATCCTGCACAACCTTGTTGGAATAGTGTCCAATATCATAACTAATTGGTAAGTACATCATTAAAAGTGGAGTCCTTTTTGGGTCGCCCTCAATGAACAGTAAGAGAAATAAATAAGAAATAATTATTGGATTAATTAATAGAAAATTCTGGAAAGTGGATCCAACCGCCGGTTGGAAGGTTCAACCGGCGGCTGGAGTCAAAAGGACTAAGTCGGTGGAACACGTGGGTCCAACCGCCGGTTGGAAGGTCCAACCGCCGGTTGGGATTCTGTCCCACATCGGCCAGGGGATGAAACCCTTAGGTACTTAACTAATTGGTAAGTACATCATTAAAAGTGGAGTCCTTTTTGGGTCGCCCTCAATGAACAGTAAGAGAAATAAATAAGAAATAATTATTGGATTAATTAATAGAAAATTCTGGAAAGTGGATCCAACCGCCGGTTGGAAGGTTCAACCGGCGGCTGGAGTCAAAAGGACTAAGTCGGTGGAACACGTGGGTCCAACCGCCGGTTGGAAGGTCCAACCGCCGGTTGGGATTCTGTCCCACATCGGCCAGGGGATGAAACCCTGGGCCTCCTCCTCCCCTATAAATATAGGGCATCCCTAAGCTTTCAGGATCATCTCAGAATTGAATAGAGTTCAATTCTTTCTCTCTTTCTCATTCCTATTCCTTGTAAGAGTTTACACGACTTAGAGTCGGGACCCTAGGAGTTTGGGAATTTCTCTTAGTTCTTGGGTGTGAGCCATTAGAGGTGTTCTGGTTTGGGCACTCACCTCCAAGTAAGGAAGCTTTACGAGATCGTCTACGCGTGAGAAATTGATTTTCTCGAAGGTTAGTATTTTCTTATTTATCTTGGTTATTTTATTTTATTTATTCAAATTAAGATCCCTTAGGGTTTAGTTTCCTAATTGCCTTAGATTAATTTTTGTTATAATTCCGCTGTGCATATTAATCTAGTTAGGGAATAGAAAACCCAATAGTGTTATCAGAGCCTTAGCTTGATAAATACTAGCATTTAATTATCTACAATGGTATGTAGGTAAGGATGAATTGGAAATAGAATTGTCTAAATTGGTAAAATGAATTTACACTTTAGACCCTATATTTTGAATTGTTTTAAAATATACCCTCAAATTTTAAAATGTTTTAAAATAGAACCGTAGACTTTAAGAGTTTAAAGAGAGACATTACATATATTATGAGCTATAAGTATATGTATCATTAAAGTTAAATACATCGTTAGTCAATTGATAAATCGGCTCATCCATAGTGAACAAACTATAAGAGAGGTATAAGGTGGGTAGCTCAGCTTCCCTAACGAAGTCAGGTTTTTAATAGGCTTTGCGCTGACCTGCTTCTCCGCTTCTTTGTGCGTTCAATGGAGTTACCGAGGACTTTTGATAGGATGATGTGAAGATCAAAAGTATGACCTAAAAGTACTAAAACAAAATCCCATTCTAGATACTAAAATGTGAATAGTATGCTAACCCATGAAAACCGCATATCTTTCGTATGGTCTGTTAATGGAGCGTGTGTGGTTTACCGGCACATTAATATGAGATCATATTGAGAGGTGATGTGGAACTCGCGATTCTCGAGCGTACTCGGGCCGGGGACCATGCGGGTTTTGCATGGTTAAGTTCACCATCTTGTTCATGATCCTCGGCATATCAGTCATGAATGGTAGATGAGCATATCCGAGATTAACATGTCGTTGATAAGAATCAATGAATCTCAAAAGAACTAGGAGTTTCATAGAGAATGAAATTGACAAAGGCATTGTCTACCTAAAATAAATTCGCAATATGATTACGGCAAACCTTTTCATAAAACGAATCTAAAATATGGATCATATCCTTAATTTTGTAATTGGGTAATTAATTAAGGAATATTCAAACTAACTAAAACTATTTATCTTATAGATGTCTTCTACAAATGGTAATAATTCTCCCGTCCCCAATTCCGCACACAACTCGAACTTCTCACTTCTCTCAATTCTTGGAAGGGAAAGACTGACTGGTCCAAACTATATGGATTGGATGCGTAACCTAAGGTTTACCTTGAGGTACGAGAACAAGGAGTATGTTCTCGATGAGCAGATTCCCGTGATTGATGAAGATTCAACCCAAGAGGAGATTGAGGCACACATGAAACATTATGATGATGCGAATAAAGTGTCTTGTATCATGGCATCCTCCATGAGCCCCGAGTTGCAAAAGACTTTTGAGAATACTTGGGCTTATGAAATGAACCAACAGCTTAAGGAAATGTTCCAGGCAAAGGCGAGCAAAGAACGCCTTGATGTGGTTAAGTCACTCATGGCTTGCAAACCCAAACCTGGAGCATCTATCTGTGCTTTTGTCTTGGAGATGAAAGGGTACTTTGATAGGTTGGAATCATTGAATATGATGTTTGACACAGAGTTTTCCATTGCTATAATTTTGTCTTGTATGCCAGCTGTTTACAATCAGTTTGTAATATCATATCAGATGAATATGAATGAGAGAGAAGGCTCAATAATGGAACTCCATAATTTGCTGCAAACTGCTGAGCAAGGAATAAAAAAGGATGATGTGTCTTCTAACTCAGCAGCTCCTGTGTTGGCAATTGGTCAAACTGCAAAGAAAAGAAAGATGTCAAATTGAAAAGCAAAGACTACGAATGGAAAGTCCAATCGTGGGTCCAAAAGAAAGACTGATTATGATATTGCACCAGTGAATGATCCGAAGGAAGCAGTGTGCTTTTACTGCAACACTAAGGGGCACTGGAAATGTAGCTGCCCGAAATACCTGAAAGACCTTGAAGATGGCAAGGTTGAAAAGAGTGTTCACTCAGGTATGTTCATGATTGAACTCCATAATACTACAACTTCTAATTCGTGGGTTCTGGATACAGGGTGTGGTACTCACATTTGCACTGTATTGCAGGGTCTAAAGGAAAGTAGAAAGTTGAAGCATGGGGAGCTTAATCTAGTCATGAGAAACAGAGGAATCACGCCTGTTACCGAGATTGGAAAGTATGAGCTCGTGCTGAATTCTGGAGTTAAGATAGATTTGAATAATTGCTGTTATTCGTCAGAAAAGACTGGAAACATTATTTCATTTTATGCTTTGTTTAAAGATGGTTATCGATTTTCATTTGATAATGAGAATGGTGATATTTTGGTTTATTTAAATGGTGGTTTTATTTTCAAAGCTTCTCCTTACAATGGCATATATGAAAATGTTGAATATGTTAGCAATTTGATTTTAAATGTTGATTCGTTTAATGAGCTTGATAAATCCAAATTGTGGCATTATCGTCTTGGGCACGTAAACAAGAAACGCATCGGCCAACTCCAAAAGGATGGAGTATTGGAATCATTCGACCTCAAATCGGATGATGTATGCGAATCTTGTTTATTGGGCAAGATGACTAAATCACCATTCACCGGGTCGTGTGAAAGAGGTGAAGGACTGTTGGACTTGGTACACACACATGTTTGTGGACCATTCCGATGCGCCACAAAAGATGGAAATCGATATTATGTTACATTTACTGATGACTACAGTAGATTTGGACATGTTTATCTGATTAAGCATAAGTCAGATACTTTTGAGATATTCAAAAGATATCAAAGCGAAGTAGAGAATCAATTGGGCAGAAAGATAAAGGTACTCCGATCCGATAGGGGAGGAGAATACCTTAGTATCGAGTTTCTCGATCATCTTAGAGATTGTGGAATAGTTTCACAATTAACTCCTCCTAAAACACCACAACTTAATGGAGTTGCTGAGAGGAGAAATAGAACCTTGTTGGACATGGTTCGGTCTATGATGAGCCGGGCTACACTTCCAATAAGTTTTTGGGGTTATGCATTAGAAACAGCCACTCGCATCTTAAATCTTTTACCCACCAAGAAGGTTTCAAAGACACCTTATGAGATGTGGAAGAGAAGACGTCCTTCTCTTGGTCACATCAAAATCTGGGGTTGTGAAGTTTTCGTTAGACGAGAAACTCAGGACAAACTAGACTCCAGATCTGAAAAGTGTCTTTTCGTCGGTTATCCACAAGAGTCATTTGGATATCTGTTCTACAGACCCGCAGATAATGTGGTCTTTGTAGCTCGAAGAGGAGTGTTCCTTGAGAGAGAAATGATATCTAAAGAGGACAGTGGGAGTAAGATAGATCTTGAAGAAATTCAAGAGTCGACCGATGAAGAACCTACAGTAAACACTGACGTTCAACAAGAGGTGAAAACACTTGTTGAACCTGAAGACATATCCTTACCCGTTCGCAGATCTTGTAGAGTTAGCAAGCCTCCTCAGTTCTATTATGGTTACCATGTAGAAGAAGAGGATAAAAATAGTGATGGTACACTAAATGACTTAAATGAACCTGCTAACTACAAGGAAGCGATGGCAGGCCCTGAGGCTGCCAAGTGGAAGGAAGCTATGAAAAGCGAAATTCAGTCCATGTATGACAACCAAGTTTGGAATTTGGTTGACACTACACCCGGTCTTAAGACGGTGGGTTGTAAGTGGATCTTCAAGAAGAAGACCGACATGGATGGGAAAGTACACACTTATAAAGCTAGGTTGGTAGCGAAGGGCTATACTCAAACTCACGGGATTGATTATGAGGAAACCTTCTCGCCAGTAGCTAAGATAAAGTCAATTAGGATTATGCTAGCCATAGCTGCGTTTCATGATTATGAAATTTGGCAGATGGATGTCAAAACCGCCTTCCTTAACGGGAAACTGACAGAGGATGTGTTCATGGCACAACCGGAGGGTTTTGAAAATGCAAAGTATCCTAATAGAGTGTGCAAGCTTCAAAAGGCTATTTATGGACTTAAACAAGCCTCTCGTAGCTGGAATCTCTGCTTCCATGAAAAAGTCACAGAGTTTGGATTTTCTAGAAGCGAAGATAAGTCCTGTATATATGTCAAGTTCAGTGGGAGTGT
This sequence comes from Pseudognaphalium luteoalbum, assembly GCA_963422505.1. Taxonomy (NCBI): domain Eukaryota; kingdom Viridiplantae; phylum Streptophyta; class Magnoliopsida; order Asterales; family Asteraceae; genus Pseudognaphalium; species Pseudognaphalium luteoalbum. Next base: position 95,009,959 of record OY730198.1, read on the forward strand.
CGTAGTCTTCCTAGTATTATATGTGGATGATATAATACTCATAGGAAACGATGTCCCAACATTACAAATTGTAAAGGATTGGTTGGGAAAATGTTTCACTATGAAAGACTTGGGAGATGCAGCATATATTCTTGGTATAAAGATTTATAGAGATAGGTCGAGATGTCTCATAGGACTTAGCCAAGACACATACTTAGATAAAATTTTGAAAAGATTCAAAATGGAGAACTCTAAGAAAGGGAATCTACCCTAACATCATGGCATTAAGATCAGTAAGGATCTTTGTCCGAAATCTAAGGAAGAATAGGATAGAATGAGTCGAGTCCCATATGCTTCAGCTATAGGATCGATCATGTATGCCATGACGTGTACTAGACCTGATGTCTCATTTGCTTTGAGCTTAGTGAGTCGACATCAACAGAATCCTGGTGAAGGTCATTGGACAGCTGTAAAGAATATTCTTAAGTATCTGAGAAATACTAAGGACAGGTTCTTGGTTTATGGTGGAGAAGAAGAACTCAGAGTAACGGGTTATAGTGATGCAAGTTTCCAAACAGATAGAGATGATAGCCATTCACAGTCTGGTTGGGTATACTTACTGAATGGGGGAGCGGTGACATGGAAAATTTCCAAGCAAGATACGGTGGCAGACTCAACGTGCGAGTCTGAGTACATAGCGGCTTGCGAGACTTCAAAGGAAGCCATCTGGATTAAGAATTTTATTGGAGATCTTGGAGTTGTTCCAACGGTTCAAGACCCCATTGAAATATTCTGTGATAACTAAAGTGCGGTCGCCTTGAGTAGAGAACCCAAGGATCACGGAAAGTCAAAGCACATTGAGAGAAAATACCATTTTGTTCGAAGGAAAGTAGAAGAAGGACACGTGATTGTGAAGAGTATAAGATCAGAAGATAATCCGGCTGATCCGTTCACAAAGCCACTTGGAAAGTCCAAACATGATGAGCATGCTAGGAGCATAGGCTTAAGAGATAATGTAAAGTTTTAGTTGATAGTTTGATTTTGAAACATTGTAAACAATGATGGAAATTGTAATAGACTTGGTGATTAAATAATGGAGATTTATTTATTGGAAGGAGTTCTGCCATTTACTATTGTTTGTCATTGTGTTTCTGTTTTGCATGTTTAGACACCACTTCCCAAGTAAAACAGTTTTTACTTAAACCTCCTCAGTCGTTCACACTCCTGGAAGTAAGTGGTGAATCAAGACTGTCATGGAGTGTTAGTAGATTGTCTATGGAGATTAGACATGGCATGGAGATTGCTGCAACACTCATGGGTACTTAATGGAGATTTAAGTATAGGAGAGACCCGCACTCATGGAAGTTACTTCATGGATTGAAATCACGAGTAACTCTGAGATGATAATATCCTCTATTCTTAAAATGGAGATACATTGAGTTTCTAGTTTTCAAGTCTGTTATACTTTAGTCTATTCAAACGCTGTGCGTAACTGCCAGTCATAAAGATTATGCTAGGTATGACATGATGAGTTGACTAGTACTATGTAGTCAAAATTTATTTGTTCCTTTTTGCCTAAATGGGAAAAGCGATATCTTGGGCCCTCTGATGATTAAAGATTGACTCTAAAGTGCTAGACCTGGCCGAAACTAAGTTGATGGTTCAATAGTCTCATAAAGTCAATGTAATCGGAAATCAGAAAAACTAATCATGAATCTTGAGATTGATTAAAATCCATGTCTCGATTCATATGATATTAGTAGAACAAAAGAATAGTTGATCACTTATCTAAAGGGCTAACTCTAAAATAAGAATCAGAGTTCGGCAGTTGCGTTAGATGACACTCTCTGCTTAGTTAATGGATAAGCTTAGACCAATAATAGTTGATGAATTGTCCAAGTGGGAGACTGTTGGAATAGTGTCCAATATCATAACTAATTGGTAAGTACATCATTAAAAGTGGAGTCCTTTTTAGGTCGCCCTCAATGAACAGTAAGAGAAATAAATAAGAAATAATTATTGGATTAATTAATAGAAAATTCTGGAAAGTGGATTCAACCGCCGGTTAAAAGGTTCAACCGGCGGCTGAAGTCAAAAGGACTAAGTCGGTGGAACACGTGGGTCCAACCGCCGGTTGGAAGGTCCAACCGCCGGTTGGGATTCTGTCCCACATCGGCCAGGGGATGAAACCCTGGGCCTCCTCCTCCCCTATAAATATAGGGCATCCCTAAGCTTTCAGGATCATCTCAGAATTGAATAGAGTTCAATTCTTTCTCTCTTTCTCATTCCTATTCCTTGTAAGAGTTTACACGACTTAGAGTCGGGACCCTAGGAGTTTGGGAATTTCTCTTAGTTCTTGGGTGTGAGCCATTAGAGGTGTTCTGGTTTGGGCACTCGCCTCCAAGTAAGGAAGCTCTACGAGATCGTCTACGCATGAGAAATTAGTTTTCTCGTTTTTCTTATTTATCTTGGTTATTTTATTTTATTTATTCAAGTTAAGATCCCTTAGGGTTTAGTTTCCTAATTGCCTTAGATTAATTTTTGTTATAATTCCGCTGTGCATATTAATCTAGTTAGGGAATAGAAAACCCAACAAACCTGAGCTGCAATCTCAGGGATAACTCGCTGTCCTTGCTGACCAGCCTGTATCAAAACGTCCTCAAGCAGTTCCTGAGGCTCAGTTGCAGGTTAAGGCTGTGGTGGTGCTTAAGCTTGAGGTTGAGCTCCTGCATCCATCCAACCGTTGTTGGCTGGAGCAACATAGTTCTCATCCAGAATATGCCCAAGCAGATCACAAGCTTCCGGCTTGATAGGATCAGGACGCTTGGAGGAATTGAGAAAACAAGCATTGTAAGTTCTCAAGCCAATCCTGTCAACTCTCAACTCAGCCTCAAAAGCTGGTAGATCAGGAATACAATGTCGTATAATCAGCATGCAGAATCGAGGATAAATAAAAAATTTCGATCTGACAGCTCTGGTAATTTGTCCAATAAATGAGCTGAATATATACGAAGAAAAATTGTATAGTTTGTTATAAACCAGGGACAGTAAACCCGATAAAAGCTCAGGGCTTATCTCATCGTAGCCTCCTTTCTTGCTACCAAAGATAGTAACAATGATATGGAACAGGAATCTCCACTGTCCTAGAACGAACGCCTTGATAAACTGGCGTCCTCTCTTCAGACCTGAATATCCCATTCTACCTAGAGCGCCCTCTATAAAATCCGTACAGTAGACGGGTGGACCAACTTCTTGCTCGACAGTACCTAATCTCAAAATCTGTCGAATATCATCAGCAGAGAAGACAACCGTATGTTGATTAACCCTCGTCCGAATCACCGGAGGGCTAGCCGCAGCATCGTACTCGATATTGTCCTAAAACTGGGTCAATATGCTCTGAGATATAAATGGGGACTCAGTAATGGCATATCGGATCCTCGATCTAACCAAATAAGTCAAAATCTCAGTAAAGCGCTCAGCACCGCGCTCATTGACATCCAAACTCACTAGAATATTGTGAGTAGACACAAAAGTTCTAGCAGCCATATCTGTAATCATAAATTACACAAATGACTATTAGTTTCACCTAACAAACATTAGTTAATCTAAACTTTAACGTATTATGATCAATTGATCATTAAACATCTAAGTTTACTTTTAACTAACAACTTAATTTACACAACTTAATTGAACGATTAAGCAAACTTAACTTTTCAATTATATTTGTTAAATTATATTACATTCGTTAGTTATAAGTGAAAATTTGAGTTATTATACCACCGATTAACAATCGGGACACGCCGCTCGACTACGCTATGAGTCGGAAGACTTTCGATATGAGTTAACTCAAAGTTCCAAGGTATTACACATATTTAACTTATCAATGTAAGTTCGTAAGCCTAAACGTGTATTAAAAAGATAACTTGTAAATTATTTGTAACCATAAGGTTCTCAAATCGAGAACAAGTTGAAAACAATGATTATGTAAACTAAATATCGAATACATCAAACGTCCAGTACACAAATCACGTTTGAAAATCAAAAGTTTAATTTTATTTTCAAAGTCAACTAAAGTCAACTGACTCAACTCGCTTCGCAAGTAGTGGCTGCGATTCGAGTCTCAAATCGCTTCGGTCAACAAAAGTCAAACGTATGAGTTCGCTTCGCAAAACCAGTATGCGATTCGAGATTTCACTTCGCAGGATTGGTCTGCGATCCGAGTTCAATTATTGAATTCGCTTCGCAAAGCCGGTCTGCAATCCGAGTTCAATTATTGAGTTTGCTTCGCAGATCAAACTGCGATCCGAATTCAATGATTTACTTCGCTTCGCAGGAGCGGGTTGCGATGTGAGATTGAATCTCACTTCGCAGACGCATCTGATGTGAGTTTTCAACTTCAAAACGACGATCAATCCTGTTTCGAAGCAATTAAACTATTAAAACTTGTTCATAAAGCATCGATTAAGCATTAGCAACTAGTTTTAGGTTTTCTTAAATCATTAATTTAATATAAATCCATGATAAACCAAACCGACACATTCGAAAACAAAGAATCATCGATTAAACACAAAATAGATGGTGAAAATTGATGAAACTTACTTCAAATGATGCGTAATCGAAATGTGTATAAGAATCACGGAGCGAAAATTCCTTCCCTGCCCTTGAATTTCGAAAATCAACCGAATACGTATTTCGATTCGCGTCGCAGAAAGTCGAGTCACAGAGTGATTGGGTTCGGTTCGCCACAAGTGTGGAAAGTGTGGGGGTTTGACTCGTTGACTTGTCCATTTTATACCCTAAGCTCACCTCGCAAGTTTGACTGGTTAACTTTGCAATTTTGACCAAAAATGCGATTTTAGCTTTAAATATAAATTGGACTTTTATTTATTTTTACAAGTCAAAATTTTAAACTTTCCATTGCATTTTTGTCACATTTATTCAACACGGAACAATAAATTTCATTTTAACTTAATTCCAAAGGATAACACAATAAATACATTAAAACAAAACTATATTTAATTATAATAACATAAACTTTACAAAATAAAAATGGAAACATACTTACTAATCAAAAATAAATTCTATGCTTAAATGATTAAGAGTTTATCTGCTTAAGGATCATATTAAAAAGCATAAGCTAAACTTAATTGATTTTTTAATAATTTTAAGATGATTGTTAATATACATACCTCATGAAATTTATATAAGCACAATAAAATCACAACTTTAACCAGTAATAAACTTATATTCATAAAATTATATCTTAGTTACCTTTATCCACACGATATAACTCATTATTTCTTTAGAACATATTATTCACGAAGGTGAATGTTCATTTGTCATAGACAGTTCAAGACGATTACCGATATTATGATCCACATAAATAAATTATACACAGATTTCTGAGCAAACCTTTTATTGTTAATGTGAACAATATCTAGTGTTTTCCACTATACAACATACTGAAGAACTCAAGTACAACACATGACACTGTATCTTTTATTTGTAAGGTAGGAGTTACTAAATAATGTCCTTTAGAAGCATATAACATACACTTGAAATTAGATACTTTGTATCTTTCATATGTAAGGTAGAGGTTACTAAATGATGCTCTTTAGAAACATATAACTCACCTTTAAATCCTTTGATACCTTGTATCTTTTTGTTTTTTTAGATAACAACGCATGGAAGTACTATCATTCAACAATTAAGACTTGAGTCATACATGACATAGCAGTTTCACAAAAGATAAGACACATGAAATTAGAATTTCTTAAATGCTTGGAAATCTTAGCATAATCTGCCTACCAATATATTGTAGGATGAAGCTGACTAGACTAAAGTTATTCTTATCACTTATGAAGTAAAATACATGTTATAATCAGTGGAAATAGGTGTATAATAAGATAAATATAAGTCGATTCCTAGTTAAAATCATTATCTTAGAGTGACTTATAGGAATCTACTAACACATCGTACTTAATACTTAACGTAATTACTCTTAAACTTATTCTCCTAATGTACTATCATCTCCCAAGTTTTTGCAAATAAAAACTTAAACAATTTCTAAAAGAACTATTATTGTTATTTTATCGGAGGCGATTCCCCTAAGGTAACAAGCAAATGAATGTCATACGCCTCCCTTTTTTTTTTAATATAAAGACTTAAACTTACAGCTAACTATTACATATCCTTTGGAAGATTAGTTATTCCAGATTCCTCATTCCGTTCAGTTGAACCAATGTCTCAAAACGATTCCTGTCAAAAGAATTTGTGTACAAGTCTGCCAAGTTATCCAATGATGGAACCTTGGCTAACTGAATAAGCTTCTTTTCAGCACAGTCTCTTATGAAATGATGACGGATATCAATGTGCTTTGTCTTGCTGTGCTTTACAGGATTATTGGTTATTGATATGGTGGATTCATTGGCAATCATCATCGGAGTATTGGTCAAGTTTAATCCATAATCTCTCATTTGCTGTTGAATCCACAGCACTTGAGAGCAGTAGCTGCCTGCAACGACATACTCAGCTTCACATGTAGAAATGGCTAATGAGGTTTGCTTCTTGCACTACCAAGACACTAATCTTCCTCCTAGAAACTGACATCCACCAGTTGTGGACTTTCTATTCTGATTGCATCCTCCATAATCAGAATCAGTGTAAGCAATAAAATCCAAGTCTCCTCCAGTCGGATACCAAAGTCCCAGCTTCGGTTTCCCTCTTAGGTAACGAAAGATTCTTTTAACTGCTTGCATATGAGACTCTTTAGGAGAAGTTTGATATCTTGCGCAGATACATACTGCAAACATTATATCAGGCATGGATGCAGTGAGATACATTAGTGACCCAATCATGGCCCTATAAAGAGTAGGATCTACATCTTTGTCACTCGATGTATCCGGTCCAAGTCTATGATTTTCTGGAATAGGAGTATGATATATGTGTGTTTCATCCATCTTAAATCGTTCTAACAGTTCATAGGTGTACTTTGTTTGATGAATGAACATACCATCTTCTTTTTGATCAACTTGTAATCCTAAGAAGAAATTCAACTCTCCCATAGCAGACATTTCGAACCTTTTTCATATGACTTTCTCAAATTCTTGACACATCTTTTCGTCAGAAGACCCAAAAATGATGTCATCAACGTATACTTGAACAAGCAGAAAGTCATTCTTTTTCCATTTAACGAAAAGTGTACTATCAATTGAACCTCTTGTAAATCTATTCTCATGTAGGTACTTTGATAGTGTCTCATACCATGCCCTAGGTGCTTGATGTAATCCATATAGAGCCTTATTCAATCGATATACTCTATCTGGATAATCTAGATCAACAAACCCTGTTGGTTGAGAGACATACAACAATTCTTGTACTTTGCCATACAAAAAGGCACTTTTAACATCCAACTGATACACTTTAATTTCTTTGTAAGTTGCAAATGATAAGAATACCCTTATTGCTTCAAGCCTAGCAACTGGTGCAAACACTGCGTTATAATCTATTCCTTCTTCTTGATTGAACCCCTGAACCACTAAACGAGCTTTATTGCGAGTAACAATTCCCCGATCGTCTCTCTTGCACTTAAAGACCCATTTAGTTCCAATAGGATATTCACCAGAAGGTAAGTCAACCAGCTCCCAAACATTCATCTTTTTAAACTAAGTCAATTCTTCTTGCATAGCCTCTAATCACGAATTTTCTTTTAATGCCAGTTGAACGTTTTTAGGTTCAACTTGTGAGATAAAGCATGCATAAAGACATTTACTAGTGATCTCAGTTTCTTTAATTGACACGTATAAGCTGGTGTATTCAGAAGTACTAGCTTTAGCTTGACTCCTGGTTAACATTGGAATTTCTTGATCACCAATGATATTTTCCACAGGATGATTCTTACTTGTTCTAGTCACAGTTACTGGTTCAACAAGTATCTCATCATCCAAATTGGTGCCAATCTCTTCCAGTGGTGTCATATCCTCATCAGTACTGTACATCTCATCAGAAGTTATTCTTTCGCTTAATTCCCTTGTAGGGGTAAAGATATTATCTAATACCCTTTGAGTAACTTCTGATAACTTGTCTTGCTCTTGAGGTTTTTCCACTGAGGGCTCTTTTGAAGCACTAGTAGATGGATTATTTACAGACATCCCATATGAAGAAGCATTTGATGTATGTGTAGGGCCAGTGTCCCCGTCACCGTACAATAAATGTTCCGGGATTTCTGAATTAACCATATAGTCACTTATAGGGACTTTAAATGACTTAAACAGATCTGAATAATCGAATTGCCAATCTAATCCCTTGTGTTTGTCATGAGTATGACTGGTAACTTCAATGTTATAGACAGTTTCCACACGTCCAGTAACTTTATTGAAAACCTTCTTGTTTGGTGAATTAGGGATATAACCTAGGAAATATCCTTCGTCAGCCTTTTCCCCAAACTTAGGTTGATTGCTAGTCTTCAATAGGGTGCATGATACACCAAAGGGCTCAAATCCCTTCAAATTAGGTTTCTTTTTGTTTAGAAGTTCATAACAAGTCTTGTTATGTTTCTTAACAGTTAGTACCCTATTCAGAAATATGACATGCTGTATTCACTGCTTCTGCCCAAAAGATGATCGGAAGCCCTGAATCAGCAAGCATGGTTCTTGCTGCCTCAATAAGAGTTATATTCTTCCTTTCAGCAACACCATTTTGCTGTGGTTCATATGGTGCACTGAATTGATGTTGAATTCTTTTACTTAAGCAATAAACATTCAACGTAGAATTTTTGAACTCTGTACCATTGTCACTACGAATTCTCTTAACTCTCATGTTATAGACATTCTCTACTAAATCTAAGAACTCCATAAGCATTCCCGGAGTTTCATCCTTAGATTTCAAAAAGAATACCCATGAGAATCTAGAGAAATCATTGTAACAACTAGACAATACCATTTGCCACCTATGCTTCTCTTGCTTATTGGGCTAAAGAGATCCATATGTAGCAATTCAAATGGCGAGGATATTGAGTTTTCGATTTTAGACTTGTGTGGTTTCTTATGTTGTTTTCCTTTCAAACAAGAAACACACCTGTCTTCAAACTCAAAACGTTTCTGTGGCACACCCAGAACTAAACCATTTTTGGTTATGTGATTCATTTTTCGAAAGTTCAAATGTGTCATTCTTCTATGCCATAGAATAGAATCAGCTTCTGAAGCCTTGGATAATAAACATGTAGACTCCATTGAAGTATTTGGAGCACCCATGTTAATAGCATAGATGTCCTTCTTCCTTGGTGCCCTCATTAATATCCATTCTTCGGGAATAACAAATCCCGGCTTCAAAACTAAGGCTTCCTTTTCATTAAAATGAACTGGATAACCTTTATCGCAGACTTGGGAAATACTCACCAAGTTGTGAGTTAGTTCTTCAACATAATTCACATCTTCAAGATTCAAAGTTCCATTTGAAACTTTTCATTTTCCCGTAATTACTCCTCCTTTATCACCAGCGAAGTTCACTCGCTTTTTCAAACCACCTTTGAAGTCCTTCAGTAGACTTCTTTCTCATGTCATGTGTCTTGAGCTTCCACTGTCTACATACCACCAGCTATCTTTGTTTACAGTCTGCTCTTGCACATGAAAAGTTGTACATAGTTAGTTTTCAAGAGGGACCCAAGCCATTACGGTCTTGGGTTGTCCCTTATCATCTACAATCTGAACTTCCTTAAAGTAACCATAACTATTCCCATCGGGAGTCTTAGTGACTTTTACAGGTCGTTGAGGTTGTTGATGATCTATAGTCTTATGCCTGTGAGGACAGTGAGTTGAAAACCTCCTAGGAATTTGACTATGTTGTTGTACACGAGAAGTAGCACCACTTTCATACTGACTATGGTTTCTACTTGGGGTTCTAAACCTCGAAGGTGTCTTATCTCTAGGTTTAATGATAGTGTTATCATTTTGAGGTTGTTGATGATCTATAGTGTTATCATTTTGAGAACTAGGTTTAGCACTAGACCTGTCTACAAGTTTTGGTTTCTCGTTTTTACTGGCTTATGTATAGCTTCCAGCTTCTTATTGGGACAACAAGAAGCCACATGCCCCTTTTGATGGCAATTAAAACAAGACATCTGCCTCCGTGACTTAACGTCTTTTGCCTTATTTTCAATCTGAGTCTTAGATACTAAAGGTGTATCATTTTGTTCCTTTAATAACCTTATCATCTGCTTTGGCATCATTCAGCATCCTACCCGATACAAATTGTACATTGGTGGAACCTGATATCTTACCAATTTTAGATTATTGTTCTTTAAGAACATCCTTCTGTATCTTAGAAACTTCAGATTCTTTGGGTATTTTAACATCAGAATTAGCAGTAGCATCAATCATCTCTAGGTCAACATTAGTAGTAGTGTAATTAGCATTAAAAGGCGGAGGAACATCACTATAGCCTAAGCAGTCTTGTCCTTTACACTACGTTGAGCGTCAATTATAGAGTCCATAGTTCAAGAAGATGTTCTATAACTCTCAAACTTACGATTAAGCTCAACTAACTTAACCTTAGATTCAGCTAATTCTTTGTCCTTGTCTGCTACACCTTGATTTAAGTCCTTTAGGTTCAAATAAAGACCATCTATTATCACAGATTGTTCATTTATAGTATTTCTAAGTACAGTCTTATCTGGCATATAGGACTTAATCTGTTTCTTAAGGTCTAGTTTGTCCTCACTTAACCTACGTACATCAATTTTGGCCAATTCTAGTTCAGATGATAAAGCCTTATGTGATTCAGCAAATACATTAACCTAGGCTTGTAAACTAGTCACTAATTGACATACATCTATAAGTGTAGGAACATCAAGACATACCCGTTTTTTCTCAGTTTGGAGTTCAGCCATTTGTGCGACAAGGTCTTCTGGACACAGATCTTCAGTTGATCCCAAGTCCAACACATCATCTTCAGCTGCTAGGATCTTCAATTCAGGAATTTTCATTTGATAATCCTCAGCAGTAGGCATGTAAGATGGTGTCTCATCAGTCTTAACTGGACCTTCAATTTCAGCCATAAGAGCTTCTTCAGTCAAAGCTCTCCAGTCATAAGAACCATCCAGTTGTTGAACAATCAAGGCTTTAGAAGACAAAGTAGCACTTGATTTTTCAGGATTTGTTGTTTTCTCAGTTTTGGGTCTTTGACATTCCCTAGCAAAATATCCATAACCTTGACAGTTAAAACATTTCACTTTGGACTTATCAAACCCAACTTTATTTCCCACCAGCTTTCTACCAGTACGCTTTAAGAAATTTTTAACTCTCCTTGACACCATAGCAAGTTGCCACTGGAGATCCATTTATTCTAAGTTGACTGGGTCTACTTGATCATAATCCTCATCAAAAGTAGTTAGATCATTGATCTTATTCTGGGTGTAGTTTTCGTATGAAGCAACGAATGAAGCAAGAAAACTACCAACTTTAGCAGTAGGCGCTGCATATCCATTTTTGATGCACATCCATATTGACAAATCATGGAACCGACAGTGTGATTCAAATCCGTCTTTCCATCCATAGTAGTCTTCAAGTCGGAGCAATTTAGGTGGAACATTTGACTTTTCAACCTCGTGTTCTATCTCAATCATCTTACTTATGTCAGACATTTTCGCAAATCCCAAAAAATAAAAAAATAACAGAAGTTCGGTTCACAGAAGAACTCAACTCGCAAAGGTTCAGTTCGCAAAAGAACTCAACTCGCAAAGGTTCAGTTCGCAAAAGAACTCAACTTGCAGAAGCTCAATTCGCAAGTACTCAGACCGCAGGACTAAACTCAGTTCGCAGAATCTCAGTTCGCCAACTCAGTTCGGTTCGCAAACTCTGTTCGGTTCGCAAAATCGATTCGCTTCGCAACTCAGTTCGGTTCGCGAGTTCTGTTCGGTTAACAAAATCGGCTGAAAACCCTAAAAAATGAAAATTTTAGGCTTTGAACGACCAAAAACTAAAATTTCAGATGTAAACTAACTTAAAAACTTTCAGAGACTGATTTTGATCGTTTTTACGCAAAATATCACGTACAAACAACCCTAAATCAACCGTTATTACCCGAATAACCTCGAACCTACGCGTATCTAGCCGTAGGCTCTGATACCAATTGTAAGTCCGTATATATTAGGATCGATAACGAGGTTATCTTTAGATATTAAGGTGCGGAATCCCTTAATACTAGTTTATGGATCGTAAACGTTTTGTTTCACAAGTATTAGTGAAATCAATAATCTAATATGTCTTGTATTGATTATAACAAATGTTAATCGATCAATACCTAACCATTAGACTATGTTGAAAGCTCTGGAAACACAAATTCGTTCGTAATTAATCAAATGGCAAAAGTTAATTAGGTTTAAACCTAATTTTGTATAAATACTCGACTCGGTTTGCAGGTTCTGGGCTCTGCGGACCAACTCGGTTCGCAGCCCAGCTTGGCCCAACGAATCGACTCGATTCGCTTCGCATCCCTGCCCTGCGAACTCACTCAGTTCGCATCGCAGGTTATGGTCGGTTTTTGGTCAACATATTTCAGCATCTAATATGTTTACCAACCAATATTTTTCATTAAAATTCAAAACCAATTTACAAACTTGATTACAATAATCTCTAGTACTATTACAAGCTAGATCTGTTATCACAATAATATGTCCCAACAAGTTCTTGTGTTCTTTCGTTTAAAAGAAAATGTTCCTGAATTAAAAAATAAAGCATTGCCATTGCTAAAGATCATTTGGGGAACTATTTCTAAAAAGCCAAGGAAGGATATTGATGATATACTCAGAGGACCACCAGATTCGATTAATAAGAAAGACAAGTCAGCAAGTGGAAGGGTCGTTCAAGTTCTGCAACTACAAGAACTCATTTCTGGACATCTTGACACATTGTATAATGATACGCAGACGATAATGAATGGCCAGTCAGCAGCTTCAACTTCACAAATCGTAGTAGAACCAATTTCACGGTTAAAAGCCCTCGTTTCAAAACATCTTGTGAAAATGCATGTTGAAACCCAAAAGATAATTAAACAAGACGACAATCAAGTTTCTAGTAAAAAAAATAAGCTCTGCTAAAGATCATTTCCGAGCAGATTACGGGCTTGCATGTGGAAACACAGGTGATAGTTAAGAGCCAATATGTAATGGGAGAGAAAGCTTTGAAACTACAACAACTCATAGATAAGTATATTGCTGAAATGCGTGCAATAAACTCAAAGGAAACATACTCTTCTCGGGTACTTTTCATTGCTGCCGAAATGGGAAATACTATTTTTTTAATTGAGCTAATTCGTCAATATCCTGATCTCATTTGGAAGGCAAATGATAATAATCAAACTATCTTTCATATTGCTGTCAAGCATCACCACAAGGGTATCTACAATCTATTATATGGGATAGGCTCAATGAAGGATTTGATAACTCCTCTCAAAGATGACCAAGAGAACAATATGCTGCATTTAGTAGGGAAGAGTGCAAAGCAAAAGCGACTACAGGATGTAACAGGGGTTGCTTTACAAATGTAACAAGAATTACTACGGTTCAAGGTACATATACTCCTCTTTATGCTTCAAGGATTCTTGTAATAATTTTCTTATTCTTCTTTGATAATTAGTATTCGAGTACAACCATAAAGTAGTCGATAACTCTTCTAGTTTGTTTGGGTTATAGGAAGTAGAGAATATGATTCCTCCTTCATATAGAGAGCGAAAAAATGAAAGACGATCTAACACCACATGAGCTATTCACCAAGGAACACAAAGAACTGCTTACCCAAGGTGAAAAGTGGATGAAAGGAACCGCCAGCCAGTCTATGATTGTTGCCACACTTATTGCAACCATAGTATTTGCTGTGGCTTTTACGATTCCAGGAGGTTACCAAACCAGTGGTATCCCTATCTTAAAATCGAAAGCAGCCTTTTGGATTTTCGTTGTGGCTGATGCCATTTCTATATTCTCTTCTTCAGCTTCAATTCTAATTTTCTTATCTATCCTCACATCGCTGCAACGCGTGGGTACACAGCTAGTTATACTAAATAACAATGAACCAAAGGACTTGTAATTTCACAATGAAATTGGACTTTCAAACGACAAGAAAGCCATTGAAATCATTTACACTAATAAATGATTAAACAACATTTGGTTTGTTTTTCCTTTTACCGTAGAGTTTTTTCCCCCTCATTTTATAGTATATACAAAAACTATATAAGAAAACCCCATAAAAAAACTAACCGTCACAAACACAATCTATGCAATAATAAGATCAAATCATTTTGGATCAAGTCATTATGGATCAAATCCTTGGTTTACAATGTTCCATGATTCAAAAAAAATGTGAATTATTACGGAAGTTAAGAATTTCATTAAAAAAATAAATCAATTATCACAAAGATAATACGTAACATTAAAACCGATTCAAACGTTCTAATGCGGTTGATCATTTAGTACTATGAATGCTCAATTATTATTCAACTAATAATAATTTTGACACCATTTGCGAAACTAATTCGATAGTACAATTATACAAAACCAAATTGATCTCATTATAACCGATTAAAAAAAAATGTTTGTATCGAGTTTTCAACTACCATAACGTTCGATAACTCACAACAAATGCAAATTAATCTATTACAAGTAACTACGGATCATTCAATTCAAACATATGAATTACACGTCATGGCAACCAAAGAGACTCGCATGTGATGCATAATGGGATTTTGCTTTCATTGCATATTAAATTGACCACTATCATTAATAATAACATTAATAATAACATGAAAGCATGCGTATCTATACATATACCATATGCAAGTGTATCATACATCCACTACCGAAGTTAACATATAACTTTACAAATACAATTAACCGTTTTGGATTCAATAAAACATGTGAGTTACAATACTACTTCTACGGTGCTATTTCACGAAACAAAATTAACCGAGAAGTCACTATTGGCAAACAACAGTCACAAACATGCAAGGCTCATTAATAACCAAACTCAAAATTGAATCCATTGTGTATTGTACTTTGTGCTTGTGATAGATCTTCAAAAACAACTCATGCGAGCATAATACTACAAAAGCATATATTTTCCCAGGTGATCGATCAGTCAAATTTTTTAAAAATCCTTTCAACCGAAGAGATGTAGAAAGATCCACTCTTCCTCATGCATTATCATGATCTCCTCAAATTTAATTGTATATATATTCAATATTTTCAGTTATGAATTACGCACCATTAAATTGTCAATAAGAGACCAAAAGACAACATGGATGTATATCAACTTGAAAGTATAACTTATATTGCACAAATGTACAAGTCATCATACTTTTCAATTCAACCATTAGAAACATGTAAATATTACTATTATTTTCATAACAAAATATTTTATTCAGGTGAATAGATAACCAAACACATCCACCAGTAAAATATTTTATATTTAGCAATTGCTATGTAATATATGTTTCTATTTCATGAATGTATTCAATAACTAATATTATACTAATACATTTTACGCTTGTGATCATATGGAAGAAACGGGAACTTGAACAAATATCATGTATGTGTACAAGGCATGCTTCAAAGTTCCATAATAACAAATGAATCTAGCAATCCTCTTAAATCTATACACGATTGCATATAAGTTGGTAATTCATTGCTCATAACAGAACGCAATTTTCAAAATAAAAACAAATTAGCAATAAAGCAATTTCATCACACAAATTGATGAACAATTAACCGGGAAGTAAACATACAGCTCTGATACCAATGTTGTAAATAAAGGATTCATAACATACCCGAATTCTAATAGCGGAAGCGGAAGCATTGAACCATTATTTATATCACCGGTCGAGGTAAGCAATCACAAACGGAAAGCTTACATGATGCACAACCTAAGGTTCCATTTCTATTTGCAGCCTGGATACACAATATATATGGCGAGTGCTAACTCGTTTACTATCGGTTATCCCTCTTGTGGGTAGTGTGTGTCTTATGCTTTTTATGCAACCCATGCACATTAGACACTTTCGGTTTATATACTAATATCCTTCGTAACCACCAAGAATGTACCGAATGTGAATAGTCTCCATTATTAAAACATATATAATGGAATTCACGGATGATTATTAGTATTTTAACCACAAAGGTTATAACCCACACTATACAATTAATTACTTAGTTGGTGGACGGGTTCAATCCGGGTAAAACCGGATTCATGTTCTAACATATACATTCATATGTATGTATCCAATAGAATTAACACAAACATTAAAATAAATGGTTTAGTATCTGGAAATGCATCAAACTTTGACGCGATCTTAGTTGTGTATACACAACTATTTTTTTTTTCTATTGTGTGTACTCAACTGTCAAAAAGTGTATTTTTGATGTATTTTGCTGATGTGTCGTGGGTTTACGGTGCCACTTGGCATCCGTAGAGATCGACACGTCATCAAAAGTACTACAAAATACATCAAAAATATACTTTTTGAAAGTTAGGTACACACAATAGAAAAAAAATTAGTTGAGTACAAACAAATTAACATCGCGTCCAAGTTTGATGCATTTCCAGATACTAAACACTAAAATAAAACTACAAGTCAACACGTAACAATAAGATTCAAAATACGAACTTGATGATTTCACAATCAAACATTTTGTAGCAACAAAAGAATACGAGCAGGTAAAATGATGATTGAACTATTATACTTATTCTACACTCCCGTGCAACATTTTTACGTTGTCGGATACTTAGGACAAAGAAATCAACGAAGATGAATGACGGAATACATCTTACTGTTAGTTTGAGATTATTATATGCTTTAATTACATGATGCTAATATACCAGGTTTACTTTCAGAATTCAGATACATGATTTCTATATTTCTATGATGATATATATACACACACATGCACGTATATGCAAAACTATGTATCTATAGTTTATAAGCAAGGAAAATGGATTGAATCCGACTGATAACTGAAAATGAATAGATACAAACGAATGAACGACGGTGGTAATTTTGTTGATTTAATTTATTAAATGAATCGATCCGGATGGATCATGGATCGATCAACGTATTGATCCGTCGTAATGGATCGCTAATTGGATTAATGGATATTAATTTTGATCCAACGAGTCATATTATTGAATTGAATCGGATTGGATTTGGATCGTGATCCAATCCATCGACAGCGCTACTGTGTTACATGTAACGAAATTTTGTAAACTAACTCATTGCTAAATGGGCTGGGCTTTCACTCGGTCATATGACCGGTATGTGGCCCAATCTCTTTAACCTTCTACCAGTACGAATTCCCTCTATTAACATTTTGCAATGCAAAATAACTGTAGAAACTAGAAACTACAGCTGATAAATACAGTAGTAAAAATAGTTTGAATAGTCAAATTTAAAAATCAAATGATTAACCTATTTAGTTTGAAAAGTCTAATTTAAATAGTCAAATAATTAACCTATGTGAGAAATGTCGAAGAAAGAACAAGTTTTAATTTATTATGAATCATTTTTCAATGCAAAATAACTGTAGAAACTACACTTGATAAATAGTAAATTAATTGGAAAAGTCAAATTTAAAAAGTCAAATAATTAACCTATTTGAGAAATATCTATTATCTATCTATCTGTAACACCCGCTAATTTAGGACTTTAATTAGTGTCTAACTACTTGTAATTACATGTATTTAGTATTATATTAATCTAAATATATGTAACTTTCTGTGTAATTACATACACGTTATATGATCTGTTTAAATTATACACACTTGAACCGGACGAGGTCCGACACTATTTACTATGGACGTTGGTGACAAACTGTCAAAAATAATGTGGATTTATCCAAACAAACATTATTTACTTTAATATATTATACGATTATACGTTTTATTAAAACGTAACTTTACGCAACGAAAACGCGTGGAACGCGCCCGACGGATGAAATAAAGGCAAAGTATGTCTTATGTCACATTATTAAGTATTTTAATAAAATACTTCAAGTAAAATATCGTCTTTTAAATCGTTAACGAAACGCGCTGAATAAAACGTTATACGATTAATTTAAAACGCGAAACGAACGGGTAAACGAGCACCCCACTTAATACAAATTGAAGAAAACAATTTAGACATCATGTGTGGGTGGGACCCACACCTTTTATGCAGAAAATCTGCAAGAAGCATGGCATACCATGCCTTGTTGCTTCCAAATCAAACCAACACCCTCCCCATTTCCATTTCCTTCACCTTTCTTCACACACATCCTCAATCTCTCTCTCCCTCCCCCTCACCACGAAAATCCTACTGATTTTTCAGCCCTCAAAACCACCTAGATCATCACCATAATCCACCATCCATCCATCATAACACTGCCAAGCCGATTTTCAAGATTTCGCGAGGAGACGAGCCTACAACGTCTTTCTTTCCTCTCTTCACCATTTTCCTTGTAAGGACTCTTAAACTTTTCTTAGATTTACTTATTTACTACTTATTAACATGTCTATATGCTTATTCAACTAGCTAATGTCCAAAAGATAAGTCGAAACACAAATTAAAACTCGAAAACAGAAAGTTAACCTTCCTGTCCAGATTCTATTTCCACTTCCCCGAATTTTATAAAAATCATTACAACACTAAAATGGACGTTTCTTGAGCCTAAAATCAAGTATAAGAAGTCTACTTTTATAATCTGTAAGCCTCACAAAAATTGAAGTTCATTTGCTATTTTTAGTTACTGAAATAAAAGTACATAGCGGGTCTGATGAATCTGACCAGAATCTTGACCAATTCAAAATGAGTATATCTTGGGCTATGGAACGAATTAGAACTTGAGACCAACGGGAAAAGATCAAAAATTTTGTTAGTTTTCCAAATCCTACTGGAACTTCTTGTGAAGTTTTGTAAAACTTAACTTATGACCAGATTATTGAGCATATGTCACAAAAACGATCTGCTGGACTTACTTCAATTTAACAATTTTCATCTCGAGTTTTGCTTGGTTAAAATCGATGCAAAAGTATGTTTTGGAAAGCTAAGACATAGGAGAACCTTGTGTAAAAATTTCATAACGATTCGTTAAGTTTCACTTGACCAAGTTGATGTTTTAACACGGGTAAAATATAGGTCCGACAATAGTAAAAATCCGACAATGACCTCCGACAATGACCCCCTTCTTGAGACCATATCTTGAGTTCTAGACCTCAAAAACGTATGAAACCACTTGGGAAATCTTGGTAATTTTGTTATATACAAAAAGTTCTTCTTTGGCTCATTTCAGAAATGCACTCATTTCTCCAGAAAATTTGATTTGTGAGAAGTGGTCTAATCTCGGATTAAAATGAACATAGACACTTTGTGAATTTTTATAAAATATCAAACGACCTCCAAAAATCATAAAAAATTTTACAGAAAGTACATAACATATGTAGGAACTTTGTGTAAAAATTTCAGAAGGATTTGATAACGTTTACTATTTTAGATAAAAATCACAAATAATCCGTGAATGTATTATCGCATAAAAACTAAATTCCATGAATACATACTATTGTCGTATAAATAAACTCCGTGAATACATATTGTCGTATAAATAAACTCCGTGAATACATATTGTCGTATAAATAAACTCCGTGAATACATATTGTCGTATAAATAAACTCCGTGAATACATATTGTCGTATAAATTAACTCCGTGAATACATATTGTCGTATAAATAAACTCCGTGAATATCATTAACACAACCAAGTCCGTGAATATCTTATTGTCGCATGAACAGTGCCCGTGAATACCTTATTGTCGGAATTGATTATCAGATGATCATCCCCTTCGATTGTCGCATGAAACCATATTGTCGTAATACCATTGTCGCATAAATTTTTATTTCCGAAAATCCTTATACATAGGTACAATAATTGGACAATCAACAACAAATACATTAATAAGTATACAACACCGCAAAACGCATAATAATATTTGAATTGTTATTACACTTCCGTCACCAACGGGCCACACTTATTTACAAAATAATTACAAAAGTACAAACAAACACTTGGACATAACTAGTTGAGTGGACAACTAGCATGAATTGTCCTTTGAGACATTCACTTATACATACAACTTTATATGCTTAGGGCATTAGAAGGTTGCGGGTTCGCGGAACCTACGGATTACTACTGCTTTCAGACTGTACGTTTATTAAGTTAAACGCTTGCTTACTTGACTCAGGTGAGTCTTACAGCCCCACTTTTACTGTTTTACTTATGGGGTGAGATACATTGCTTACGTTTTCTTGAACACAAGTGCTAAATTACTTACTTTTCATATACGGTCTTGCATGAGTTACTTACTAATCCACTGAAGTCCCTCCATCATAGTTTCGTTAGTTATGGACTTAAGCGCGAATATTAGTTAATGGATCCATTAGTGACTGACCCTCCCCGCCCGGGGTAGTAGCGCTACCACGAACCGTTATGTATAAACGGGCGACTTTTATTTGTTTCGTACGAGTGTTTGGATTGGGCACTCGCGGGGGCACTATATGGTACTTGGTTGTACCACTGATTTACGGGTTAAGCTTCGACTATGAGCTCATGACAACGGTATATACATATTTACTTATTATTTGCTTGGTTGCAGATACTTGATTTACGCCTGCGGGCACAACTGATAAAAATCTTGTGTTCAAACTATTACTTACTTACAAACCTGTGAGATTCACCAACATTCGTGTTGACCCTTTTTAGCATGTATTCTCAGGTACACGTACGGAGTAGGATTACTCCAGGATTACTAGCTAGAGTCGCATGATTTCCAAACTGCATTTAACGGAGATTCTTTAGCATTATCTTTTGTAACTATGGTTATGTAATAGAATCTCCCGTTACGTACGTGGACTCTAGAGGACCTTACTTTTGTAACGAAAACATTATGTTTTCAAACCCTATTTTATAATGGTATGTAACTATTTTACAAACGTCTCATTTAGAAGTCGTTTGCTATACTTTGGTGCTTAATTATTGATTAGTAACACCCAAAGCTTGCTTCCGCGCAATATTAAATTTGGGGGTGTTACACTATCTATCTACCTACTTTTTTTAAAGGCAATTGTGGAATCACTGACGGACCATTTTTGATTCACCCGATCATCTCCACAAGCGGTTACTCCCCTGGAATCAAGTAACCGCCCCCGAGTTCGTAGCCAAGGCGACGCCCTAAAGGGGTTGCTCTCCCACGTCTTGGATGGGTATAGCGTCGCAGGAGTCCCCCTCACAACAAGACTCGAATTCATCACCTCCATGAAGAAACCATATGGAAAACTCCCTGACCATTGGACCAAGACCCCAATAGAATTTAAGATGTTCACTCCTGGGTTTTGAACCCATGACCTCTTGAATCTATCTACCTACTGTTTTGGTCAAAAAAGTACACTAGAAAATTTAATGAACAAATTAGTAAATTGAGGTTGTGTGCTTGAATTTGGTTTCTAAGTTATTTGATTGAAAACTATCTTTTACGGTAAAAACTTGTAGCTTTGCCAATTTGGGTTAACTTAAGATTCAATCTTATCAAATATGTAGTCAAGGACTTTGGAAATAATGAGTTTGAATGCAATAGACCTAGACAAATGCAGAAAAACAAATATGATCCGGGATAATACAGTAAGTATGATAAAGAATGCAAATTTAATAAAGTAAATGAATGAAAAGTGCAAGAACACAGCGATGTACGAGGAAAACCTTTGATCTATGATAGATTGCCGGCACAAAACCTCGGAAAGGATCAATCGATCCTTGTCTTATGTTCTCTTATTTAATAAAATGAAGTTACAAACTAAAGAGCGTAAGAATGATCGTCTAAGTATGAAAATGGTTAAGTGTGAAAGTGTAAACGAGTTGCAGAGAGTGTAATTGAGTGTAAGTGATGAATATCAGTTAGCCTAATTGATCATTCAAGCCTCATTTATATACTACAGATCATTAACAAAGAATTCCGAAATATCCGGGATCATCCCCGAGATTTGATGGAGCGTCCTCAACGTTCACTTGACTGAGTATTGAGCACGTGTTGACTCCCTTCTCTGTAGTTCAAATATTCTCCAAGCAGTATACAATCCATGGAAATCGGAACTAACTTCCCACGTCCCTCATGACCTAGTCAAAACATGATAAACATGCGGAAATATTAGTAGTAAAGGGATCCTGAGATATACGATATCTGGGATCCTTATAATAAGCACATATTATAAGATTAACAAAATAATACTAAGTTCAAGACATTCTATTGTCCCAGATTTAGTTATATTCGGGATAATTATAAGCTAGTGATCCTAAAATAGAAGATAATATCCCTACCGGGATCCTGAAATATGACAATCTCATCAGTAAGGTTAAATGACTATTATCCCTGTTTTAACATAATCTTGAGGATAATATAGACATACCTGAGGATCCTTCATAATATAGCAAGTCGATATCATACATTTCCTTATCCTGTTTGTAAGTTCAATATCATGCACATGAGTCATCAAAGAGCAATCCAGGATTCTTATAAACACTCAGCATAGTAACTAATCCGGAATCCTGCATGGTTAGTGAAAATTCTACCCACAACACCTACTATCTACCATATCCTATAATAATCCTATAACTTTTGAGTTCTTGATATCAATAAATTGTAATTAATGCTTTTTAATTAAACAATAGTAATTACTTTAATTATATTATTAATACTTTTAAAACAATACGTAGTAGTTATTAAAGTTTCATAGGTGTAAGTTAAAGATAATAAGAAAACTATAATTTTCTAGTAATTAATTGAGTTCTTTGACATCAATAAATTGTAACTAAAACTTTTGAAATAATAGTAATTAATTTACAGATTTTGATAAATAAAGCCCTAAAGACGTTCTTTAATATATTTGTGTATGCATATTTTAGTTGTACAATGAACCAAAATTTAAATGTAAGAATAATTTTAAGAGGAGAAAGAAAGTTTATTATGATTTGGTACAAGTGTTAAATCATGTTCTTAAGGACTTAATAAAAGCCCTAAAAGCTTTGTTTATCAAAACCCATTACCACATGTTTAAAAAGTAAAGTTAACTTCTCGTAGGTTTTGATAAGTTTAACCTTGCATGAGATTCCGTACCAATTTATATTCATTAATCTTTTACACTCACTATCATGTAAATCCGTATTTAATCCGCGTCAATATGACGGTTTTACTTTTGGCTAAAAACAATGTCTCCAAATTACACACATCTACAAGTTATTTTTTGTAAAAAAGACAATCCTACAATCTAACTCATCCCACATAATATCACACGAATGTATACATACCTACCACGAGGCTTGAACCCACAACCTCTTGGTTGTAGAGTTGCCCAGATACCGCTAGGCTAAAGACCCTTTGGTCATCTACAAGTTAATCGATACAACCAAAAATATGAATTAGCAAGTTTCCTTTGACTCGAAAGTAAGATACATAAGCCAACGTTAATTTGTACGCGAACTTCATATATCATATCGCAATTCTTATAACCCGCCGCAACGTGCGAGTTTAAGAATCCTTGTCATTAATAATTTGGAACTATCTTGTAATGTAAAAATCAAAATACAAAATATCATCTTGCTGCATCTTTTCATAAACAACCAAATAGGGCACCCAAAATTTATTAAATAATAAAAAAGCTATTTATAATATTTTATAAGTTTTCCTCTCAAAAATGAAAAAAAAATTTTTGCCGTCTCAATTTACAAATGTTAGTTCCGCCCCGAAAAATAGATCGGCGTAGTGAGGAATTTGGCTAATTTCTTGCATATTAGTTTTGGCAAAACTAATATATATATATATATATATATATATATATATATATATATATTATACGGGGGATTAGGCTGACGTCATGCCGCTGCTTTCCCCCAATCATGTGCTGGAACGATAATGACGTGGGTGAATCTGGTGAAAGAATTTTTTTCCGTTTTTGAATTTTGTAAATTTTAAAAATGACATTTTGATTTTAAAATTTGGGCGTTTACAAGGCTTACAAGCAAGCTGAGTGTCTTGTAGTGTTATCTACATTTTCCTTTACTGTCTTGTAGTGTTTGTTTTATTCAATATCCATATACATGCAAAAGGATTTGGGCGTTTACAAGGCTTACAAGCAAGCTGAGTGTCTTGTAGTGTTATCCACATTTTCCTTTACTGTCTTGTAGTGTTTGTTTTATTCAATATCCATATACATGCAAAAGGATTTGGAGTACACACAAATATCATGCAAAAGTGAGTTCATTTCATATCCATACATGCACGCATTAATACATGTGATATCCATACACGTGATGATCTTGAATTGTTTTACACGACATTATCATGCAAAAGGAGGTGAATGGCTTGCTTGATTGCTTTCTTTCCTATTTTTTCTCAATTTTTTTTCTTTAGTAAGTTGAACATCGGTGAGTTGACTTGGATAAATCTGGCCAGCAGTACTGTTAATTCGTTCTCCATGTGCTTCAACTTTGAATGTTTTGGGAGAATCATTTTGGAGACACATCAGTAAGTTGGGTTGGATAAATCTTGAAGTTGTGAATCAACTTGAAGACACATCGGTAAGTAGATTGCATTTGCTTAAGATTGTAGTTTCAGTTATTATTAACTCTTTTTAAAAGTTTGAAATGTTATAAACGATTAATAATGCGGTGGTTTTGCTGGAATATTCAAGTTTAGTTTAATAAATTCTTAGTGAGAACTGAGAAGTGTTTATATAATTTTCATGTATTCAAATGCTGGAATACTTAAGAGTCTAAGATACTTCAAATGTTGCACCACTGAGTGACCTTGAGAGTCTAAGATATTTCAAAGTTTGCACCACTGAGTGATCAGGTTTTATGTAATGGTATTTTTAATACTCAAATGCTGACATAGCTAATTAATACCATTAGGGTCTCTGCAAAAGTATCGTCTATAGAATAAGTTCTTTTTGTTTCAGTTTATGTTTTTCTGTGACATTCATATTGCTTCTTGAATGTGTGGGGTTCGTTAGATCATGATACTTCGATCAAAATTCTAATTTTGACTATGACTTTATTGTATAATTAGTGTCGCTTGCTAATAATGAAATGATTATTTGTTTTTTTCTTTTGTTGAAGGGCATAGAGAAACACTTGACCAGTAAGGCATGAAGAAAAACAAGGTTAGAGTAAAAATTAATTTATTAATTGTATTTCTAATGTTAAGGATGTAGACAATCCATTAATTGATTTTTGTGAGTTTCATTATTTACCTCTTATTAGTTTTGGGCTGCCCTTAGGTGCTCATTGACTGAAAACTTCAATGTAAAAGTTATTACCCTTTACCACTAGGTAAAATGGTGGTGTAATACTTTGCTAAAACTGGTTCATTAGTTCTTTGGTCGTTCAGGTTGTCTATATCCATGGTGAAATTCTTTTTGTATTCTAGATTATTTTAATTATAAATATTTAAAGTTAGACCTTTTAATTTAGTCATATTAACTTTTAATCTATGATGACATGGGTAAGCCACGAAGCAAGAAAATTTCTCCAAATTTTGGGTTTTGTTTTTTATTATAATTACAAGATATATATGTTGATTTTTGACTACCTATATATGCATCCAATTGAATGCATATAATCCACATGATTATGGTTGTTTACAAGCAACATTGTCTCAATATCTTTTTGTGTGTTTTGAAGCGTGCATTATTTTTCTCCTTGACATTCTTAAAAATACTTCACTGGGTGTAATGATTTCAATTGCATGTTTTTTTCCCTTCAAGTCATCCACACGCATTGGTTAAATATTACCCCTTAGTTTAATTGTTTACATGTATTCATATTTTTTTGTTTTATTAGGTTGGAAGTATACATGTTGCATGGTCATATATTTCTCCAATTGTTGCTTTTGAGGTCACAAATGGTGGGCCTCAAGTTTTACAATAATTTGCAAACTATTCGACAAGTTAAATTACCTTTTCTTATCATTAAAGTGGAGTGGTATTTTCATTGAAAATTAATGTTTTTATCTATTCATATTGGATCACAATTTATCATCTGTTTTTTTTTTCTTTCAATTATTAGACTGGATCGTTATTTAGATTACGTATTTAAGCTTATTTAATTAAGTGATTTAACTTTTTATTTATCCAATAAAATTTATATAATAATAAATTTACTTTTAAGGTATTATTTCACTGAGTTGTTAAATCAACTTGAAAATAGTGTAAGGAATGCAGATACTGTCTTTGACTTTACAAATACACATTTTATTATTTTCTAATTGTTTTTGCTATATATAGATTTTATTTACACTCATAGTTTTCAAAGTGATATCACTAGTATTTCTATATCAATCTCTTAATAAAAATTCATTCATCAATATGTTTTCAAACAGTGAGATAAAATCTGTAATTACCTCGAAGGTTCGTGTTATCCTTCATGACGAGGATGTTAGGAAATCCTTGTGGAAAGTCTTATTGAAGATGCTAAAAAGTCTTATAAAGATATGGAGGAAATCATACTTCAAGTTAATAAGTTGTCATCGTGCTCCTTCAAGAAGTGTTCATTAGCATCTCTTTATGAACATTTGAAAATGCAAAAGTTTTACGTGAATGTTTTTATGAAAGTGTTTGATTCTGCTGGTGAAAATCAAGAAAAAATGATGTTTTTCTTCGATCTGCTTCTAAAATTGTAGTTATTGTTAGTTACTGTTTCCCATGTTTGTCGATCTAATTCTACTATGTTATGAAGTTTAGTTTTTTAATGTTTCATTACGTAATGTTCTTTAATTGTTCTACTGCTATTTCTCTTGAATGTTTATAAAAAAATTTCTCTAACATAAGCAATATATTACAAGAGTTATGCTATTTATACTAATGAATGTGTACAACAAGATTGTTGGGTGGAATGATAGGAAAATCTTTGATGTACACATCAATAGTCAATTGATTATCATTTACAAAGTTTTGTTGATATTATTTTCATTTATATAATAGTAATTAATAAATGTATATTGCATACTAATCATTTAATAAACTCGTGTAATCACGGGTCGATTAACTAGTTATTGTTATAACTCGTTCGTCTCTTCTTCTTTTTTCTATTTAAAACAATTATCGTTGTTTATTTCTTTTCTTAGTAAGAATACATTGTTATGTTGTGAATATAAACTTATATTTTTTTAATTGAATATCGAGTAAGCCCCCATGTTTAAATCGTAGATCCGCCCTTTGAATATCATTTACATATAAGTCACATATTATATATACACACACGTATAGACATAAATAAAGGCTCGAAAAGCTCTAGCTCGACTCAATATATATTTTCAGCTTGGTATTTAAGCTCGAGCTCGAACGCGATAAGTTCGACTCAAGCTAGAATTGTTCGATAAAAAGCTCGACTCGTTTGTAGTTCTACTTATTTTGAAAACAAATAAAAAAAAAAATCCTTGCCGGCCTAAGAATTTAGCTGGGATCTCTAACCATCCCACCAGAACGAGCTCCTCTCTTCCAAATTTGACCTTATCACATTAAAGCTTCATTCATGAACATAGAAGTGGTCAATTCAACGAAGTCTTAGATAACAAAAAAATTGATAATATGGAGGATACTGGTGACCCCTTACCATATTTTAACGATATGTGTTCGCTCCACCGCAAGTAGAAGTCTTATAAAACTAATAGGTCGAATTCAGGTCTAATCGATAATATATTCTATTGGAACGTTCTTTTCGTGTGAAACGAAAGATTCCTTGTATAAGTCTCAAAAATGTAAGCGGTTGTTGGAAATCTCACAAAAGTCTATATGATAAACTAAACAATTGATCAGGATTAGGTAATTCAAAATTAGATCTAACAAACTATTTGATTCCTTCTGCACGATCAGTAGTAAACGTTTCAAGAGATGTTATTAATATATTCAGTTGAGTAGCAAAATATTTCACTTCCATTTTGTTACATAAATGATATGAAAATTGAGCATAGCTCAAGTGGTATAGTCATTGCAAATGTCCATAATTCACATGTGTTACCTATATTTCGATCAAGGGTTCGAATCTGTTCATCGTTGATTTGTGGACATGTGATTTGCCGGGATTAGGGGTACCCTCCAAATTACTTTAAAAAAATATAAAAATGATATACTACTATAAGTTAAATATAGGGTACTTAAGTGCTTGTAAATGTACATACTATACGTTGAGTTGTTGACCTTCATTGCGTGTGCGTAACAAATTGATCGCCATTATATGCACAAAACTCTTTATTATTGTACATTGTATGTATTTTGGTGACTATATATAGATTCAGGTCACATGTTGTTTTTTGAATTTTTCGGTTCTCGTTATATCTACTTTCTCAAAATTTAAAAGTTAGGATTATATACACTAAAATGTGGTTAATAGTTAGGGATAAGTATTTGTAAATGTACTTAACTACTTAAAAATTTATAGTATGTATCCAACTTAAAACACTTCTATTGTATGTATCAAACTTCTAATATTTCTAATATGCAACGGATTGTACTTTTGAAGAGGTGTCATTTATATAATGTACCACGTGTCATCCATATAACGTGACATATCATTAAATAATTAAGCATTGATTTATGTTGTGTTTAAGGAACAAAGACGACTCCTACTTTTGTGTAATCGCAAGTTGGCGTTTGGGTGGGTGGAGGGTTGACGAATTGCTTCTCGGGTAATACATGGTTAGAATATATCACAATTTTTATTTTACATATATCACATTTCTAGCTCCTTGGAGTTCTTCAATTTCTTTTCTTCTTTGTTCAATACTCGTTATCAAATCATGTCTACCTTAGAAGAGTACAAACATCTCCAACTTAAGCTCGAAGATATAAAATCTGCCACCAACAACTTTGGAGAAAGCAATCGTATCGGCCAAGGTGGGTTTGGGATGGTTTACCAAGGAGAACTTGTCATATCCAAGAAGCTTACCATGGTGGCAATGAAGCGCTTAAATAAAACACTCGGGCAAGGAGCCCGTGAGTTTTGGAGAGAAATCATGTTGCTTTCCCAATACAAACATGAAAATCTCGTTTCTCTCTTAGGCTTTTGTGATGAGGGTGGTGAAAGTATACTTGTGTACCAGTTTCTACCTAACAAAAGTCTTGATTTGTATCTAAGTAGAGGTGATCTCTCTTGGAATCAACGCCTTCGCATATGTATCGGGGCTGCACAAGGATTACAATACCTCCATGAGCCTGTTGAGGGGAGTCAACACAGAGTCTTGCACCGAGATATCAAGAGTGCGAACATACTTCTGGATCACAAGTGGAATGCAAAAATTGCAGACTTTGGTTTGTCAAAGTTCGGCCCTGCAAATCAGCAATTCACTTATCAAGTTACTGCGGCTGTAGGTACACCAGGTTATTGTGATCCGGTGTATGTGGAGACTTACTTCTTGACAAAAGAATCTGATGTCTATTCTTTCGGTGCTGTTTTGTTTGAAGTTCTTTGTGGAAGACTATGCGTTGAAATGAAATACAAAGATGAGCGTAGACTCTTGACTAAATTGGCACAAAAGTGCTACGACGAAAAAAGACTAGATACTATCATCAGTACTAGTCTAAAAGATAAGATTTCACCTGCGTGTTTGGAAAGATTCTCAAAAATTGCATATCAATGTTTAAAACGAGAACACAAAGAACGTCCATCAATGACCAACATAGTAACAGAACTTCAAAGAGCTTGGGAATACCAAGTAAGTTTTATCATTTCAGTTATCAAATAGGATTCTGATAACATATTACTCCGTTACATTTAGAGTAAGAAGATTGAAGAAGTAAGTCAAAAATCTTTTCAATCCCATCACCAAAATAATGATAGCATCAAATTTTAATGTGAATATGCTCGTATTATATTAGAAACTTGTATCTTCTGTATGTGTGCTGATTTTAATGTTTACATCGAACTCAATTGTCACTACTTACATATTAGCGCATTACTCTTTCTTAATTCTAAATTTTGAGCATTGAAAGAGAACAAAGTTATCAAATATAATTAGTGGCCAATTCATATATCACATATTCACATCAGTTTCTACCACTTATTACACAAAATATTTACTGTACAAGTTTGGGGTTCCCTTTTTGATTTCGGTTATTTGCACAACAAGCGTGTCACTGATATGTTAAAAGGGGGCAATTAATATCTTATGTGCTATTGACAACTTAACGTTAATGAATTGTGTTGTTGATGAATCGATGAGCTTAAAAGTTATAGTTTCATCCCTCGGCTCATTTATAGGTAATTGCACGATTTTAATTCGTTCAGTTTGGTGCACGAATTATTTTCCCATCATGTATTTTCCTTTTACATGCAGAACGAATACGAGCTTGAGAAGAAAAGGGAGTTAGAGCGTGGTGCTGCCTTAAAATTTGACTCGGAGGAGTATTGGGAGAGAAAGCTACCAACAAACTTGGATGCCATTATCAGGATGTTCAAAATTCCTCATGCCATTTATTCTATCAAGAAGGAACTATTCACTTATCTTCAAAAGGGATTTCTTTTTGATCAAGACAAGCAGGTTTATATTACTCTATATTACCTTATAAATAAATTTCAATTTAATCAATTTGGTCCCTTAATTTCACTAAATATTTTAAAAATAGCCCAATCAAATCTCAACTTTATAAGACCTCATGCAATTATCGTTTGAACAAATATCTGGATATTTAATCTATGTAGTTATATTGTAATTATAGGAAAGTTTTTGATGATTTTATTGTTTAATTTAACTTTTAAATTTGCCTAGTAATCCTTTCAGTTATTTGTATTCAAATTATGTTATCAATTACAAAGTAACATTATTATGTTCAAACAAATTATAGACAAAGCCGAGATGTATATTAATGTAAGAAATAATCCTTTTAACTTTTACTTAATAAAATCACAAGGTCGAAATACTAACATATATTTGTTAATTTAAAAGCTATTACTAACAAAGTCTACATTATATAACTATAAACTCTGATTGTAAAGTTTGAAATCTTTTATATCTCAGGATACAAATGATATTAGTAGCTTATTTATACAAAATAAAATTATACATCAAACAACCCGTGTGATACACGGGTATACATGATAGAATCTATATATAGTACTAATAACTAATTTTATTTCCTCGACATCATCTAATACCGTCTAAAACAAATAATAAATTTACTTTTCCAATAAAAAAATTATTTTCAAGCTCTGTGCACATGAACTTTATAACTTGTTCAAAGCGTATTTTAGTATCAATTTGGTCAATCAGATTTATTATTAACCAAAAGTCCAAAACTATTAAGGGTGTAAATTGAACTCAGTAACTCGGTTAGTTATGATACCCTCACTGGATCACATAAGTCCACTACCAACAATGGGCGTGTCAATTACTGTGTGAGTTGTGCCAACTCACCACTCCCCAAATTGACACACAACTGATAAAACGGCGTCAATACTAACCCTGTCACTTCAATATTTGAAGCCCCATATTTACTAATATATCTTCATTTACATATATCAATAAACCAATTAAGTATTACTCAAGTGGTAGCACCACCGTAAGTGACCAGACTCTACATGTGTTACCTATAGGTCACGGATTTGAATCCATTCCTCAGCACATATGGTTGATTTGTGACCAAGTGATTTGCTCGGTGTTGATGCTCTTTACATGTGAGGTAGATGCGTACCATTGAAATATGGTACGGAGGACAGGTCTCCCTATGTGTTGCTATGTCAACGGGGACCAACCGAAGCGGTCAATTGACGAGCCAGTGCCAATGATGTCGTACGGTTGACGCATGTCGATTTCTAACTGACGACCGCCGTTGACTGTAGTCTTATGAGCACGTGACTTATTCCCGTTAGTTTTAACGCATAAAATTAGGACATTATATTTTTATATCAAGTTGGCTACTCGGTCTCTCGAAAAAAGGAATATTATATAGAATAAACAACACTTGCCATAAACTTCAATGTTATCAAAAATAGTAATTGCAGTTAGGAGTGTAAAATATTTGGTTTAAAACCGTTTAATTCGAATATTGAACCGAATTTAAATTCGGTTTTCGGTTTTTAATATTCCAAACTTGATTAAACCGAATTCAAATTTGATTTTTGATTCGGTTTTTTATTTTGAATTTTTGAATTCGGTTAAACCGAAACCGATTTATTAAATAAATAAATTTTATATATTAATATATAAATCCAACTTTTCGAATTTGGTTGAATACTTGAATAGTTTAACATTTTGAAGACTTAAATTTTTTTATCTACCATGTGTTTATGAAAAATAATGTTTTGTTTGAAGATTAAAATTCACGTACATGATCAGTTTTATGTTTTCTAAACTTGAACTTGGCTAACACTAACACTTAGTAATAGTTAGATTTATATTTTATATCGTATAATCATGCATATTTCGTAGCTTTGTATGTTGAAAAGTGCTTTTTGAGAAATGATATCTTTCTGGTTATAACTAAACCGAATTTGAATTCGATTTCGGTTCGGATTAGACATGTGAATTCAGTTTTCGATTTTTCTCCCAGAAGTTTCAAATTAAACCGAATAAACCGAACCGATTAAATCGAGAAAACCAAAAACCGTACATATCATGAATAACCCTAATCGCAGTAGATCATACATGAATAAAAATATCTAAAGTCATTATGATATATAACATAGGGTTAATTGTTTCATTATGTATTTAACTTTACCTCTTTTACTATTGTATGCAACCAACTTTCAAACGTTCTATTGTATGTATCGAACTTTTAAAAATGTCTATTGTATGTATCGGGTGACCTGTTTGCTGACGTGGCACCGATCATGCTGACGTGGCGCTGATTTGTCATCCTACATGGCATTTGGTTGCAAACACAGAAAAACCGGCTACCTGCTGAGCAGGTCACCCAATACATACAATAGACATTTTTGAAAGTTCGATACATACAATAGAACGTTTGAAAGTTGGTTGCATACAATAGTAAAAAAAGTAAAGTTAAATACATAATGAAACAATTAACCCTATAACATATCATTTTTCAGAAACAATATTAAGTTGTATGTAAATTCGAAAAAACAGATGCCATAAACTTTTAAATATTGTTTATTGTATCCATTTTTTTTAGTAATTCCTTTTCTGGCCTAGATCCAAAAAAAAAAAACTTTACATACAATACACGATATAACAATATATACAATAGAAGTTTTCATAAGTCGAATCATACAATAATAAAATTGTAATGATTTAGTAAAATATTTGAAATAACTTATTAACTATATAATTTGTTTAAGTGGATTATAATCTACGTTATATTGTATATATGATGATTAAAGATATTATAATATAATTTTCAAACAAATTATGATAGTTAAAAATTGATTTATATATGAAAGTAAGTTATATATCTGAGACTCCATGAAGCAAATAAATAAGATTGACAATTAAATTAATAGTTTGGAAAGTTAAATTATCATAAAAATGAATTTTAGTAAAGTTAAACATATATATAATTTAGGGGATAAATGTATAAATATTGAAAATCTTTTAATTTGATGGAGAAATTATATATTGGAGATGAACTACATTTGATGCAAAAATATTTCTAAAATATTTTTTTATTGCTTCAAATTTGGTGCAGTGTTTAGTATATACGCTGGAAATGATCTAACGTGTAGAGGTGACTCGAACCAACTCAACGGGCTAATAGAAAAATATGTTACTTTACTTTGCGAAAATATTCAACTAAGTTAATGGACTATTAATTTGTTTGAAATTACTAAACTTATAAAATCACGATATATAGGTTGATTAACATATACTCCGTATATATCAACACCAAGACATTTTCTTTAAACGAAAAAAAAAAAACACCAAGATCACTTTACTTAACAGATGAATTTAATTAAGTTACTAACTTATAAACATTATCATGTAAAAAAGCCTAATTTAGATATTTAATTGGTTTAGTAATTCAATTGAACAGATTAATAGTATAGTAACTTAGTTGAACATTTTTGCAAAGAACACTAACATATTTGTTTATTCCCAACTCATTATATCATTGAGTTCCATTACTCAGCGTTACAACCTGGTCACACTTTATTAAACCATCTTTCAATAGTTTTTGTATGTCCTTTTATATTTCTAAATATCTTTCAACATTGTCGGAGTAACATAAAAGTTAGGGGTAATATTTATTACGAGTCCGTTGGATATGCGAAGTGTAATTTTTCAATAATTCTTAGATTTTATTAGTGGTGTTACGGGTGTGAATTAACAAATTGTGCTACTAGTTCAACAAGTGAGGACCGTTTTGTATGTTATTTATCTAAAAAGTACTCATTATATCATTTTTTTATTATGCAATCGTACATGCTCATAAAAAATTTGTTTAATACTATGAATATAGTCCTTTTACAGGTCACTTTAATTTCTAGAGCCACTGTCTTTCATGCGAAGTATTCTTAATATACTTTTAAATTTTGATTGGCAGTTTTTTTGGATAAACGATGACGGAAAGAAATGTTTGCTAATATCACCTACAAAATGTTTTCTGTCACATCCCAAGAAGGATGCGAAGCTTTCATGGAAAACTTACAGTAATTCAAGGTATCCTCCATTCCTCGTTAGTATACGTGTAATATAAGTTAGAGAATATAAGTTAGAAATGTTAGACTCTGAAAATCATGTGTCACAAATTAATTTTACATTTTTAAGTGTTGACAAACTGTAATTTATTCGCACTTACAAAAGTGAGTTTTTTTCTTACACACATATATATATGTGTGTGAACTTATCTTTTACAAAATGTTTTACACACTTTCTAGAAATGTAGAGAAAAAATTAAAATGTGGTAAAATGATTTTTTTTTTAGTGATACAATATATCAAATGAAATTTTATAAATAAGAAAAGAATCCGTACAACCATATATAGTATGAACCCACGAAATCTTAATAGTAAGATTAGCAATCCATATAATTAATCCAAGGACATCTTAAAAATAAGGTTAGAATGCGTACAATACTTGATATAAACATCGAGTAAATGGGTACTTTTAAGAAAAAATATCAACTATTCTTTCCTTCGATACTCTCATCTACAAGAATTAACATAGTATATACATCAAATGTCTATTTAGTAATTAAAAGTATCCATTTCTCATTAATTCTTGCTTAGTTTAATAAACGTACGCGATTATTTTATTTACTCTTCATATTTCACTAATGGTCCTACACTCCTACAGTAGTTTATGTATCTCTGAGACTTTCATACTCCATAACTGTACTTGTTAATTTAAATATTAGTAAGACTTGAAATTGAGCACTAACCCAATACCACCATAAGGCTAAAACGTAGTTAATTCGAGTATAACTTAAGGTTCCAACTAGCCGTGCCACATTTATGTCATCTTATCCATTGAGTCATGCACTTAACCTCCTTCCAACTTTCTACAATATTTAGATATACTAAATTTGAAATACCCGACTAAAAAAATAATTATTTTCATTTATTCGGACTCATTTCTAAACATAACTTGACTTAAAGGTTCAACAAACATATATACATTGGAACACTAAACGAATATAAGGAACTCAAATAAAAATATGTTGAAATTACAATTGATTCTCCAGGAATAACTATGATCCCCATGAATTAGTGGTTCTGATCAAAATTTTCATCTGGTCTTGTTCCAACAAAATGTGACTCTTAGAATCACACACCAAAAACCATCTTTTAATCCAACATGATACAAAATTACAAAAGGTTAATATAAACCAATAACATTAAACTTTCACAAAATGTTCAATTTTATGGAATGAAAAAAATTGTTTATGTTGTGAAAAAAACTTGATTTGATTGAGCAAACACCAGAACAAACGCAATAAAACTAATGAAAGCAATTAGAGAACGCGCAAAATTAACGTGGTTATATTCAATCGATGTGATTGGTTTAATCCACGGGTAAAAACCGAGTAATCTTCTTTCATTGACAATGGCACCAAGAAATTTCCTGAATTAAATGAATCATGGATTAAATATATATATAGTTGGAGGATCTAAAAAGAAGATAAATTATATGGAGAAGAGAGAGAAGCAATCCTAGCCAATCATTTCAATTTTAGGTCAAAGGGTAATGTTGTCTTTTCTAATTTAGTTAATAAATTAAATAGCATGTAATTTAAATTCATAATTATGGTTGGTTATTGTAGCTCCAAATTATAGGACATGTACAACAAAATCTTCGACTATCATATTCAATATTAGATCTATGTACCACTAACCCTCTTGGGGGCATACCTCATGTGAATATTCACCAAGTCCAAGCACAGTTGGAACTTGGCTCTCGATAACACCTTAGTTAACATGTCTGTCGGATTCTCCTTGGTATCAATCTTCAGGAATCAAGAATTTCCCACTTTTCAATATATCCCGAATGAAGATCAACCGAATGTTAATATGCTTTGTTCTCTCATTATACATCAGATTCTTAGCCAAGTTTAAAGCACTTTGACTATCACAAAACAAAGTAGGTTTCTTCACTTTCAGACCAAGACTCTCAATCAAACCGTGGTTATTTTATGTTATTTTATTAACATTATTGCTTAGCCATTAATCTAGATATATTTTGATTCAAGAGTTCACAATCTCTTCCCCTCTTAGCTCTCTCAAAGAAGACCCCTTCTTTTTGTGGCCCAAAAGTAGGGGTGTGCATGGATCGGTTTGGTTCGATTTTTGCCTAACATTGAAAACCGAACTGTAAGTTCGGTTTTTGAAAAATCAAAAACCATAACCGTTTGGTTTTTCGATTTCGGTTTTGTTCGGTTTCGATTTTTTAGGTTTATTCATTCGAACGTCTTTATCAAATAAACTTGGTATAGCATACCCTACATATATGTACATGTATCCTAGAAATGATATAACACTTAACCGTCATACTAGAAAAATTACTAATTCTAAATTGATGTAGAATTTTATTGATCATATACAATCAGTAATATGTGATAATTTGATTATAAAAGTAATAATAAATTAGTGTATCGAGTTGAATATAATAAAACGTTTAGAATTACTTTAATATATGTAGAGTTTAGTATATATACATATATAGAATACATAATATACATTGTAAAATACGTACATATATAGATATATATAGAAGTAATGTATATGATATAAAGAGTTCGGTTTGGTTCGGTTTTTTCAGTCGGTTTTAGTGCAAAAATCAAAAACTTAACTGTGGTTTAGTTATTCAAAAATCAAAAACCAAACCGTCAATTTTTTATTCAATTCGATCCGGTTTTTTGGTTCAGTTATTTTCGGTTTTTGAGTCGGTTTCGGTTTTTCGTTCTCACCCCTACCCAAAAGTATGGGTTCAAAGTTCAAAATTTGCCAAAATCTATTATTGTTATTATTATTATTATTACTAGTAGTAGTAGTAAAAGTATGCATGATTAAATTGGATAAACGTATCAAAATTACGGGTATTATAATTCAGCATTTAAAGAAAAATGACCACCTATTTGGAGACAATGAGAAACTTACAGCAACATTTGTTCATACATTTACAGGTTTTCGGATACGGTGATATATGATTATGAGAAATTTCAAAATGTAAAGTGTGGCATACAAACAAGCATGCTATCACTTGGTACCTTGTATACAGTTAGCTTGCTATTCAAATTTTATTCCGTAGGTCATTATAATGACATACGGAAGACCAAGATTAAATGGAAAACAGGAGACTTGAGTGTATGTTCAACACATAATGCAATTAACAGACATGACGACTGGTATTCAATCAAAATGTGGCAATTCATTAATCATATGCCAGATCCTGCTTTTGATATAGTGCTAGAGGAAATATCAGTTACGAAGGAATTTGATTATGGCCTCATAATTCTTGGATTTGAACTTAAGCCCGCAGAGATGGCAAGTTTCTCTTTTTACAATTTGTTATTTATTTGAATTTTTCATTTACAAATGGTGTGAACATTCTAATTGTGAATCATATAGTCACAGTTGTTGTTTTAGCTTTTAACTTACATACATATGTAGCATGAAGAATTTGAAAGTCTGGATGAAGTGGATATGGATAATGATGATGAGGAATACTGGGAGAAAACGTTGCCAGATGACTATCCATAT
The DNA here is from genome assembly GCA_963422505.1 of Pseudognaphalium luteoalbum. Taxonomy (NCBI): domain Eukaryota; kingdom Viridiplantae; phylum Streptophyta; class Magnoliopsida; order Asterales; family Asteraceae; genus Pseudognaphalium; species Pseudognaphalium luteoalbum. Next base: position 95,048,140 of record OY730198.1, read on the forward strand.
TTTATTCAGAAGTCAGACAAGCCTTTGGATTACACCACAAAAAAGGAGCTCTACCTACGTCTCTGTGAGGGTTTCCTTGGTCATCTTGGTGAATGTCGACGGGTAATTAATTAATTCCCTCCTCTTTCAATCCTCTTGTGCTACAACATAAAACTGATTTATGGCGCCAGATTTTGTTCCAAACCAGCACCTAGCTATCAAATTTAGAAAATGATTGCTACATTCGTATTTTAACATTAAGAAATGATTTGGTAAACAGTGGTTTTTTCTCAGCAAATCAACCCGCCGGATATGTTCCATGCTACCAGCTACAGATATCATCAAATGGCATGACGTCCTTTTTACAGAGTCCGATATAGATAAACTGACTTTATCTGAATCCAGGTTCTCACTCCCTAAAATATGAAACTTTTATCGTGATAAACTTCCTAGCTACATATCTTAACTTTGTACAGAGAAAGGTGAGAACGTGCGTACTCTGACAAATCATACTTTTATGCATTAACAGGTTGCCTATGGTGATTAAAATTAAAAGGGCCTACTCTTTTAAATTCCTGTGCAGACTTAAGTCACCCATGTTTTCACCTCACTATATTTATGCATGCTATCTGGTCTTCAAATTTCAAGACAACCAAACTCAGGCAGATGATGCTGTTTTGTTTGAAGCACGTTGCAGTTTGGATGGCACTACTCAAGGTACAATATCAGTACATATAAATTTGTATCCCGTCAATATACCGACTATTAAGCCAACAAATGATTACGGATCTCGTGAATCATCATGTATACCAACAAATGAAAGACTTGATCAGATGCATAAACATCACATACCTCCAGGATGTAGTAAGATTGAAGAAAGAAAAGATGGTTGGATGGAAGTCATGTTGTGCAAACCATTACCTCACTTACAAGAGCACAAGTCACTCATGGTAGAATTTTCTGCAATGATGGATGGAGTATTTAGTGGAATGATTATAGAAGGCATAGAGTTTAGGCCATTTATTTTATAATTAGGAATCAGTACGTGATGATGTAAAAGTGCTGTTATATTAGTTGATTGAAACTATGCAAGGTTTGAGACTATGAATTATATCCGGTCTTCACTTTTATTCCTCTCTTTCAGTTTCGTCTAACTCTAATCAATTTTACCATGGGCAAGTTGTTGTTTCTAATCTATATGTAACACATATCTTGTTGTTGCATCAACTTGCACCACAATATTATAATGAAATTGTACGAGCGGTCGCCCCTAGCTTAGTTTATATCTATCGTTACTTTTATAGTTTTATTTGCATGACTTCTAAATGGGCTGAGCTTTCACTTGGTGATATGGTCTCCCTACGGCCCAATGTAGCTACAACAAACAAACCCTATGGTCGCCCTAAGGCCCAATAAGCACGTTCCCAGTTTTTTAAAACATTCAAGCCCATCTATTGATAAGTTGATACTATCTTGTAATCTTGTACCAATAATAAAATACGGAGTACAAAATATCATCTTGATGCATCTTTTGATAAAATACGAATGGATATTGCTATACCATTCGGTCAAAAATAGCAAAATTATGAATTAGCTAAAGATTCAAAGCATATAGATATAATTATGTCACATATATATATATATATATAAAAAAAAAAAGAAGCAACAGCTAAATCCAGAACTTATTACTGTACACGTGAGTGTTTCTAACACATCTCGCCACAACTAATTGCAAGTATATAAAACTTAAAACACAAATTGGTACCAAAAAGAAGTAATATAGTCTCAATTCTACAAAAATACTGCTTACTCTATTACAAACATCTAATTTACTTATTTTGAGTTGGGTTCGGACCGCTACGTGGTTTCTTCCTCAAACTATGCTTGTAATGCTCCGGAGTAGCAACGTTACTTACTGGCTTTTGCAACGAACTTGGATCTATATCGACGGTTTTCGTAAGCAATTTCCTTGAATATATGATCTTGGTATCTTCATTTTGTAGTGTACTACTTTTGAGACTTTTGATATTGTTGTTATAGCATTGAATAAAATGGAGTTGAAAAAGAAGTAAAGAAGCCAAGATTGCTAGAACCCTTATTTGGATCTTCATGATTGTTTGTTGATGATACGTTTTTGATACGAAATGGATCTCAAAATGGGAAAGTATAATATGAGTAGATACTTGTTTATATAGGGGTGGAAAGGAGCATCCCATGCATGTGCATCATATATGGACAAACACATATAGTCATCTTCAAATTTAACTTAGTTCATAGATCATAAATTAAATAAAGTAAGCTTATTTTCCTTTTTCTTTTTGAATTGTTTAAATTCACTAGAAATCATACATTCAATAATCGCATCTTGCGTGTACCATTTTTCGTTACAATCATGAGAGTATTCATAACTGGTACGGGTTCGAACAAAGCTAAACCAAGAATGCATCGCATTTAGAAGGGAAAATATATACTACGTGTATTTCTGATCAAGTTATTTTCGGTTATCATCGTAGCTCTAAACTAGTGGTAAAATTTTCACATTGCAAACGTTTTTGTGGCCACGACGGAGAAGGTTTTATGTAATAGGTCATGATTCTCAACTCTTTGCGATTAGTAGGAAACAACTGAAAATTAACTGACTTGCAATCCTTAGTAAGGGTCACATATAATTCAAAGATACCGGATTAGAGTTTACCGTCAAAACAATCTTTTTGTAAAGTGATTATTTAGTTATTTTTACTACGATTACTAGACTCGCATTCACCATTTGATAAGATTTTAATTCAAATTCAAACTCCATTATAAAAAGGTTTATTAATCAAATGGAAATATCTACAACCAATTGACGAGATGGTCAAGTGTTGAAATCATGTGCATAAAGGTGAAAAATGTTACTTTTTAATACTTAAGGGGGTTAAATAGAATTTCAGTACAAATCAGTAAATTGTTTAAATAAAAGTACGTTGGGATTTGCAATGACCAAAGTGATCATGTGCCGTCTATTTGACTAATAACATTTCCTGACAATTTATTTTATTAAAGTTAAATTATTTCAATTATTTTGATCAATGCTGTGCTAATTAAACATGACTTTAAAAGCATATTCAAAGTTTTAAAAGCAAATAATAAGTGTGGATAAATTGGGATTTTTTCTTTCATATTTTTTGGAAAATAAAGTGCTCGCACACTCGACTAACATGAATATATATAATCGTCTTATCCCCGAGACTTCAACTTTAAATCTCATAGTTGTAAGGTCATCACAATTATAGATCACAGTTTGATATAAATCCTAAATTTTGATTTAACGACTACAAATAAAATATAAAGCATGTGACTAGTCACGTGATTCATCTTGGTAAGTAACTACTAAAATGCACCATCATGGCATCAAGATGGAAACACTTGGTAATAGATTCAAAGATGGTGAGTACTTAATTTGGCAGAAATCTCTTACACACTTAGCTGGATTTTTAAATTAATTAAATAACTTACGGTTGATCCAATCCATCGTTTGTCATTAATTAATTAGGCGGAATAAATATTGTTTAACAAAATGCTTTTTTGATTTGTTTATTCATATGATGTTGGTATTTAACTACTTAAATCATGATAAAAAAGGTGAAAAATGTTTACTTAGAGGTAAAGATAATTATGTCTCACGGAACATTATTTTATTTAGGGAATATATGTAGTCACACAAAATCCTATAGTTATCGTGTTGGTATATATATGCCTCATGATCATAAAATAATAAATTGCAAGAAACTATAAAATGATAAGTATACGAGATTCGTGTCCGTTTAGATAAAGTTACGGACTTTACCCTTCTTGTGCTAAACTTTATCCGAGAGTTGATTACTTATAGTATCGTTTGTGATTAATGTTTTATGAGTTTTTCATTTGTTAAATGTGATATTACATCCGCCATTTTACAACTGTCGTGTTTTGACTTTTTCAAGTCTTTATTTTTTAACTTTGGCCTTAAATCTTTTTATTTGTATAATATAATACTTGATAAAAATTATGTCAATGAAAATATATTTAAAACTCAATCTATTCATATATAAAGTATAACACAAACAAAAGTATTTAAGGTTAAAATTGAAAAAAGAATGACTTCAGAAAGTTAAAACATGACACTTATAATGGGAGAAGTTCATATACGCACGATGGTCACTTGGTGAAAGATTTGTTCTAACCGAGACTATAAAGACCACTTGTGTAGGTAACATGTGTTATTGGAAATTATGGGTGTCATGTTACCATACCTTTGTGTTATCCGATAAAACATCCAATCGTAGCATTTGTTCAAGCGAAAAAAGGAAGAAAATAAAATGACAAGGAAACTAAATGCGTGGGTTCCAGAAAAATGGCATCCTCATCCCGTTAGTTCCATCACGAAGCCACCCCAACATGCCCACCACTATGCCCGTGGTGGCATCCTGGTGGTTCCAAGTCCAATTACGGAATCTCAACACGCTGCAATACAAGTGGTCTACGCTCATAATCGTTTTGGTTGATAGATCGTTTCGTACAAGTTGGACCCGTAAAATGCTTTGTCATTGAATTTATTATACTACACACATGGATATGTAACATGACAAGGAGTTGTTGATTCGATCATGAAAAATGAAAATAACTTAAAATAGAACAACTATTGTTTTAGCAGGGTTAATTGAAATTGAAATTGATACAAAGAAATAAGATTACTAATTTTATGGTGCGTTTAGTTCGTTAATATATTTGACGAAGTTAAATTCATCTAAAAAACTGAAACTTAAGAGAAACGTAAATTTATTCTTACATGGGTTTATTGTTTCGTTATGTATTAAACTTTTCACTTTTTACTACTGTATAAATTGAACTTTGAAAATTTATATTGTATGTATTGAATTTGTAAGTATTGTACATTTTATAATAGAAGACTAAGTTAATATATATATATATATATGTTTACTTGTTTACCAAAAAGAAACTTGAATGACACCCAGTGGGCCAGTGTCACAACCGGTGGTCCCCTCAGGCCTCAGTTGATTGAATAAAAACAAAGAGCATATCGGTAGTTATTGGAGAAACAAGGTACAATCAACACCAAACGGACCAAATCAATCTAAGATCAATAGCCGTGGGCTTGGGGTTGCTCGGGTTTGGTGTCCACTTTAGCTAAGGGGTTGGGCTGGGGTCATTGTGGTCAGAAAACCACAAATAATTCTATTTTTTCTTTCAGCTTTACACATATTCCAAAATTAATGTTAGACTTATTTTCTTGTACTAAAAAAATTATAAGAGAGAAGGGAAAATGTTTTGAAAGGGGTTTCATCAGGGTGAATGAATATAAGATTGAAAGTGGTTGAAATGATATGCAAGTGGAAAACTGATATGGTGCTAACGTGTCACAGGTGGTGTTGAGAGGATTTCTAATGCTAGTGTGGATACTATAAAGTGCTAAACATTACCTATAATTACAAGAGTTTCCTATCGTGAAAATGTTTCATCTGTTTAAATCATCTACGAATTGAGGTGGTTTTATAAAAGATATACTAGTAATTAAATATTACCAAACCAAAAGATATATGACCAAGATTGTGACTCAAAATGAGTGTTTTTTTATCATTCATCATTGGCAAGTCATTCATTAGTTACCCAAAAAAGGATACAAATTTTAACACCTAATTTTCTTAATTATCAACCACCAAAACAAGCAACAACATGTCACATGTCACATTGGTAAAAAAGAAAGTTAGAAAAGTAAAGCCAACATGGGTTAGACTAAAATCATACCTGAAAAAAAACATACACTAACATCACCCTAAATTACTACCTCACCATTTCACCTCTTTGATCTTTTCTTAGTCTGTTTCGAACCCAATGTTTCTGACTCCGCTGACTCCCGGTTCCGTTTGCCCAAGCTCCCCGACATAGGAGATGGGGCTGCTGCTCGTTTTGGTGGCCGACCCACACTTCTTTTAGCGGGGCTACCCTGTTCTTTAGCTTGACGTCCACCCGAACTTTTCTTAGATGTTTGATCTTTCTTTCCATCAGCACTACCGCTACCACTACCGCCGCCGCCACCCTTGTTGCCACCTCTCTTGCCATCATTCTCAGAACCACCACCACGTTCTTTTAATGAGTTAAGTAAAGGTTCATTGCTGGAGCGTTTCATACGGTTCAAAAACTTGGCTGCACTTTGTTTCTTTTCTTCTGCTTCAGTTAGTTTCTTTTTCTTATCGGGTTTGGTGTCTGATGTCTCAGGCTTTTCAACGCTCTTACCCTTTTTCTTGTTAATTATAGGAAACGAATCTCGTGATCTCTTTGGTGTAATATCCTGATTTTCTTCCACTAACTTCTCAACATTCTTCGAATCTGTTTGTTCTTTTCTCTTATCAACCCCAGAAGATGACCCTGCAGCTTTAGCTGTTATCGAGCTTCTTTTTCTACAAACAACAATCGGGCCAGCTAACTTAGGCTTCAGAAGCAACGAATCAGCTGGCTCGGAAGCTCGTTTTGGAGGCAAGTTTGTTGCTTTTGACGAGGTTTGTTTATCAGATAACTTCAAATCGGTTTTTTGTTTTTTCTTGGAGATCATTTCCTTTATAATAAGCTGTCGAATATCAGCTGCAGCAATGCATTCTGGGGATTCTTTTGGGAAGAATATGCGAGTATTGTTAACAAAAAGAAGAAGATCTCGGAAGAATTTGTCGTTACCATCAGAATACCAGCCTTCTTTGAGCCTGGTTTGTAGTATCTCATAATCAATGGGTTGCCTGATTAAGTTCTTGTATCTTAGCTTCTCCTGCAAAGTTCATGTGATTCAGATTAACAAAACAAGATCAATAGTCACAATCAAAAAGCAATTATGGAAAAGATGGCTTAATAATAATCATACAATAATTAGAAAAATCACATAATTGCGCCTAAGATTGTTGTATCATATGATTAATGTAGGTAAGTATTTACTTAAAGTGAATACTCCCATGACTCATAACATGACCAATTGCTAACATCAACCAAGGATAGTTACAAATAAAAGTATTAAAAGGGGTTTTTATGTTCACATCAGAAATTTAGCGGGATAAAACTGTAAGTCTTGTTCCCTTTCTACATTTTAGATTTATTTTAACATATATAGACTTTTTTACCTAAGTTCAAATTAGGGAGTACCGGTGTAATTTACTACGGTAACAATTTGACTATTTGAGGGTAGGTCAAATTTGAAAAAAAATATAAATATGCATATTAAATCTCAATCTCAATCTGAATTTAATATTGTGTTTCTTAATGAACAATATTGAATGCATATGTTATTCCACTTAAGAACCTTTATTTAATTTCTTCTTTTCAATTGGTCAAAAAGATTTTTAAAATAAATAAATAAAGGGAATAATATTACGGCTTTGGAGGGTGGCCAATCTTTTAACAATTTATTAAAAAAATAAAATGACATCATTTTGTTTCATAGACTTTGCGTGGGTCATCTAGCCAAATGCCCAAATGTACCATTGTCCTACGCATTTTACAAACAAAATACGTATATATACAACACTATAAATCACGTTTATTCGGTATGCAACTTAAAGGTGACAGTGTATAAATCAAGGTGATAGTGTATAAATCGCTCCCGCAATAAAACTCGCCTTAAAGTTTTTGGACCACCAAAATATCCGTTTGTAACTTTTTTTTATTTTTATAAAATATTCAATAAGAAAATCGTCCTTTAAAAAATTATACTATAATATTCATACGTCGAAAAAAACAAAAACAGATATTTAAAATTGGATCCCAGCATGACCACCACACCCGTTCCACTTTTCAATTTCAAAAACCACCAATAAATAAAATAAAAAAATTAAAAAAAATAGTTACGATTATTAATTTTTAATTATAACAACAAATATTAAAATAAAAAAATTAACAAAATAGATGAATAAAAATGTTTACCGGTCGATCAAGCCGGCGCTCGAAAATAACCGAGCCGAGTTTATGAACTTTCTGCAGGAAATCAACCAACGGCAAGGATCTAACAGGAATACTATCCGTCGATTGATCCTCATCTCCACCTTTAATTACGGTGGACCCGCGTCGTACACGATTACTATTACTGTTCTCTTTCATCGACTTACTCGCTGAGCTTTGCACGTCTGAATTCTTCCCACCCTCACTTTTCGATTCCGCCATCGACTCGGTCCGTTCATCCGGTTCACTCTTCATTTCTTCCTCCTCTTCTTCTTTCTCCGGTCCACCATTGTTATCACTCACATCCGGTTCAACCGGTTCGCCCTTCTCTTCCCCGGTCCGACCGGGTTCACTCTCCACTTTTTCAATTCCTATTTCCGCGTTCACGTTTCCGTTCGATCCGTTCACCGACTGATTATCCCTATCGGATACCGACTCTCCGTCACCGGAACCCTCGCCGGAACCGTTTCCCGGCGACACGTCCTTCGTATCACCTCCATCTTTTCCGATTTCAATCCCTTCATTTCCGTGCCCTAATTCGTTTTTCTCTTCACTTTCTTCCGTCAATTTCTTCACCTTCAATTGCAACGACCTGAAAAACAACAGATATATTAGATCTGCATCTACATCTCTTAGATCTGTATCTACACGTATAAATTTCAGGTTCAGGTTAATTACGAGATGTATAGATCGTAATTTTTCAGTCGACGTTCGAGTTCTACAACACGTTGTTTTCTCAATTCATCCAGCCAAGGGATAGCTGACGTGTCATCATCATCCAAAACGACGTCGTTATCCGCGTTATCAGTATTCGTATTGTTATTATTATTATCATCATCAGATTGATTGAAACGACGTTTAAGTTCATCGAACTTCTGTTCGCAATGAACCGGAGTAAAAAGGATCGAACCGGTGGTGGTGGTGGTTCGTTTTTTTAACTCGGTGGAAATAGAGTCCCAACTTTTGGTTCCGTAACGATTAACGGCGTAGGCTAATAACAGTTCTTCCCATGTTCCCCACGCCGCCGGTTCCGGCTCGTGATTCTGGTCTATTCCATGGTCCGATTTGGCCATAGACAAATTGTTGTTGTTGTTAATTTCTTCTACAGCCATCGACTTATGGTTTATATAGATGATGATGATATATATAGATATAGATATATATGGTTTTAATTCTTTTTATTATGAGTATATAAGAAGCAAACAAGGTGCAGGTTTTATGAAAATTTGTAACCTGTTATGTTAATTTGGTGTGTGTTTACAGTTTTGCCCCTTGTTGCTTTGTGAATTCTCAGTCACTGCCATTCTCTATTTTTATTTTTGAATGAGAATTTTTTTTTTTTTTTTTTTGAAAAGCGACAAATTGGATGAGAATAAGTTCAAGATCGGGCAAAAGAAAATAAGATGACGGGTTTCAAGATGGAGTACCGATACAATACCAGAAAACTACATCAAAGATTATATAGATTCGCGATCTTATACAAATTAGGGTTTTTTTTAGAAAAAAAAAAGAAAGATAAATGCTCGTAGTAATGTCGATGCTTGTAGTATTGTGGTTGACAATAAATGAGAGGTATTCGAGTTAAGATTATTGTAACCATTTATGTTTTTTGAAAACAGCTGCTGAATCTACTGTGTTACCTGTTTATTTTAAATTAAATGAGAGGTAGAATGTCTTCGTATGTACAACCACGATGTTATTATATTGTATTGTAAAAGGAAATTTTTACGGCGTAAATTGTTTCTATTCTAAATAAAATGCCAAGCATTTTCGTCTGTAACCTTACAAGGTAACTGCTAAATCTTTTTTACTGATGAGATGCATCTGTTTGTGTACGTGATAAAGTAATATTATGTAGTTTCACGAAACGACATAAATTACAGCGATTCTAGATTGTACGTTAAATAGAGATTGGGTGTTTATTTTAATATTTAAGATTGGATCTAGAACTATTAATTTTTGGTCTTCATTTTGAATGTTGACCAAAAAAACATTGTAGTTTGGACATTTGGTTCATTAATTCAATACCACGGTGGTTGCTGGAATGATGCGTTTTGGTTACGCAAAAAGACAATTATCATAGGAGTCGATTTCTGGTCTTTCTCTACTATCAACTTGACGTCTTCGTCACCTAGCAACCGGAGGGAGGGTTTGGTATGGCAGTGAGACCAATTAGGAAAGAAACGAATGACATTCGGATCTTGTTGATCCTTATACACACATATAAAGGTAAAAAAGAAGGTTTTTATGAGCATCCTGCTTAAATAAAGAGAAAGAGAATCAGAAGAAGTTGAAGATTTTTTTTATATAACATGATATTTACAGCCTATCTATGTTATCAAGTACAACCTACATTAGTTGAGATATATGAAAACCATTTTTTTATAATTCTCTATTAATGTTGGGCCTATGCCTTTGCCTTATATGATAATAACAACGATAATAGAAATCGAGCTATGAAACTACACAGATGAATCGTGCAGTTAGTTATAAAGGAGAGATTATTTGTGTAAATATTATATAATTGAATGACTACTCATGTAAAATATCTAAGTGATTAGCCTAATTCATTATTTATGATGTTAAGTTGTCAACATTAAGTTGTTATGCTCGTGATAATAATAACTAATCCTATTTTGTGCGTTAGACCATGCATATTATATGGTGCTTCGCATGAATTTTACATTAATGATTAAGATTATCAAAAGTCTCGATATCATGGCAAGTGTGTTTGTGTTTTTTTATATGCATAAACACGTAAAAGAGAAAAAGAGTTTTCTATGCAATTTGTATTTATTTAATATTATTTATATTATGTTTCCTCAAACTATAATCGAATTTGAGGTCTGTTAATTAGCTAACTATGTGATATTTGTATTTTGATAAGTAGAACATCACCTACGTATATGTGACAAAACTACGAGTTAAAGTTAAAAATGTGAATGTGACAAAACTACAAGTTAAAGTTAAAAATGTGAATTATAAATAGTTTGCGTCTGCCAATTTAACATTTTTATATGTATACGATATGAATTATATTATACTCCGTATATGTGTGATATATGTTCTACCATAATACCATGTACTTATGTGCAACATTAGCTCAAAGAACACAAAAAAGAATAATTATTTTATCTGTCCCAAAATAAATGTTCACCTTTATATATTAGTTTGTCTCAAAATAAGTGTTAAATTCTAAAAATAGTTTATTAAATCTACCTATATTACCCTCAATATACTTTCTTTTAAAATGATATATGAGAATCTGTTGCGAAACGTAAGTATAATAATAATGTCATTTTCACTATTAGACAATATAATTTCTTAAACTGTATGAAAATTATTTGTAGACACTTGGACGAAATGAGTAATAATTAAACAAATACACCTTAAATCGTATATGAATGTATGACTTGTAAAGCTGTACGATCATTAAGGATGTTCTTTTTTGATTTTTCATCATAGATATCCACCTGTAGCTTGATTTGCATTTAAGTTTGTTATTCCTCTTATCACCTAATCATGTATGCATTAATTTACTTTTCTTAAAAAAACATAATATGTATATATCGTGAATCAATGATGTGATGAGTGTCTGAATTACATCTAAAGTTTAATCGACATAAGTTATTAAAACGGAAAGGTTTAAAAAAGAGATATATATTTTTTCTTTATATTTTTATTAGAACACAAATACTATGAATCATCAATAGATTATAGTCTTTGATTAGAGGTTTAAGACCATTTGCAACGGTAATACTATCTTATGGCGTTGTGAGCGTCACGTCAGCATAACATGGTGTTATAATATAAGTCTTGCAATAACATGTTGTCGAGTTTTGTTGAGGTAGGTTCCACTAAATTAATTTTTTCAAGACTAAAATCGGAAGAAAATAAAATGAAAAGGAAAAAATAAACACTTTAGCCTCACTTTTGACGTTCTCTTTGCCGTTCTCCCAAACACAAAGTTTGCACATCATGATGCCCATTATAAGCGTTGTGGCATTCTCAGACCAGAAGCTCGTTCATGATGCCCCGTTGCAAGTGTTCTAATTAGATGCTGGCCGATGTTTTTAAGAAAACTGAAAACGTGCGTAGACCACTTGTTTGTTGTAGACTTGTAGGACTTTGCTAATTTGTTGTGGGTCTTGTAGCTAGATTGGGCTATAAGCCCATAACCTGAGCGAGTGAAAGCCCAACTATACTAGTGATGATTTATAATTTTATATTGGAAATTTGTTTTCATAGTAAACAAGATTACAATAACACCCCCTAGGCCCATACTAAGATCACTCCCATAGTCTCATTCGTGATCGAAATTGACTAGATTATATTAGCGTCACATTAGTTTTTTCTAAAACTGACTGAAACTAACAGACACATACCATCAGTGACACCGTGACTTTGATATTTAGGTCCCACATTTATCAATTTACATATAACTTTATACACTACAAAAAAAAACCCCAAAACCCGACTACATGCCGGTTATCCGACGCAAAAGAGTGACAAACTGGTGTCATTAGGGTCACTTAAGTGATGCGCGTCACTTTGAAACTGACGAAAAGTTACAACTTCCTTTGGGAGTGAGCTAAGTTACTAACCAAATATGACACCATAAAACATTAATGATTAATTAAACAGATTTGGTAAATAGTGTCATCAGTGCACTTGTTTAACATTCTAAAATTAAATTTACATTATAAAGTAAACTTCAAGTTTCTATTTTTATACTATATATTTAATTATTATTCTTATCATGGTTATAATTGATTATGAATTATGAATATGATGAATTGTAAATTATGAAATATTGATGATTTATTAATAGTTTATATTTGTTTTTGAAATGCTAAACAAGTGCTGTAAGGGCACTAATTATCCAAACTCCCCTCTCTCTTTTTCTGTCTCAAAATTAACCAATGATACTAAGAAGACTATAATTTAATTTAAAAATTTAGACAATTTCTGGGACAATAATCTAATCCATCTGCGACTCTTATTGTAATCTAAGAAAAACGTAATCATTGATTAATCGAATTATGTTAATCCATGATACTTCCATAGTACTATGTCAAAAAATCTATAGTTAATTTAATTAATTTCATCTCTATATTAACAGACGGATTTAAAAACTGGTTTTCTCGTATACACGAAGGCTCAAGACCTCCATTATATTAGGGAATAGATGTAAACATTATTATGAGTTGATACAAATTTACTTACGGGGCCTTAAAAATGGATCGAAAAGCATAAAATAATAGCATATTTTAATTGACTATAATTAGTTTTACTTAAATTATTAAAAATTACAAAACTGGTGGACAATCACAATTTGTGATTCGACTACAATCAAACATACATTCACAAGCACGCAATACATTATAGACCAAGCATCTTCCAGTAGACCTTGAATCCCATTTTTGTTTGCACATATTATCGCAAAATGGGTCACTACAGTCACTTGCATTAACAAATAAAATTTTGCGGCAAATATTATCATTCAGCATCTCCCTTCCTGCATATATTATTATTATACTTTATATATAAATATCAAAAGTAATAGTAATATAATTAAAAAGGCTAATGTATAGAAATATCGTAAATTCTATCAACGGGTGCATGTACGTGGTGTACGTATATCGATTTATGAAAACCGTCATTATATTTTTTTACCACTTTTTCATAAGTTTACACTTTATTCGAAAATGACTTATCACTCACCTAGAATGGCTAAAGTATCATCTGACCATTTAGATCTCAACTATCCAAAAATGACAGGAAAAAATGGCACTTTTAATCATTTTAGTTGGAGGAGAGATCATTTCCGAGTGAAACGTAAAATTATTGAACACAATGGTGAAAAGAGTATATGAATTCTTTTTGTAAATCGATGTGAACCACGTGAAGTATTTATGGACTTTGCCCATAGAATAGAAATAAGAATGCAAAGAAAATTAAAAACTTACCGGAAGAAATAAGTATGTTTGCAAGAAAAATGACAATTATAATAGAGACCTTCTTCATGGTTATAGACTCTTGGATGATTTAGCCAACTGAAATAAATGTACATGTATATATGCAAATGTGAATGGGAGTATCCTGTTACATGCTTTAATATTTGGTCGATGTAATGATATACTTTACATTAGTGATTGGTGACGGTTAATATTTTTTGTGGTAATAAACTAATATAATATATGATAAAGTAGCAATAGTTCTGTATAAAGTTAATTTAATGAAATTTTATTGAATAAAAATATTATTTATATTAATTAAATATAATATATAATATATTCTAGCAATAAATTTTTATAAGACATACTAACATAAAATTTTGTTCAAAAAAAGATACTAATTAAATATCATCATCATATTTAGATAACATCTCTAAAGCTAAGTCAGTTCTAAATAAACTGTAAAATAAGAAGTGAGCGTGTAGGACTACAAACGAGTTAAATTTTTATCAGATAAATCAAATTCGACTTGCAGTTAAACTTGGTTGATTCAAACTTTTATCAGGTTTGATGCCGAGCTCGAGCTTAGAAAGAGAGTTTGAAATATATGAGGCGTACTTAGACTTATAAGACAACTCAAGCTACTATCGACCTTTTAAACATATTACTAGGTCTTTTATCGAACAAGGCTTGAACTTCCTAGTAATGAATTAATGGTAAACATAATCCAATTATCATCCAATTTTGCATTCAAGGAACACTGAATTCTTCGAAATCATTTGGCTTTTATCCTTTAATTTTAGGGTTAGAGTTATAAGAGCACACCCAACGACTTGTCTCTTTTCCGATCTCTTTGCAATTGACACTCGTCACTTCAGTGACACCAATGGCACCATACAATCACTTTGGCTTGTCAGTTTAGGGGGTCGGATATCCGACTTCCAGTGCAAGTTTTTTTTCTTCCATAAATATAAATAAAGGTAATAGGTATATGTGAAATCAAAAATAAAAGCAATTGTTTCACTGATGGTAATGGTCAGCCAGTTTCAGAAAAATCTGAGGTTGTACAAAATGACAAGGCAGTTTTTAATCAGTGTTAGAGAGTGGTCTAACATAGCTTTATGATCATAATAGAGAGTAATCACACTTTAGAACTTTGATTTTCACCATAAATTTCATACGCCCTTCCATTTATTATTTTTAGTGTAAACTGTAAAGCTTATATAAGCTAGAGGACTATATTCACAATAACATAAAGTTAAAGTGTCAAATTGTTAACTTACGGATACTATATATACTTGACCATCTTTAATTCGCGGGTAATTGGTTTGCTTCTCGTAAATTCTCCGTACTAAAAGTCTCTAAATTAGTTCCGATCACTGATCTTCTTTTAATTGTTATTCGACGGTAATTACCGTTTTCCTCATCTTAAAGGTATGTAATGTATCTCAAAAAACTATCGATTTAATTTTGTTAGGTTTTCTCAATGCTTCTTAAGTAAAACCCTAACTTTATGAAATTTTGAAAACACATTGATGATTTTCTTTTTTATCATAAAAAATCCGGATACTTTGAGCAGTAACTTGCTTAATACTCATTGATTATAGGTTTTGTTTATATCAGCATGTAAATGGCTGTGTATTGGCTTGTGCAACTGAGCGTTTTTATATCGATCCTAGGCTTTCTTGATTGTTAAATGGTCAAAATTTGACTTTTGAATTTCACCACCTTGTTGCAGGTAAGCTGGAAGATCAGAAAATGGATGATAGTTTCGCATTGAAAGGTAGATCCAGTCACAAAAAACAGAAGTTTTCTGGTATGAAAATGCTTGAAAAGATGGGATGGCGCGAAGGAGATGGTTTAGGGAAGAATGGTCAAGGTATTGTTGCTCCAATCGAAGTCAACCTACGTCCCAAATACATGGGGTTGGGCTTCAAGGACTACAAAGAATTATTTGATGAGGAGCCTTCTCGCGTTAAAATAAAAGAAGAGACAGTTTGGACAAAACAAGGCGATCGGTCTAGAAAGCGGAAAAAAGATTATGTAACTGAAGAGGATCTGATGGTCGCCAAGAAGCAAGAACGGGGATTAAATGTAGTTCAAAAGGTGTTGGATATGAGGGGACCACAAGTCCGAGTGTTGACCAATTTGGAGAATCTGAATTCCGAGGAAGAGCAGAATTTTAGTTATCTCTCAATGCCACAGCTCCAACGTAATATGAGAAAGAATGTTGATTTGGCGGAGATTGATGCGCAAAAATCCGTTTGGAACTTGAGATATGAAAAGGAGACTGTAATTATTATTTTGCAGAAAGAGAAAGAAAAACTTGAAGATGATGCTGCACGTCAAAAACAGGAACTTGATAGATTGTACCAGATTGTTAATGAGCTGGAATGGTTAGATAAAGAGGGCCATTTGGGTTTAGTTACACTAGAGTCACTCGCTAAGTCTTTTGGGAACTTGAAGAAGGTGTTTCTTGAAGAGTATAAGCTTTATGGTTTGTCTAAAGTTGCATGCTTTTTTGCGTTTCCTTTGTTTTGTAGACTGTTTCAAGGATGGGAGCCTCTTGTGGAGCCAACAGACCACTTGAGTATTGTATCAGTTTGGAAAGAATTATTCAAAGGTGATCATGACATATTTGATACACTTTTTATGGAAGTTGTATTCCCTGCTTTAAGGATATCAATCACCAACACATGGCAAGCCAAACATCCTGAACCATTGTTGCTGTTTCTTGATTCTTGGAAAAAATTACTGCCTTTCTCAGCTCTTGAAACGCTTGTTGAACATATTATAATGCCAAAGTTATCTGCTGCTGTGGACTTATGGGACCCACGTCAGGATACTATTCCCGTACATGTTTGGGTTCATCCCTGGTTACCGTTCTTGGGTCAAAAGCTGGAGGCGTTTTTGTATCCTACTATACAATTCAAGCTGGGACGTGTTCTTAACACTTGGCACCCGAGTGATGAGTCAGCTTACACAATATTGTCACCTTGGAAGTCTGTATTTGATAGAGGAAGTTGGGAAAAATTAATGGTTAGATATATTGTTCCTAAATTGTTGGATGCTATGCAAAAATTCCAAGTCAATCCAGCTGATCAGAAGTTGGATCAGTTCCATTGGGTTCAAATGCGGGCCACTCTTATTCCCACACATCATATACTTCACATTATGGATGTCTTTTTTCAAAAGTGGCACGAAGCTTTGTATAAATGGTTGTTATGTTCAAAGACTAATTATCAAGAGGTGGTGAATTGGTTTGTTGGCTGGAAAAACCTTATCCCAAATGAGCTTTTATCGGATAAACATGTATGGTCCCAGTTTAAAGTCGCTTTAGACATGATGGATCAGGCTGCTGAAGGATTGGAGGTGCGCCGGCCAGCAAAACTTGGCTACAAAAAGACGGCGCGTAATCAGAAACAAGGATCTGCACATTTTGATACGTCATCCCAGATGAATGATATGAGCTTGAAAGAAGTGGTTGAAGTTTATGCGCAAGATAACAATATGGTGTTCAAGCCAAAACCGGGCAGAATGCATGATGGTTTTCAAGTATACGGGCTTGGTCATATCAGTATTATCATAGATTCTGTCAATCAAAAGGTGTTTGCTCAAACTGAAGGGAGATGGTCTGCTGTAAGTCTTGATCAATTAATGATGTTGGAGAAGACACGCGATGTTAAAAGACCCTGATGAATTCTAATATGCTAGACACTCGAATCTCACAATACCTGATAGTACGAATAGATTCAAATACTATCTACTGCAACGTGTTTTGTTAGAAGTATGTATCTTATTTTGATTATTTCATGTCAAACAATCAATTATGAAACACATTGCCACGCACCCCCCTATAGTAAGTATTGACTGAGAAACCAACTATTATTGACTATTCTATGTATATTTGGTATTTAGGTTATATATTTGTTTCATCTTTTTATATTACTGATAAATATCGACTTTTTGGTCAAAGTGATCCCCTTACAAATAAAGTTTATACTGTGATAATGTTTACTTTCAATAATTGTGCTTACTTATTGATAATTAGTTTATGTGATAATGTTGATTTACAGAAGCAAGAAAACAATGGATGGATGCAATCGAGTGATTAGGAGTTCAATACACTCCCAAGTTGCATGCTGGTGGTACATTTTGGTGGTGCAGACTCCAGATATCCTTTTCTGTCATAATTTCATCTTGATGTTGATGTTATTTGCAGTGAAATGTTGATTTGTGTAGTTGTGTTAAGAATAAGTTTATCATTCAGTGTACAATTACAAATGATCTCTTAATTGCTTCACTTGGATGGTAGCGTTAGAATATACCGTAGAAGTATCTAGCTTGCTAAGTAGAGAGCTAGAGATGACAAAATGGGTGGGTTGAGTAACGGGTCAAAAGGGTTTCAGCTCGAAAAGGGGCCTTTTTTGTGTGGGCCAAAACACCACCCAACCACTTAATCTTTATCAGAATCCCCGGCTTCTTTTATTTACCTTCTTTATATGAATGAAATTAGCATCTTTAAGTCATTTACGCAGACTAAAAAGACAAATTTTATTCGAAGTAGTTACAGTAATATTTGATGAAATTTGGTTCCATTAGGTTGTTGAGGCAGCTTTTGGATGAGGTGGTTGATAATGTTTGAGGTCCTGCAGATCGAAAAGTGTACACGAACTCTGCTCACAGTCACTTGACACGTCTTCTTTTATGTTCATTTATACAAGTACCATTTTCTTCGGCCTTTGGGTCTCGTTTATGGACCCCTGCAAATACTTGTTTTCTTTTCCAATTCCAGAAAGTATCAAATGTATTGAAACTCTGCTGCGTGCAGGTTTGCGCAAATAACACCTAAGATATTCCCATCACAGTGATAGTACTATTGTGAAAGTTATAACATCTTTATAAACAAAAATAAATAAGATTCATTGCACTAAAGGATCCAAGTAACTGAATGGATCATTCCTTTCGATTACCAAAAAGTAAAAAGGCCAGTGTTTTCCTTTTCATGTTTTTTCTTTTTTAAAAAAGATAAAAACTCCTGCCCAGTGTTATTCTAGACTTCAAATTTAGCCCATTGGGCTTTTAGCCTTGGAATTTGGAATAACAGTTTATGGGTAACAATGTAACATAGTAACTAAGTAACATACCATTTTTTTTCAATATATAAGATTGTAAACAGACTACAACAAGTCCTCCAATAATCATATTTAACTTATACCCATATATATACTTGTTTTGAATGGAGTTAAAGAGTAATAGTCGAATTCACCTTGCTTCATCAAATGACAATTGGATACATATAGTAACTCTAAAATGTGACACGATTCAACAAACGCCTCAAAATTAAAACAAAACAAGAGGACGTTTCAACGACTACACATCTAACAAGTAAAGAAACTCAATGCCTTCATGCTCACTGCCCTTAACTCCTTGACTTGTGAAAATCATATTCACTCTCATTGCATAAGCTTGTGCAACAATTTTATCATTTTCACTAGCTCCTTTCAGTTGAGCCATCTAAAACAACCCATCATTTTGAACAAAATCTTCTCTTCAAAATATAAGCCAAAACCAACGTAAAAAGTACACAATTCTTTGTATGCAAAACACTCAAAAACTGACTATCAAAAATCCTAGCATACCTCCACATTTGAAGTTCATAACCCCCCGAAGTTGGGTGCGCAAGTTTCCTTATAACATCCATAATCGCCTCCAATTCAACCTCAACTCCTTTTGAATACATATTATTAACCAGTTTGGAATACATATTAGTATCCCAAACCATCATAACCCGTAAAAACAACGAATATGGATGAAGCCCATAGTAACTCAAATGCATGTCATATATAAACTCCTTCAAATCCTTCCCCTTTGTGTTCTCACAACTTGCATACAAAAACACATAGAGAGTGTTCTTGTATATGTCATTAACCTCAAACTGTCGACGAATAAACCGAATAGTGTTTAAATCAGGATGATAGTTTTCAAGAGGAAACAAAAAGCAATAAAATCTTTGAAACTTGTCTTCAAGATTACTTTTTATCTTCAAATAATTTTCAGCACTTTTTGTGAACAATCTTATGTAGCTAGCAGCTAAATATGTATAAACCATACACAAACTCATTTCTTCATCATGACGATAACACACGTCTCTGACATTTTCTAAAGTTAATATTTTTCTTGAACCAAATTTTGGAGTCTCACTTGACAAATCTTCAATAGTAATCATGGAGCTGAAATCTACAAGATCTTTACAGGGTTCAGCAGTTAAGTACTCACCTTCTTTATCGACGATGTTATACGCAAGTACTAAAAGCGATCCAACTGTTTGTTGAGAAATGTTTGCATTGATTTCTTTAAATGTTTTTCTTGCTAACTTTAGAAGTTGGTTTGGTGGCAAATGTTGCAACTTGATTGTCTTCATTGGTCCTGGCTGTTTATCAGTCCAGTCATCTATGATGGCTGGACTAATTGCTTGAACATCATGAGGTTTTCTTGCATACTCGATGATTCGGTTTAGACACGGATCACCCATGGCAGTTTCGGGTGGTGGTGATGATGCTTTCGGGATAAGAGTTTCCCTTAAAAGTTGAAGAGCTGCTTTTTCCATAATCTTTGGTAGCAGTAGTATATACTGGGCTGAATCGGATATGCAATTCTTTGGTATATATAGTTAAGCATTTAAACATGGTTGATCAGTTTGATGTTAGATATCATATCAAAAGGTGCATTTATGCATGTTTTATGATCTCCTAACTTGTTCTTTTGAATTCCAATGTCTTTTGGGTTTGTTTTCATGGCCGTTGGTAATACAACATTACTATCGATTAAAATGTTAGTTAGGGGTATGCAAGTTACAATGAGATTAGTGGTGGGATAGTTAATATGTGACATTAGTCGGAAAAAGTTCCTATAAATATATAAGTACTATATTTTTGCTGGTTTTGCAATTTCTTTGAACAACCTTAATTAGTTGTGATGATACGAATGATGTTCATTCATCTAGAAGCTTCAATTTTTTGGAAATCATAACTATTTGGCAAAAAATAGTTTGAAGAGGAGCTGGGAGCGTGAACTTGTCGCTAGAGCTTGTTATTGAAACTGAAAGTTGTGTCCTTTATTTTTTATATAAAGTATTTGACAAAGTAGCTAGAAGTGAAGCTTGTAAATTTCAAACTATATTAAAGGCCGAAAATAAATTATTTAACGAAATATGTTCTATTTAGGTAACTTCGATTTTCATACAATTAATAATATTCTAAAATCTAGTTTTACTAGTTTAAATTTTAGAACTTATTTTTTCAATAAGCTTCTACAATTTTAACTTATTAAGCTCGTATTCGAGCATATAAAAAACGTAAGTTTATGCTCTTAAGCAATAATTAGCTAATTGAGGAACATATACTGTAGTCGGTCAAGTTTACTATTCATTTCTAGAAGATAAATGCTATAGTACAAAATATTGTATATAAAACAATATGGACCATACATGAGTTTAACCATTCATGTTCATCTATTGTCGTTTATTTATCTTGCTACTTGTCTTTGTATTATCCATATACTCCTACTATAAAATTTTATATTGTTGTAATTTTCTCTTTTAATTTGAAATGCGCTAAGTACCAGAAAAAAACTTATAAAAAAGTACGTATCTTAGGGTGTGTTCAGTTGAAGCAATAATGAGCATTTTTCTATAAAATTTTTGAAAAACTAGAAAACTCATTCAAAATCAATATTTTCCCGAAAAAAATTCCAACAAAATGAAAAACCATGTTTCCAAATTATAACTAGGAGATGAAAAAAATGATTTGCACTTTTCTACTATTTTCTCTATGATACTCCCTCTATTTCTTAACTAAGTTTCCAAAATAAAAAATACGATAACATTTCAACACATTTTTCAAAATTTTCACCACTTTTTTCACAATTGCACAATTATATTCATTTCTTCCCAATATATTTTTTTATAGTCCAACTCCCCGTCGTACTTTCAAATCTTGTCCGAGTTTCTTCAATTTGTAACATATTTTTACAATTACAAGTACTTTCAAGTTTTCTTTACTTTTTTAAATCATTTATCCTTTGAAGTTATATATATATATATATATATATATATATATATATATATATATATATATATATAAAACATATTTTTACAATTACAAGTACTTTCAAGTTTTCTTTACTTTTTAAAATCATTTATCCTTTGAAGTTATATATATATATATATATATAGTAACGGGATTATAAAGAAGAAAAGTTAGGTGGAGAAAAGAGAGAAGCAATATGATTCAGTATTTTTACTACTATGATTTTTTTTATTATAATTCAAATAATAAAAAGTTGAATCATAGTAATATAAATATTGAATCATATTGCTTCTCCTTCTTCTCCACCTAACTTTTCTTCTCCATTGAACCTAATCCTATATATATACACACACACACACACACACACACACACACACACACACACATATATGGTAGTGATCAAGAGAGAAGTACCCTTTTTGGGGGAAGGAGGAAAGCGTTAGTATTCATCAAGAAATATTTTACAATTATCAATTAAAACGTCAACGAATAATTATTTTTATCGGTAAATAGTAATCAAAATCGATGCTATAAATAAGATTTTAACAAATGAATTTCATTTTTAAGTCATAACATTAGTTGATGAATATTTATGTAATAAATTGTTAACATTTACTGTGATAAATATTAAGTAATATGCATCACGATGCATATTAAAACTTCACATTATTTGAAAAATATTTTTATTGTTAACATTCATCATAATGCATATTAACAAATATTCACCGCGATGAATAATAACGGATTTGGATCTAATATTCATAAATCGATGTTATAACTTGCAGAAATAATTTATCAAAGAAGCTTAACATTCATATCATCGATTCTGATTAATAATTACTAAATTTCAGTTTGCTTTTTTTGAGATTTGTATGGGTGAAAGTAATATGCTTCTTGATGAATACTAACATTTCCCCCTTCCCTCAAAAAATGCATTTCCTTCTAGATCATTATATATATATATATAAAGGTTTCAATGAGAACACTTCAAAAATAAGAACGGTAAGAACACTTCATATATGCATAATTAGCCAACAAATTCATTAGATTCACACTCATACATCTCAAATATGTGTAGAAAAATTGATTAGAATAGATGCGAACTTTCAGAAATACACAAAAATTGAAAGAATGATTGATGCACAATTATAGAGATAATCATGCATCAATCGTTTTTTTAGATATTTGTGCATTTTTAGAAGTGTTGATTTATTTTTCTTTGCATATTTGAGATGTATGACTGTGAATCTAATGATTTTTGTTGGCTAGTTGTGCATTTATGAGGTGTTCTCACCAGTCTTATTTTTGAAGTGTTCTCATTTGATCCAAACTCTCTCTCTATATGTATAAATTTTTTGGAATAAAACCTTTTGAATGATAAATAATAAGAAATCTAAATAAAACTTGAAAATACTTGCGGAAGGTAATAATAAGTTACATATAAGAACAAAATTGAAATTACAGTGGAGAGTTGATACATAATAAATGTAAATCGAGAAAAATGAGACAAAGATTTTTTTACTTACTTTTTATAGTTATTAATTGGGGTGTTCAAAATATTCCGAAATTGAAAAACTGAACCGTAAACCGGTTGAATTGAACCGAATTTAGATTAACCGAATTTTGTTCATTTTTCAATTTCGGTTAACCGAACCGATTGTTTGTCGATTTTTCGATTTCGGTTCATGATTTCAGGATAGTTATTAGAAACGGTTAACCGAAGAAACCGAAAAGTTTATACATAGTTTTAAATATATGTATATATATTATACGGAGTAGTTATATATAGATATTTCCATTGGTATGTTAATATATTCATATCTTTTGGTTTCATTTTAAGGTAGTTTACTAGTTTAAATTTGCCCTAATATGTTAACTACTAATACTTTATTCTAATTATATCCGAACGATTAACATACATATGATATAAATACACAATTATAAAGAGTAAAATGCTTATCATTTGATATTTTTATCATCAAAATATCTTAAATATAATGAACACTTATTAATGAATGAGTATTTGTGTGTTATTAATTACTCTTTATAATAGTTGTTAATTAATAAACGGTTACACGGTTAACCGATTAACCGAATCGAAAAATCGGTTAACCGACTACCGGTTAACTGAACTTTTCGATTTCGGTTTAGGTTCAAAAAAAATTAGCGAACCACATTTTCAGTTAACCGATTCTCGATTAACCGTCCATGAACACCCCTAACTAATTAACCTTATTGAAATCTGGTTGATCTTTTTCTTGTTACCAATTACATAGATAGGATGAAAAGGTTTATGATGATTGTGGATAATAAAAAGATTGTGAACAACTAAAAGGGTATCACTTACACTTACTATGAATATAAGTGGTAAATATTCATGGTGATTTTAGATGATTATGTGTTATAATGTAGGTTTGTCGTTAAAAAATATCATTATCAAGATACTAATATGAACGGATCCAAAATTGATAATGAACCGAAGTACCGTTGACTTACTTACACGTACTACGGTACGTAGCTAGTACCTAATTAGTAGATTAGTGGATCTAGTTTTTTAAGACGTTGAATCATAACTAATAACTTTGACTTTATTATAATAGCCTATTAACAACCTAGCTAGTAGAATTTTCCTAATATGGTCGCATGGAACAACATTACCTAAAGCATTTGACCATCTTAATTTATGTTCAAGAGTTTGTCATTTATTTAGTTGTCAACCATCTCCTACACCCGACTTAAAAAATTCACTTCGCATTTTTAAAATTTCTTTGTTCTAACAACATTGAATTACAAAGTACTCTGGTAAGTTGCTAGAGGCTATACGAAGACGAAAACCAAAACATCGAGCAATATACTCGAAATATACTTGAAATAGCGGTCCATAAAAAAACACACTGATTAATTGAGTGATTGGCTAGAACAAGGTGATACCTAATATGAATTACTTAATAACTTGATAAAGTTGACATGACTGCTATAGATGGTTCAATAATACTGATCGTATGAATGAGAATCTCCTCCGGATAAAACAAGATCCTGTATGAAATGTAATTTGCTACCATCTATTATAGCTTGAAGCAAGAGTTCTACGTATTGAGAGCCAATACGTTGTTGTATACCCGTGGATGTTTCTTAATCTAACTAATACACTATTGTGATGTAGGGTACAAATAGCACCTAACATGTCTTTCCCCGACTTTTTTACGAAGCACACTTTGTCAGGGGCGGATGTAGAGGGGAGACACGGGGGCAGCTACCCCCTTAAGATCCTCAAATCATGTAAAAAGATTTTTTTAGGGTGTATGTGATATTTTTAAAGTTTTGCCCCCCACAATTGAACAAACAAACAAAAAAAGTATTTGCCCCGAAAAATAAATCCTAAATCCGCCCTTGCACCTCGTTCTCATGTCGCCAAATAACCCATATGGTAGTTTGAACAATGGTGTGAACAAATCCTTTGTAATTTTATAGTTGAGTCGTTGTATCTGCCCACATGTCGATTTGAATAAATACTTTCATTTGTCCGCCTATCTACACCCCACCATCGATATCTTTGAATCACAACCCACAAATCTCTAAGAACCTTGACAATTCAAGAAAATATGTATGTTTGTTTCCATGTCACCATCGCACACCAGGAATCTCATTGATCCAATATTGATATTTATTTATTCCAAGTTGATTCGTGTGGACTATCTTTCTTGTGCAAGTCTCCAGGAGTTGATGTAGATCTTGATCGGAAAATTTTTGTTCCATCTAACCTTATCAATTGTCGATGACAGGTTTTCTTTGTCAATCAACTTCCATAAGCTTCGCATGATAAACAATTTCGACAAGTCGTGTGTGTATTTCCAACCAGTCGTTTGCATAACAATGATGTTTTCAAGCTCCGTTAGCTGATATATTAGCTTCCAATTGTGAGAACTAACATATAAAGTTAAGACTACGACTTTCCAATTACTACATTAAGTATACTTACTTTATACATATGTTTTTTTTTGTCACATTAATATATTATCATATATGATCTTTACACACATGTGTGTACGTATCAGATTAAAAGAAATAAATTAGAAGTCTAATTGGTAGCTAGCTAGACTTAATTCGGATAGATTGGTAGAACAAGGAACCAAATTTTTTGTTATCACTTTTATTCATCTAAGAGCAACATGGTCATGAAGTTAAAAATGCTAATAAGTGATCAATTTAAATACATACAACTCGGTTAGACTAATTAAGTTTTATTTATTTATATTGTTGTAATGAATCTTTGTACACTAGCTTTAAGCTAGTAATTTGTTTAAAATTAAAGGTAACTATAGCTACTAGCTAGGGTAGTAGTGTTACCTTGAAAGACGAAGTATATGGAGAAGGTAAAATGTAAATAGCCATTCATCTATGCGAATTTAAAGAACATGAGACTGCTTCTAGACGTAACTTCCATTGATGTTTGTCTATATATCTCATTGATGTATGCTTTTTGTTTCGGTCTTTGATTAAGAGCCGAAGACAAGTGTCACGAGTTTTAACTTACATATACCACATATTATCTCAAAATAAAACGTTTTTATATATAATTTATCACTTAGCGATTATTTTGTTATTGTTTTGTTTGAATGTCGAATGAATTGAATGCATTGAATATTGAAGAAATTAGTGTCTGAAAATGTAACAAACTTTGATAAAATCTCCATTGTATGTACCAACTTTTAAAACATATATTGTATGTATTCAATTTTCGATTATTGCCTATTGTATGTAACCCGTCTATTGTGTGATCCATATAAAGCTCCACGTGGCATTCTCACAAAGCGCTATGTCAAAATTACATACAATAAGCATAAATCAGCATAAATCAGTAGTTGAATACACACAATAGATATTTTGAAATAGTTTATTACATTTTCATATATTTAACCCAATATTGAAGATGTATCGAATTGATTGATAGATAGATATGTGAACCAAATGAGAGATACTTCGTAGGCCAAATAGTGTTGAGAGTGGTAGGAACTAAGGTACAAATATGTACTCCGTACAATTTATGATAGACCACATAATTGTATTGCGCTCGTTTTGGAGAGGCATCTGTCACCACGACTTACAACTCCCACAACTCCTGCAGTAGGGGTTTGGTTTTGAAGAGGGTTCTGCCACCACGACGCCACAACGCCTGCGTTATGAGCGTAGTGGTGGGGCATTGTCGTTTAGGAGAAGGCTCAAAATGACGCCCTTTTGTGGGCCCACAATTAACAATAGTAAAATAATTATATATATATATATATATATATATATATATATATATATATGTCTGCATGATATCCTTACGTTAGATGTATATCAAACACTCGATCAGTATGAATTATCCTTCGTCACCAGGGGACCATGCAACACATTTTTTTCCTGTATATGAAAGTGAAGTGTGTTTTACTGTTTTCTTTAATTAATGCTCCTTTTGTATCATAGCTTCTTATTTTCCACAACAAAGTCTTGGTAAACTGTATAATAGTTTTCTAATCATGAGATACATATAGGTGACACATATATGTAAAATATAAGTATATAATATCTATATTTTTCATGGATAAAAACATAATGCCGGGTCGATGGCCAAACCAAAACTAATAAATAATAACAAGTTGGTACACAAATTATCAGTATGGGACAATTCTGTATTGGGATTATTGTTACCTTATGCATTAAACTTTATACCTTTAAATATTATATGAGTCGAACTTCAAAAATTTCTATTATATATATTGAACTTGTAAATATTGTCTCCTATGTAAACTTTCCTTTTTGGGTAATGTCAAAATAAAAAAGTTTCATGTTTTTTTCAATGCCAAAAAAATGTACATACAATAAACGATATTTATGTATTAACCATGTGAAGTTTTTCATAGTGTCTACCTATGAAGTAAATTTCAGCAAAATCAGTAGTTTTCGTTTTTATGTATTTAAAATCAGTGTTGTTCGCCCCATCAAAACAACTGCGTACATACGATTTAGTTATACATGCATGTGATTATTGTTTATACTTATTCAAAAACTACTTAGGTAAAAAGTGAGGTTCATCTATTTTTATATTTATTCGGCCGTTAAAAAAGAGAGGTGATGTTTCCAGGTAATATCTAGAATTTGATTTTGTTATAATTCTTGATTTTTGTATATTTGATCTCTAGCTTTTTGCTAGGAATTTTTCTATTTTTTTATTTATTCTTCCGTCAAAAAGAAAGAGGTGAGGTTCAAATATATTATTTACAATTCAATTAGAATTATTGAGTCCTATGCATAGTAAGTGTGCACAATTGAATTACACAAAGTTTAAGAAAAATAATAATTAATATATTATATTGTGTAAAGTAATATTTACAAACTAGATTATCCTTACCTTTTACATAATTTTCAATGAATTAATTTTGTAAAAATGAAGTTATGAATAAATTGGTAATTAAAAATTAATATATTATTTTTGAAATAAATTTGGCTATTGGCAAATGTGAATAATTGGTCAGAGCGGCTCAATGATTTAGGAGGCCTAAAGCGAGTATAAATTATGAGGCCTTATCGATTTGGTATAATTACTCATTTTATAATATTTTTTATGCTAATTCGATCAAATGTATTCGATGTAGTATGAAAAATATATCTTTCGAAACTAAAAAAGCGGAATTAATCCATTCTGTTGTCATATAGTACATCGACTTTAATAATGTGTTACCGATTTAGTATGATTTGATAGAAAAATTCTATCAAATTGAGGGTTTCTTACAAAAGAAGATCATCTTCAAACTTTTTTCTTACATAATATAATGTTTTGAAAACAGGTTCGAGTTATCGACTAATTATAGACTTCAGATCTATATTTTTTCCCCTAAACATAACACTACTTTAATTATCTTATCCCATATAATCTATAAATACTTTACAAATTTATTTATATCGATATCATGTATCACGTGCTTTCTTCTTCAATAACATTACATGATACTTAATTTTATGTAATATTTAACGATAATATATCTAGTAAAACATTAAATTAAACTCATTCTCAATTCAAAATAACCTATCAAACCTAACCATAAGTCATGTTTGAAATGATTGAGCTTGTTATTTAAACAATATAATGATAGATAACTAGTAAAAGACTAACTGGGAATTCGATTATGAAAATATATAACTTATAACATGAATCTTTCTAACGAAATAGCTAACAGATAACCGACAAAAGATGGACTTAGTATCTTTCTTTACATAAAATGGGTCTACTAGTTTACAACTTAAAATTTTTGAGGCCTTATAATGTCATTTTTCACATAAAATGGGTATTATTCTTTGAACATATACTTTTTAGGGCTTTAGAAAGCTATAAGATGTTGAAGATCCTAATCGTTTTCCTATAGATAATATATGACATCAAAATTTTAGGACCTTACAAAATCGAAAGCCTAAAGTCCTAGCTTCAATGACCTTACTCTTAAGCCAGCTTGTAATTGGTTGTGGATAGATATGAAATAGATTGAGGAACGACATGTGGGTGACATATATCGTGTGATGGTCAAGAAAGGTATGTGTCGGATTTAGATAAATTCTAATTAAGTTAATATTTATGTTATTAAATTTATCGCTTTGTTTTGTTGTTCTAATTTGAAGGAGGCTTCTCATGTTACCGTTATTCGGGAATGACGAATCCTTTTTAATTCAGACGTATTCAGTCGAATTATAATCAAGGAATTATCATGCCATTTTCAATCCTTTCATGCTCAACCGAAAAGTATTTAGTTAACAAGATTTGAACTCGAGAACTTTTGTAAGGACCCCATAAACGCTTTACTACTAGGTGGAGGTGATGATTAGTTAGTTATTATGATAATATAAGATACACTTGTAGCTTATAAGAGCCAGGTCGTGACATATATATAAAAAAGAGAAAAAAAACGTAGGTGAGGGACACTGTAAAATCAAAAAGTACTTAAACATTTTAATTTAATCCGTTTATCAAAATTAAGCTTGTAATAACTTCTTTAAAAAGATACTTTAATATGTTTATTATTATACGGAGTATTAATTGACAATAGTGACATTTCATATAACAATAACAATATACTTTATAAGAAAAGAACTCGGGTTTTGATAAATAAATCTTGTTCGACTATATATTTATGTTTCTTTCTTCCATCAAATTGGGTCATATATATTCCCTCTTTTAGGTTAAATTATCCATGTTCACTATTCATGCAATTTTAGAAATATTCACTACATATAATTTTCACCATCATATCATCAATCAAATAACATCCCTATCATATAGATATTTTTTTTAGACAACTCAAAATAACAATATGAATCGTTCTAGTTGGACGAAGGTAGTATAAAAATACAAATGTTTTTCTATATATATATATATATATATATTTTAAAATAATACAAACGACCGTCACAATTATATCTTTGTTTTTCTTGAGGAATCTATCTAAGTAGGGTTCCAGGAATCCAGCAACATTGAGCTATCAAAACAACCTTTGTAATTAAGTGAGTTAACTTGTATATTCAAACATCTAAACACTACGGAGTACTATATTAAATATCTATTTGCCGAAAAATAATAACAACAATTAAGATCCAACAACTTGTGATAAACAAATATGATTTGTTAAATATTACTGGTAGATGATTTGTTAAATATGATTTGTATTAGAATGATCGAAATGAAATCCAACTTCTATTCATGTCGGTTTCTAATCTTATTACTTCTATATATTAACTTATTTATTATGTAGTTCAAGTCAAAGTTACCGGATCGGATATAAGGGTAAAAGTTACATTCTATCAACCTATCACAAATTAAACATTTTTAGTTGGGGGACGATTTAATTAGGACGTAGGGAGTATAATTTGGTCAATCATGTCGACTTACAATATTGAAAATTAACCAATAATGATGATCGTTAGGGAAACTGAAGCTAAAAAAGGTGACACAAAAATAGTTGTAGTAAAGAAAAGAGCATACATGCACTATTGAATTAATTAAAGGTTCTTATATACACACTTTTGGGGGTTTACATGGAGCATAAGTATATATATTTATAGAGTTCCTGATAACTCTACGTTGTATGCTTAGAACAACTTACGTAACGAAACGAGCTTATAAGGTGTGTTTGGATTGCTTATTTAAGTGTTTATCTAACTTATATAAGCGAATTCAAACACTCTTTTGAGCTGTTTATTTTATAAAGTAATGAACACGTACTTTAATATAAGGATGTTGGCACTTATATATCTTTAAGCATAAAATTGCTTAAGAATAAGCCATCCCAAACAACCCGCCACCCCCAAGGCCCCAAGTTGATAAAAAATTATTTTTTTACGGGTCACAAACTTCTTGCCATCATCTCTTGAAATTTCCTTTCAGATTCTTGTTTCTCCAATATGAACTTCCCACGACAATCTGCTATGAATTTTTCAGCAAGTTCATCAATCTCGTTGATCTCAATAATTTCATCAGCGGCATCACTCTTGTCTTCAAGCCAATGGAGGTACCCTGAGAGACGCAACTCGGGGTCTACCTCCTCATCAAAGCACAGATATCCATTAAAACCATCATCGATCGAACTTTGTGGGATAAAATGGGATGAACCCCAATTATAACGAAACCTAAACGAACCAATATAGAGTTTGTTCTTGTTTCTTTTTTTCTTGAATAGCAAAGGCACCAAGATTTGGATATCATTAAGATGTGTTTCTTGCACAATCTCAATAATAGCGGATTTAGCTTTTGCGAGGGCACGAGTGACACTACTTAGTTGGGAGATGATGAAGTTTTTGATTAGGGTTTTGAATTTCAAGGAAGTAGATAATGATGGTGACGATGAAGAGTATGGTAGTGTCGTTTGCATGGTGACAATTAAGCAAGAGATGAAAGGGTTGTTTGTTTTTTATGGGGAGTTTAGTTGTAAAAGCAATTTATTTATAGGGGATACGATTTTGATGTCCAAATAGCTAGTCAACTCAAGTAAACGTTGCAAACCACTTTGTATGTAATTACAAAAAGACTTATAATATTAGGAGTAACTTGACTGAATGGTACATATATTTTACACAAATTGTCACATTTTTATCATTAGGCTCTATGCTTTATTTCTTTATGAACATTTCAAAGACTTGAAAAAAGTAGCACATTTAGTCTCGTTTCTATTTAAGATGACTAAAATTCTCTTCTCTTGCCAAGCAAAATAGATATGATGAGCGCACATCACCGAGAGTATTTTAGTCATTTTAGTTAAAAAAGCGAATATACGTTCAACAACTTTTTAAATTTTAGACTGTTCAATCAACAGATAAAAAACATAGACTAGCGGCAAGAATATATATAAATCATAAAGATAAATCATGTTTGGCTGGGTTAATTTATAAATCGGTAAAGAAATAATCAAAAGCTATAGTTCAACATGTAAATTATCTAAGAGAACTTGATGTTCAAATAACATAACAATATTATATAACTAAAAGTTGCAACCACTTTGCATACTTTTGAGAAGACCTGGTTACTATTATCTTCTTTTTATCTTTTACTATGTTACAATTATTATTGGATTATATAAATAAATCATATACAATTGATTAAAGGTACTTTGATCTGATATTGTGAACCTAAAAACTTTTATCCATCGTTTATATATCTTTATCTTTTATATTTAGTTCTGAAAAAATA
The DNA here is from genome assembly GCA_963422505.1 of Pseudognaphalium luteoalbum. Lineage (NCBI taxonomy): Eukaryota > Viridiplantae > Streptophyta > Magnoliopsida > Asterales > Asteraceae > Pseudognaphalium > Pseudognaphalium luteoalbum. The sequence goes on from OY730198.1 coordinate 95,080,833, forward strand.
AAGAGGTATATTAAAAGGCATCAGTAGATACAGATAGAGAGTTTCAAGATAGAGCTTCCAGGGGGAAAAAAACATTGAACCAACTCTTTGTTAAATATAGAATAAGCATAATAAACTTTCATTATGTTACAAATCATATTGTATTTAAATTTCTTCTAAATGAATATATGTGAAGTATATCCCTATAAAAATAGAATGCGAAATATCTCACTTGTAGCATATGCCATGATTTGATGTAAGGCATTTTTTAATTGTAGAGGACAGAGATAATATTAATTTAAATTTGAATGTTAGCAAGTAATATAGCTTGGTTCATCTTGAAAGTGACAATTTGTGTTTTGTAATGGATATATTTCTGATAACTTTCTATATTTTATTAAACTCAATATACTAAGTACCTTGAATATATTAATTATAATTACTACGTATTTAAATTAGATTGTGTGCTAATTCTTCTCTATTTTTTTTTAATTTATAACTTAAAAGATGAATGTTATTAAATGTAGAACTTGACATTAATATTATTTATTTCAAATTTTTATCACATAATTATGAGTGCGTTAGTTACGAAAATATCTCACTCTAAAAAAAATTATATAAAAAAAATAATATTTGAAAACGTCTTCAAATTAGAAAAAAATGGGAATAACTTTGAAGAGATAAATATGGCAGATTCCCTGCCGTGATTGTGATCTTTACACAAAAAGTTACCATCAAAAAACACATTGATATAATACTAAACTTTAATTATGCCGTTTCTAATTAATTTTTAATGACTTTAATCCAAATTTTCCAATCCCATTTCATAATCTTATGGTCCTTCCTTAACCTTGTCTCCCAATGACAAAATAATAATAATATTTATTCCAATGATTTTTGGTATTTTTGGTATTATATCTTTGTGTTTGTGTATATTTTGGATGTTAGCTTTTAACCTAGCTTATAATGAACCTCCTTTGGTATAATAAATAAAATACTTATAACGTACTCTTGGAATCTGGAATGATTATGTAAATTATGATTTGATGATTTTAAATAGTTCATGAAATAAATATTAGAAATGGAATGAGTTTGTCAATGGACTTGTATATTTTTAATTCTAGACACCTAATTGAAAGAGTGTTTGAAATGGAATGATTTATTTATTATATTACTTCGTATTAGATATCTAGAAAAGCTAAAAGGTCTCAACTTTTTAAGATGAAAAAGTGGATTTGTGTCATGAGTAGGTCTGTAAGCGAATTGAATGTTCGATGAACAATTCGTGAACCGTTCAACGGGAAGTTCGTTTATGTTCGTTCGTTTTGTTATATGGACGAACATGAGCAAATTTTTACGTTCGTTTAATTATATGAACGAACATGAACACGTGTCTCGTTCGTTCATTTACGCTCGTGAATGTTCGATAACATGTTCGTGAACGTTCGGTTAAATGTTAGTTTATTAACTAATATTTTAATTAAATTAATACATATTTGTATATCTTATGTTGATTTAAGTTAAATTCTAAATATAATATCATAATTAAATATATAGATAATTTTCATTTTATAATATTAAACATCTAGATATTTTTACCTAACATTTTTCTCTCATATTTCTCCCCACTCCAAACACACCTCCACTAGTTCCAGATTTGTTACTTTTACCTACGATTGGACCGAGCAAAGGAGTTTATCTTCATTTGTGATCGTTTTATAATGTTGAATATGCATTGCAAAGTTTCAAATTATATAATATATATGCGTATATGTGTATATGTGTATATGTGTATATATACGTTCGTTTATGTTTGTTGAGGTTTGTTTAAGGTATTAACGAAGAAATGCATTAAATTATGTGTTTGTTCGTGTACGTTCGTTTGTGTTCATGAACAAACAAATTTTCTTAGTGAACGAACATGAACAACAAAATCCGTTCGATTATCCGTTTGTGTTCATTCGTTTAATAAACGAACACGAACGGACTTCGTTCGTGTTCGTTCGATTCGTTTACAGACCTAGTCATGAGGCTCCCTGTGTAAGTGTGTTTGTGTTTGAGATGTGGCAAGAGAAAAGGAAAATCTAATTACTTTTTTTCCCCCTACTTTCATGATAGGGCATATATACTTAACTATGACAACAAAGTATAATTGTGCAGATGATCAACTAAATTAAACAAAATTTATATATTTTATAATTTTTGACCCTCTAACTTTTTTATATATACCGATTTAGTCCCTTCACTCAGTGGTGGACCTATGTGCTAGTAAGGGTACGCACTTGAATATCCTAAAAATCCTCACAGCAATACATTTCTTTTATATATTCACAGATTGTTGATTGTATACACAGAAGTGCATGCCTAGCTTTCACAATCTCCAAATAAGGTATAGATTATACAGTAGTATAATACTATTAAAAAAAACTAATAAAAAAGTACAACTACAAGTTCAATCACTTCAACAACTTTTAGAGTTTGAGTATTTTTTTCACTGTAATGTATATTTTCACTATAATGTATATTTTATTAATAGTTTACCTTATCTACTTTCCAACTCCATTAATTTGTTTTTATTTCCACTACTCACAATGCATTTTCATCATATACATATACATGGTAGATTTATTATATATATTTTTAAGTAGCACAACTACTAATTTCTTTTAATAACTGTGAATATTTTTGTAGCCAAACTTAAATCATCATCAAGTGTTTGTACTCTCCTAACGCTAAACCTTATATATTTGATAACTTGAACCCAAAAACCAATCCATTCTATAGTAGACATATATAAAAAATGATATATAATCAAATTAAAGACCCAATTGTGTAAAAACATATCTAGAATACTGAGTGTTTATCGCATTAACCTTGGTAAAAAAATTTTTTTTACTAATTTTGCACACCTAGCTAGTTTAGATTCCTAGATTCGCTATTGCCTCCACTCATACTAACAACACATTTTGATCCGTGCAGTTGCAGTTTAACAGAATATTATCTCTTCATAAGATAATAAGATAAGAATCATCTTTTTTTCTATCTTTTCAATTATATATATACACGAGTTTTTCTTACATGAGCATTACGGAGGGGTATTGAAAATATTTTTTAATATAACTACTTATCATTAATTTATATCTTTAAAGTTTTAGTTTTTATCTTATATGGACATTATATATCTAATACGGGGAGTTTATAAACAATATGTATCGAATATTTTTTTAAAAAAATCTCGTTTGACAACTCCATCACAAAGTTTTAATGATAATCAAGTTAGATGTGAAAAACCTTACATATTTTTATTAAGTAATCGATTTAAGTATCTTATTTATTCATGCATTTAAACACTATATGAATCATACATATATCAAGTGTTAGTGGTTGACTACTTAATTTTTTAAATGATATTTCAAATGTATACTTTTATTTTCTGGAGACATAATAGAGAAAGCATAAGAAAAAATGAAACTCATCTTTTATATTTGATTATTTGCTCTTTAAATTAAAAGGGAAAAATGTGAAAAACTTTGATTGATTATGCATCATTACATATTTTAATTAAATGATTTATTGATGTCTCTTTATCTATTGGCATTTAATTATTTATGAGTTCGACATTTATAAACTGCTAATGGTTTCGTAATTAAATAACTCTCCTAAACGATATTTGTGACGCGAACTGAATTTTATATACTTTAGTTTTTGGAGATATCATAGAGAATATGAATGTAAAAAATGATATTCACTTTTGTGTGTGTGTATATATATAATCAATAATGTTGTACTTTATTTAGGAAAAAATAAAACAAATAATTTTTTTTTGAAAAGTTTTGATAATGTATTCACTTTATAAAGAAATAAATAAATAAATAAATAAAATCGGAAAGTTTTAGTGGGTAAAGGGAAAAAAATACAAAATTGAAAAGCTTTAATTAGTAAAACAAAATAAAAATTTATTAAAAGCACTATTCCTAACATATTCATTGGTAAATGCAGTAGCTAAAATATATTTTTGTTAAACTTTTGGTTGTATTACGCACATATAATCTAGCTACTACTATGTAATTAAAGACATAAAGTACTATGAGAGTGTTTGCTATACGGTTTGAACTCACATGTAGAATTTATGATAAAAATGAGAATGAATTTTCCAACCCATTATATTACATTCTCTCTTTAGTTTGAAAAATATCTATAACGGTGGATTTGGTTCCCATTTATTATAATTACGACCATTAGCAAAGTTATTAATTAAGTAATTAAGTAATTAAGTAATAATATAATAAAACGGATTTAATTCATAGTTTTATACCCATCAAATAAACACTCCTTATATACTAATTAAAGTAACGTAAGTTTAATTAGATTTAAAGTGAAATCGAAAAAGATTAAAAAAGATGGCCAAGGTTAGAATATTAATAATAATATTGATATATATATATATATATATATATATATATATATATATATATATATATATATATAACACCAATGATTTAAGATTAGAGAAGATTGGGAGTTAGAAAGGACAACGAATTATTTTGCAATTTATGCAAAATAGGAATAGTGGGAGCTCTCGCGCGCTCTCTCTCTCTCTTCACCAAACACACACAAACACTCACACACTAAACCACCACCATCATCATCCACCACATCCGTCGCCGCCACCACTGCAGCTCCACCGAACACCCCTACCATCATCGTCGTCGTAATTGGATAAAAGAAGCGGAGAAAACGATGACAAAGTTTGTGGCTGGATAGTTGATATGCAAACCACCACCGTTGGTGAACCAATCTCCACCGGACGTGACCAACCATGGTCGTTTCTCCATATTTCACTACCACTCTACCACCACCATCGCCACCACCATTTAACGCCACTACCGCCGCTCCACCACCACCACCACTATATAGATCCGGATCTTGAAACTCGTAGATCAAGATCTAAAAAGTACATCTACTGTTTAGTTATACATCTACTTTTTAGATTAAAAATAATAACTGCATCGTATATTTTCTTCTCTTTCATCTTACATCACTGCATCGTGTCTACCGCATCGTACTTTTTAGATATAAAAAACTATTAGCACTTATTATTGCATCTTTTGTATATTATTACTGCATCTTATGTTTATTTCAACATTTTGATGTGTTTATAAATCTTTTGTTTATTCTTGATTTTAAAAAATTAGTATTACTTTAAATACATCAACTTGTATATTTTATACTGCATCTTACGTTATTTACTATTATATTTGACTAAATATTGGATATTAAATAGTTTTATTATTGAATAAATTTTTTGATAATTTTTTAGTATTTTTTCGGATAATTTAGCAAGCAGGTCATAACTTTGTCAAAATTACAAAAAAGTTTCTCCTTACTTTTCACAACTTTGTCAAAATTGCAAAAAAATTCCTTCTCTGCGTTCCCCTTGCTCCTCTGATTTGTTCCCACATCACTTATATTTAACTTATGTCTTATCAATGATAAATCGTACCAATAATTTATTTACTAGTAGAGTATCCATGCAATCTTGTGGGGCGTACACTTACTTTATTGTTGTTCGGGTGCATAATACCTCACCTTTTCAAATAAATTTTGTAAATCAATAATCCTCTTTTTAATCGTTGTTTTCATTATTTTTGAAGACCCACAAGGTAACTCACGTTTTATATGCTTGCTATGTATTCAAAAAAATATTGTGTATGTGTTATTGTTCGGTGTTTAAATTATTTTTTGAAAAATGTTGTATGTGTCTAAAATGATAAGTTTAGAATTAGGTTTAGGGTATATTTGGTAAAACTAGCTTGTAGTTAGAGTTTGAAGCTTATAGCTAGAGCTTATATTCTTGTAAGTGTTTGGCAAAAATAGCTAGAACTTAAATATATGAATATACATAAATGAAAAAAATAAATAATAAATAAGTATATAAAGGGCATTTATGTAATATTTCATTTAATAAGCAAGGAGCTTATTTTTATAAGTTATTTCTAGTAGTTTTTTTTCCTAGACCTTATTTTTTATATAACCCTTAAATTACTATGTACCAAACAATATTAGAAACTTAAACTTATAGAAAATATAAGTTTAAGTTCTCATAAGCTAGTTTGTTAAACATCCTTAATATTTCAATTGGTGAGCATGTTAAAATGAGTTATAAATATGGTTAGTCCAAAGTTTAGGCCTTTATTTTTAAATATATTTAGTGTTACTCCTAACTTATTTTTATTTTATTTATACATCTTTGAAAGACTATTTAGTCTTATATTCCGTCCTTTTTTGGGCTCTCTAAAAACAATATGATCCATTAGGTTTTACCACTTGAACAAGAAGATAGGAATAATGCTTTATCAGTTGTCTTTAATTTTTTATCAAGCTTTATATAAGATAGCATTAAAATTAAAGTGTACTTAAGATCTTGTATTCTTTGAATGGAACTTTGTTATATATTCATATTCTAATCATTTATCAATAGAGCATTACTCAAGTGGTACCGTCACCACAAACGATCATATCCCATATATGTTACTTATAGGTCACAGGAGTTTGAATATGTGCCTCAACATTGTGGGTAATTTGTCCGGTATTAATGCTCTTTGCGGGTAGAACAGACATACAATTGAAATATGGTATAGGGTTAGAGTTACTTTCTAAATTAACTTATGTGCCTATGGAAGATTTGACCCAAAAACTATAAATTATAGGCTGGACTGCATACACTGGTCCAAGAAAGAGTGAAATCCTGGTCTAAAATGAGAGAAAATAAGGCCCGTCCTCTAGGTGATGATTTGTATATTTTTATAAACTTTATATACTAACACTCTTCATGTTTATATGATGTTGTACATATGATTGGGTAATGTTGTATACGCATAGCTTGCGGTTCATGATCAATTTTTGGTAGTGCACAATTACAAACTATCAATTTAACTAAATGTTATATTGAGTTTCTTTTGTTCTTTTGTTATTACTCCGTAATTTGTAGCGTAAATCATGTCTGACTTTCTAAAAACTTTGTTCTTTTCAAGTTCAGAAATTTATTACAAAAGATTACAATTATTGAATTTATTGCTAACATATAGTTTTTAATATACGAATTATAATTACATATTTACAATACACGAATAAATTAAAACAAACTGAAAAATGGATAGCAATCTGATTTACGGTAGCCCAATTAATGAGACCCAATAGCTAGCTACTAAGCTCATTATCTGACCTTCTATGCCCTAAATTTTTCTATGCTGCTTTAAGTCCACTCTCAGTTTATTGGGCCCAATAGCTAATACGAATATTTCTAAAATAAATTCGTTGGGTTGAAATTTACGAATATAAAAAATCGAACCTTTATAGTTAAAAGATTTTTCACATATCACTAGGCCCTCACTTTATTTAATTAAAATTATCCATTTGTATTATCGTCACAGCAGTATAATATGAAATACTAAATTTTTTGAACCTGTCCTAGTAGTTGCTTATGAACTAAATTAAACTCTTGACATGCATTTTCAAGTTATTTAAAATCGTATATCTCTCACCACTTCATCAGCCGACATCAATTAAATTTTTTAAGAACGAGTTTAATCTAAGCTTCGCTTAACGTTATCAAATTAAATCCCTCTTGAATTGTTTGCATTGATACATTCAAGGTTTACGCAACAACATTCGCCGATCAATTTATATTCTCATGAAGATGATATGAATCATTGTTGTTGGTCATCTTAAATGGTGTTGTTTTTATTTGATTTATATATAAATATTAAATTAATTAAAATTTATCTCATTTTTGATATTTTGAAAAAGTTAAATGAAAATGTTTTTTTTTGTCCCACCCTTTCAAGAAGACAAATTTTTATTGTTTTTTTATTTGACCTATCACGTAATTACGTCCTTTCGATACACCATTGGTCGGCCAAGATTTTTTTTTTTTTTTTTCTTTTTGTTTTTGTTTTTGATACTAACAAGATTCTAAGGTTATAATAACTCATAACTCTATTAAATTACAAGTGTAATTATGTATCTTTAGGTTTATATTTTAGAGCATAATATTAACAAGTAAAAATGTAAGCTACCAATATTTTCTTTTTAGTAGGACACTAAGTTAAATATGGATTTTGCTATATAAAGCCTTTAGGATTTTTGTTAAACCTTTCGGATATACTTCAACACTTGTAATAAAATGATAACTAACTCTCTCTATCTCTCGTCCTGAATTTATGCCGACCATTAATTTTTAATTCAAGGTACAAATAAGATATACATATAAAACTATATTAACAAAAGCTCTAAGGACTTTATATATCAAACTCATACATCAAAATATTGAGTTAAAAACTGATATAATAATACAATTGAAATACATATATGACAAACAATAACTTATGTAATTTTAATAAAATAAAGTAAGAAATTATATATCATATGTCAATAACAATACATTACACTAATATATACTAAATCATGGTTAAGTGTACTAGAGTTGAGCTCTAGCTATTATGTGCTTATGTGCATGTAATTATAACGACTTCTATTGTTTGTAATTTTACATTTATGCGTCTAATATTTTATAACTTGTTAACTGGTAATATGACATCAGTTTTAATGACATGTCAATGATATGTCGGATTACGTGACAACATACCCGGTTGTGATGTCAGTAAAAATACAAGAACATAATAAATATGACTTATTTACTACATGCACTAACAGTAATTTAAATTTATCACTGGTTAACTGTAGAAGTTGCTACAATATTTTAAATGCATTTAACAAGTTAACTTTACTATATAAAAGCTAAAGCTATTTATCATTAATTACTATGTTACTCTTTCAACTATATGTTGTTAGATTTATCTTTTTCACGTCTTCAAAGATGTTACACACGTGTCCACGATAACTTTGATATCTTGTAATTATCAACAACCTAGTCATGCCTCACCCATTGCCGCATAAGACCCAATTGGCATTGTTTGAATATAAAAACAAGTCATGATTTGACTTCTTCAACCATGCTAGCTTCTTTCTTCCTAGTTCTTTTATTTCCCTTTTCTCTTCCATGTTGTTTTTAGGTCACATACTAATTCTTATAAAGAAACTACTAATTAGCGTTGTTAACAACACCTAAGTTAGATGTTGTTAAGATAAAATAGACGAGTAAATATGTTTTTTTTCTTCTTCTGGAAAATTCGGGAATAAAATGTGTAAAACAACAATAGTTTTATTGGTCAAAATAAACACATATAAATTCCAATTTTTATTTAATAAAAATATTTTAAAGGGCATTGTAGTGTGGTCTACAAGAATAATGGTAAATACAACGAATTATTATGTGTAATGTTTGGAGAAATCAATGAATTGTGAACGTAGATGGAATTAATGAATTAAAGATGATAAAATATGTTAATGGAATGAACATGGTATCATAACTTTATAATTACTTGATCAGTATTCGGTTAGGTTTCAATGAATTGATTAGTACAAGTTTACAAGATATATGAAGCTATGAACAAATTACATCAAATAAAAACATGTTAAAGTAATAATGACATTTGTTAAATCAGTATTTATATAGAAGAAAACATGCTAGGAGAAAAACTATACATTGAAAAACACATCCAAAAAGGTTTGAAAGAGGTTGATTAAATAAATTTGAAAATATCAAACAAGTATTTGATGATAAAATCAATGTAAAATGTCACCCAAAAGTAATGTGTATACCACACAATAATTATTTTAATGTATATAGTACAACACCTTATATAAATATTTATTGTATACGAATCATCACGTATATATATATGAAATACTCGTAATTATTTATTTATCATTGTAAGTCTTAACACACAAATCATTTGTTACATTTGTGGTGAAAAAAAGATAGAAATTCGAATGCACACAAGGCACAAAATTCTTTTTAGATAATCATAAAACAATTAAAGATGCAAAAACACATTTTATTAAGTGTGAATCTAAAACCGAATTTTTAAACGTTTTTTGCGTTGTGTCAGGTTAACTTCATGGTTTTAGTTGGTACACAAACAATCACATCTTATGACATGAATTAATTCTCGATGCTACATTAGTTAACATGATATATATGCATAAGGAATAATTATTGATTCATTTTGTTTAATTCATGATAAATTAGGAGTCATTGAATGTAATATCGTGAGAATCAATTGGTCTTTTTTCTTAGGGGGATTTATTCTTCCACGAAGCATGGAAAAATCAAAAAATGCTAGAAAAATGCTTCTAGGAGACTCCCACTTTATATTCAAGAATGATGATGATTAAATTACAGTATCCATAATTAAACATAATATATAGAGAGAGATGGTACATTACTGCATTTGAGTAATTTTTAACAAAATTCTAGATAAAAATTCGATAAAATAAGAGATTCATGGGTTGTACTTGTGATTTTTTCAAAATTTCACTCTTAAATCTCTACTTTTTTTTTCTTGTAAGATCAATCCTTTATTTAAAAACTTGTTAATTACACTGGTAATAGTATTTAGTCATGTACAAAGCACACCAGAAAAGAAATGTTATTCCATTCAAAAATAAATCTCTAAGTCTAATATATGACAAACCCCATGAATTATTCATGTAGTTTTTCTAAATTTCACAGTTAAATTATTCTTGTTAACTATTTTTTTTTCTCGAGAAAATCTAACTTGTACCTTAAGGGTAGAAGTTTAAAACATTTAATGAAGTTAAATTTTCTATAAAAAATATAAATTGTAATTAATAAATATCTATAAATTAAAAATTAGTTAGTTTAATAATTTTGTGATATATTTAGAAAGTTCTTTTAATGAAGTTTAATGTATGTCATAAGAGTACAAGTTAGTCAAACCCTTATTTCTTTTACCGTTAAGATGTTTTATTTTTGGTCAAGTTACCATTCCACCATCATTCTTCCTCTTTCACCGAATAGAATACAACCCTGACCTTACCTTTTTTTTTCTTCTCTAATTATTTTTAAGGACTTATACATTAACATACCACACAATCTTATAAATATAATGCAAGAAATGCTTTTGTGACATCATCAGTAATAATTAAATTAAATTAATCAATTAGGTTCCTCGACTTTAGTAAAATTAATATTAAAACATCTAAACTATTTTAATTGAACAATCAATATCCGTATATATACACATGTTTAAGATCTAGTTATTATATATTGTAAAACACATATTACTACTGGAACTTGAACTCAATATCACTATTTTTAGGGGAAAGTAACTTTGCAATCCGATAACTTTTACAAACACATAAAAGCGAATCACAAACAGATATATGACAGGAAAAAGAAGATTAGTGACAACCAAAGGTGATCAGACTACTCAAGAGCGACTCACTAGGTAGTACAAATGGCAACAACCGACTCACCATCACGAGACTCACATATCACTAGGTTACAAGCCTGTACATTGTTTGTAGTAATCCAACGAAATATCATAGTTTGACTATATCGTCTAAGGTTTTGAATTTTTGATCCTTGGTTCCTCCAAGTCAAAAGATGTTATGTTCCTATATATTTTTCCATGTTTCGCAATAGGCATGTAATATTGTACGGAGAGTAGTTTGCACCACGATATTAAAACAGTGTTTTAGTTACATTGAACTCTTCAAACTTAAGAGTGGATCGAAATGTGACTTGTGTTAAGGTCTAACAAATATTGTTTTAGGAGAATTTGAATAATTCATATACGTTGACTTAGATTATAAACTTAGATCGATTTGCATTTTATAAATTTAGAATTACGTTCTTAGTGTTATATGTCAGAGGCGGACTTGTGGTAAAATATAGATATTTGGCATAAAAATTGGGGTTATTAGTGGAAATGCATACCCTCACCAAAATGGGTGCCTACCCCTCTCTTAAAATCTAGTTAGATACAAACAATTTCAATCCTTATTCCATGAATCAAACGGTCACCGTCACCATTGAATTGATTACAAACTTTCATCTCTACTTGTTTTTTCTTACCGCTTTTGCTCGGTCTTGGTGTTAATTGGGAAGTGGATAAGTTTCCTCTCTATTTTTTTGAACAGTAATTTGTATATAAAAAAGACTAACCGGTTAAAAAATGCTCAATCAGAAGCAATAAAACAATTACATCGAGAAGAGGGTTTTTATCCACTCATCCCAAGTAAAACATGATTTCTTATTCTTACTAGAATACCAGAAAAAAGAATAGCTAACAATACTATCAAAAAGAAGATTTTTTTGGTTATTGTTAACTAAAGAATAGCTAACAATAATATCAAGTTTCCTCTCTATTTATTTACTATTATATCATTAGCTACACTAAACTCATATTTATTGTAAAATATTAGTGTTAGTATCAGTAATGTTTATATAGCTACTAATTTGTATTTGTTTACTTGTTTATTTAACAGGTAAGATGCAAATTTTGGATTATAATAATTGTTCAATTGTTTAATAGTTTCTCATCATGCTCTATCTGCTTGAGTTACACTGAAATGTTTAAATTGAAAATTTCATTATTGAAAATTAATCGTAATTCCGCATATTTGTATACGTATATATCTAGTTCCGCATTGTGTATGTGTATATGTGTTATGTACGTTAGGGGTGGCAATTTGCCAATTTAGGTCGGGTCGAGTTGACCTGCTCGGGTTATTGGGTTGGCGGGTTAGAAGTAGTTGACCCAGACCCGACCTGATTTTCTAATCGGGTTGAGTACTTCAACCCAACCCAACCCTGACCCAACCCAGTTGACCCAATTTTTTAACGAGATCAACGTATTTTCGGGTCATTTTATGTCAATGGGTCAATTTCTGGTTAAATAGGTTACATGGTCACTCTCTAAATCTATAATTCGTCATTAATAAAGATAATAGTTTCTATTAAATCCCCAAACAATCATATTAGCTAGTGTGTTCATCAAAATCTAGTAAAAAAAAACACTTGATTCATTAAATTAAAATAAAACTTTTAAAATTTTAACCACATTTTTAATTTATTCCTGTCGGTTTCATGTCAGATTTCGGGTCGTGTCGAAAATTTCCAGCCCTAATATGGTTTATGGACAAAAAGAAGTTCAGATGTTTTATTTAAAAATATAAATATTTTATAATTTAAAATTATTTTTTTTTTATTTTCGGGTCATCGGGTTGACCAGATGACCCATCAGGTTACCCGAATCCGACCTGAAAAAAAATCAGGTTATTGGATTTCGGGTTGGTGGGTCAACGGGTCAAAAAATTATGACCCAACCCGTTTATTTTCGAGTCGGTCTCGGGTTGTGTTTCGGGTCGTGTCAGAAATTGTCAGCCCTAACGTACATTTAGTTAACAAAAACAAACACCTCAACAACAATAATTTTAAACGCTGAACAAAAAGAACTTGAATAACCCGACCCGAATATCAAATAGTATATGATTTACTATGAGGGGTGAACATCTCTACTAAATGGTGCATACCTTGTGTCAAATACCTAGATCCGTCACTGTATATGTATCTAAAATTAGATTTTGCTGATGTATGAATAATTTCATTTTGAATTTTATGAATTTATTTACTATAACTAAAACACGTTAAATTTATATCATTGACTTCTATTTTATAGTTTTAATGTATTCGGGGAAACTCATAGTGAATCATACCAAAAATTAAAATTAAAAAATAACAATATTTCAACAGAAAGATGTATCCATCCTTTCACAACCCTAGAGGTCATATTCATTAGTATCCAAATGAGACTTTTGAACTCTTTCCATTTTTGGCAACCCCTTCAGAATGCTAACAACTATGATATAATACACCATTTGTATAATTCAATGATAATTAATAATTGTAATAATACTGATACTGATAATCATGCCACTACCATTAAACTACATTTAGTTAGCTCCAAAAATACACATTTTATATTCTAACCAAACCTTAAGATAATGTATTTAAATAAGCTTACAATTTTATATAATGATTACCTAAATTTATACGAGTAGCTTCTTAATTGAATCCCAACACAGATAATTTACATGAAAATAATCATTTGAATTGCGTATATTACATTTACCATTTTTGTTAATCAATTTTACATTTAATATAATCATATATTCCACAAACCCATACCTAAATGTGTGTGTTATGGCTACATGGTGATTAGTCTAGCGGTATCGCGATTCCTTTTCAACTACAAGATTGAAAGTTCAAGACTTCAAGTTTAGAAATGATCGAATGTATATATTTTATGAATTAATGTATATGTTTGTGGCATGAGGTGTTTTAGTATTTGTCTTTCTAGAAAAAATAATAAATTACGTGTATATTGTTTATATTAAGATAGAAATGGAATTTATATAAAACAAAATATGTATGTTGTTCGGACATGAAAAACAAGAACTATAATTTTTCAAGATAATGTAGAAAAATAAGTGGTTTTTAACTTTGGTACATTGGCTATATTAGAACGTACAATATGATGCCCTCTCTATAAAATCGACGAGTTTAATTGAAATAATTAACACGAAAATGAAATATTAATCTTATTATTGGAACATTAGTTTTGGAATTTATTACATGTCTTTTTGTGTCATTACATGATTACGAAAGAAAGTGATTAACAATGACATGGTTATATATGTAAAAACATGCTTAACTAATTATGAAATATACCTAGCATATGGCTTGTCTTACAAATTATGTGCAAATAAGATGAATTATATTAAATTGAATAAATATATTTGACTTTCCATTATTATTTTATTTTACTTTTATGTAAAGGCAAAAAACCATACTTAATAACATTCTTTTGTTAAAATTAACAAGTTATTAAAATCATTATAAGTTACGAAACGGAGTCAAAGGTAATATTTATAAGTGCGATTATGCTTTTTTCGTGTCAGATTAACGTTCATTATGGATTATGTACAGTTGCAAGTCGTATCACCAAAGGTATAAGATACAGAAATGTAAATTAAAAATTATAAAGCAGCTATTTTCACTTTATATACATCTTATATACCCAACTTAATTGATTCTATTAAAAAAAATTCTTTTATTTTCCTACTAACGATCGAAAAGATATGTTCGAATGTTGAGTCTCTTTTTTCAATTGACAAGTCGAACTTTAGCTTTTTAGATGATATTGCCTTAGTCGAGAAGTGTGCTCTTTTCACTAAAGTACGTACATATATTTGTCTTTACTTATCAAATACAACTCTAAAGGCGATCTAAATCATCAATAGAGTTATTTTTCCTTTAACTTACTAAAGTATTAAAACGTCTTTAGTTTGGAACATGATTTTAAATTCTAATTATAAGAGGAGAAAAGGATAACATTAAGCAAATTTCAATATGTATTAACTAATTAATTATATCTCTATATTTCAACTTAATACAATTCAACCTAACACACTTAAAGATTTGCTTATTCGTATTTACTTTATCAAGTTATTGCTTTGGAATAAAATGAAAAATGAGAATATGAATATATGCTAAAATTCACCAAATATAAATTATAAATTTAGAAAAAAATCAGATGCCTTAGCTTTCATATTCTGTTATTATCTATAAGTTATAAATAAATAAATATTTTGGAATCATAAATCGCTCATGAAACTAATTACATGCCCTCCATTTCTTCATAAGAGTAAATCTGATTTATTATTGAGGAGCAGACGAACGATCTCAATCGTTAATTTATGTGATCAACGACTCAGATTCACAGTACTACACTTTCGTAAAAATGCTACTGCTATTCCGAACATTGCCCTTGTTATTGATATTATAATGATAATAATAATTATTAGTATTATCAACAATATGAGATGAATTAAAGCAAGAGACATATTTTATGAAGACAGTACCAGTATACCAAAAGAATAACTATTTAAAAATAATACTAATAAATTTTAAATAAGTTGGAATCATCGACTTGAAAGACCAATGGGATGTTTATTTTTATTTTTATACTCAAAAGGCATAATATATATATATGAAGTGTCTTCCATTGTGTTCACAATGCAGTTGCATCATCTTTTTCAGCATTGCAAAAAAAAGTCTTTTAGCAATACCCATAATTATTTCTATTCTGATATTCTTCGTGTTCATATCGAGAATCTTGATTGAATTCATGAAGTGTTTGTTCTAGACGGTACAAATTTTGACCCGAAAAAACTTTTTTATTGTTTACAGAAAGAATGAATACTTTGAGAATTGGTTCTAACCATGAAATGGTTTACAATCTCAAAACTAGAGATTTTGGTGCACAACAGCAACAACAACCATGGCAAGTTGGAATTACCATTCTGCCCTCCGATATCGTTAACCATCAAGAACAACTAGATCAACAACAACAGATGATAAGTTACAGACAGGAAACACCATCTGGTAGTAAAACTATCATGGAACAAATTGGCTCACCATCTTCTGCACTTTGGGCGACTGAAAGATATTTGGGCTTTTCTCAAAATGGCGTTGCTCGATCTTTTAACGAAGATAATGATGTTTCATCTGTACCCCAGAGTAGATTCGATCAATTCACAAGGCCAAATGAAAATGGTTACTTTAGTTCTTATGATAGATCATACAAAACAAGGTGCAGTAATGCATCCGAAAAGGATAAGCTTAGGGAACTAAAAAGAAAATTACTTGAAGAATCTGAAGGTTCTGCTGATTGGAGACAATCACAATCCACTAGTTGTTATGATGGAAATCAGGATCTTGGTGTAAGTTTTTTCCATAGTTTTTGTTATTGATCTTTGTTTTTTTGGTTCTCTAAAATAAATGTTGCTCCGGTTTGTTGCAGGCGCAATTTGGTCAATCCAGACACGTGGCTAGACCATCTCCGGGTCAACTTTTAGTCAACTGTGGAAATACTGGAAATGTTGTGCCAAGTAAGACACGAATCAGATGGACTCAAGATCTCCATGATCGGTTTGTGGAGTGTGTGAGTTGCTTAGGTGGTGCTGAAAGTAAGTATTTTTTGTATAATGACCTTTTTATTCTTCGTGTAATTGAATTTCCGTTAATATATTTGTTTTGCAACTTTTTCTACTAGAGGCGACGCCAAAAGCGATACTGAAGTTGATGGACTCAGAAGGGTTAACAATCTTTCATGTGAAAAGTCATTTACAGGTACTGTTTATATTAATCTTTTAGTGTTCTAGTTCCTTTTATATTTATTTTGCAAGACCTTATATATTAAGTCATTTATATTGATCTACAGAAATACAGAATAGCCAAATACTTACCTGAACCTACTAAAGGTACGAGGAACATTGCTAAATTATCGGTCTTTATAGAAGTTATTTATTGTTATTGTGCATTTGATGCTTTAGAAATGTATTCTGATCAGGTTTTTAATATTTTTATGTAGGAAATTCTGAGAAGAGAACTAGTATGGATACCATATCGCAGATTGAAAATATCACGTATGTATAGATTTCTTTGGTCTAAAATGAAGATTATTTTGGTTTTCTTTATTCGTATACAATTTGAAGTTTTTTAGAAATCGGCATATATTAACTAGTCATAACCTGAAACTTTGACTGTTTTTCATCAGAGGAATGCAATTTAAGGATGCACTACAAATGCAACTTGCTGTACAGAGGCAACTTCATGAGCAACTAGAGGTAAATTTTTAATTTAGTGCTTAACTAATGGATGTCGATTTTGAAGTTGAAAATCAGTCCTTATGACCTCAAGAGTCAAAGTTTGACTAGTTAACTGTGTTCCTTAATATAGATACAAAGGAACTTACAGTTAAGAATAGAAGAACAAGCAAAGCAACTAAAGAAGATGTTTGATCAACATCAGCAACAGAAAGCTAATAAGTCCCAAAATTCAGAAATCACATCTTCACACGATGATCATCTGTCCACAAACTTTGATGATGATGATGATGAGATTCTAAATATCGAAGATGATTCTGAAGATACTATTTTTCCATCCAAGAGAAGTTAGGTTTCCAATCAAGAAAGCTCAACCCTTTTTGATGAAACATCCGTTTGTTTTTAAGAGTCGGGGAAATATATGCAAGATTTCCCATTTACATGATCAAGAAACTAAAGTTGCAGATGATCAAGACAAGAGCTTTTTGTGAACCAACTTTGAAATCTAGAATTTAAAGCGCGTGTGTTTATACTTGATAGCTATCCTGTTATCTCGTGTACAAATTTAAATTCGATAATAAATAAGATTTATGAAATTTGTTTAAAAAGAAATAGAGTTGAAAGGATAAGAAAAGGCGTAAAAGATAGGAGGCTGAATTCAATTTTTATTCATCACATGAAGTTATGATCATATATTCAATTCCAGTATGCTACAACGATGTTCAACCGCTAAATGCTAAATGGTTTTGAACCGCGTTATAGGCTTCTTGTAAAACTAACTCATGTTAACAGTTAATGTAACAATCTGTTTGCAAAGAATTGAAGATCTATCTTGCACTATTCTTTTTTTTTATTATTATTATAATAATAGTTTCGATGTGTTGAAAATAATATATGGGACGATTTCATCAGTGAGGATAATGTTTTATAGACAACTGCCAAAAAATAAATTTGGATGATTTTCGTTGCTATGGAGAAGGAAGGGTAAACACATATGCAAAAGAAATTTCTACTGTCTTCTTCTACATGTAAAGGGAACATCATAGAATTGTTCTCACACTGTGAAAGATCTTCTGTATGTAAAACTTAACCATCGTTAAGACTTGTTCTTGCATTCTGGAACTATGTACTAAAAAACAATAGTGTTCAAACAATAACGTCAAACAAGGAAGGACGAAAGATACTGATGACAATATTGACAAAATTATAGCGACTCGCCTAGTAATGATGCCGACATTAAAGCAATATACACCTAGTAATAATCGATCATAAACTCCTAAAGGGCAAGATATAAAACTCACTCTGCATCTGTAACAATCGCTGAACTTTGAAGAACCTTAGATGGTTTTAAGATTTTAGGAACCAAGTAAGGATGGTTTATAGAGGTGAAAAATGAGCTGGTTGGATAACGGGTCAAAATGGGTTTGGGTCTAGACGAACAATTTTACATTGATCTAAGTGGATTGTCTCGCTTGAAACACATCTCCAAAAAATTTTATTATAATAAAATTGTGTGTTAAATATGATTACCAAAGCTGTATAATTTTTAATAATAATAATAATCCCTATCCCTATCCCCATCTCTATCCCTATTATATTTATAACAAAACTAAAATTACGTAGACATACTTACTTTAACCCCTTTCTAATTAAATCTTAACCTTTCAATGAATTACCTAATTACTTCTAAACCCTTGATCTTAGTCCCTATTCATGTCCATGTAGTAACTATTATTTGTGTTTGCTAATTTACTTAATTACCCTCATAACCTTCACCACAATGCAATAAATTAAATTTCAAAATCAAAGTTTGACTAATTCCAAAAGAAGAAACGGATTAAACCAAACGGATATTAATATTAATTAGGGATTAGTACAAAAATCAATCAATATTACATATTAAAAATCTCTCTATATATTTAAAAGAAACTCAAAATTATGTAACCCTTCTTAAAATAAATCACTATAAATTAATCTTGACCCTTTAATGCATAAGGGCAATTAATTAGGACTATTGATTTTCTTTTTCAAACTAGACTACCTAATTAGCAAAATGTCTCAAAGCCAAAAGACTTTATTACCCTTGAAGAATATGCATTATTACCCATTATTAGTAGTAGTATTTAAATTTAAATAAATCTATAAATACTCTTGCTTTTCTGCGATTAAGGTTTATGTAATGTACGGGTTAGTTTTGCTCAAATCTATGATTCGATTTATTAATTTTAAATTTGTAATCAATTTTTTGAAAAATTATATTTGAATTTTACTATTAACTCAAATAATCAAACTCAATTGCTGATACAACACTAATACAATTGTTTAGGTCTCATTTACCTTGAGTGAAAGAATTCTCTACAACATATAGGTAAGATAAAAGATAGTAATAGTAATTAATGAATTTATTGGTAATTAATATTGATTTTTAGAGTTTAAATCATTATAAAATTAGAGATTTCAAGGTACAGTTGTAATTTTAAGTTAATTTGGGTATATTTGATATTTATATAATTTAAGGTGGATAAATATTTAATTCTCTCGTATAAGGGGTTACTTTTTTGTAAAGTGTTTACGCACTTAGCGCTACAAGTTAATGTATCATAATTACATAAACAATATGTAAAACATGTTTTATGCATTAAACAAATCAGTAGCATGTCATTTCATAAATACATAAAACATACTACTATTTTTTACTTAGTTAAAATATATCATTCATACTATAGTAGACCACATGTGGTTTACTACATTATAAACCAAATACAAATTTCTTTAACATAAATGTCGATTACTTGATCCATACAATATCCTCCAGAGCTAATTTCACATCCATCATTACATAAGAACCTTTATAGTTCAAAAATATAAACCAACAATATACTACGTATGATGCACAAAAACTTTAAAGATGGATTTAACAATAAATGAATTAGATTTATTGTCCGGATCAAGAGTTTTCACTATAAACAGCGACACATTGTTGCCGTAGCGAAATAAAGATTTCATCATCCAATTCGTTTTTGTTGTAAAGGTGACATACCAAGTATCATCAATTCTTTAGGGGATGGTAATGAGATTGAATTTTATATTCTTTCATCCATTTTTTTTTCTTTCTTTAAATAGTTCACTATAATACATTTGTATTACTACATATTAATTGTACTCAACATTATCAGATTAAAAAACAGTTGGTAAATTTATAATCTTTAGAATATAATAAATTGAAATTATTGACTACCCCGCGAATTCGCAGGTTATAAACTAGTAATAATAATAATAATGATGATGATAATAATGATAATAATGATAGTAATAGTAGTAATAGTAATAATAATAATAATAGTAATAGTAATAATAATAGTAATAATAGTAGTAGTAATAATAATAATAATAATAATAATAATCCAACTTTGAATATTAAGGAGTTTATGTATACGAAAACACGCTTTTGGCAACTTTTGACTCATTTTCTATATAGCCTCTTTTTTGTTTGTTATTTGACCCGATAAGGATAAAACGACCCGATAAGGATAAAACTTAACTTGAGTGACCCATTTATAAGTAAATGGGTCAAAATTGCCACCCGACTTAGTCTAGCGTTCAAATCCAAACTCATTCTTTAGTTCCCAAAAATACACTTAGGCATATAGTAGTTATATACCGTCTTCTACAACCTTAATATTTCATTATTCTATTTAAGTGATGCTTATGGATTGTGAAATGTTGAGCATAACCATAGACAAACTAAGTAGCATCAAACAAAGCTAGTTCGTTTCAAATTTATGGTACATGGAGTGGGGGCTTTGGACACCCTCAAAGTTTTCAACAGAGAAATGTATTTAATCTTTTGTGACACTACCTTTGATTATAAGAGGACCCCATTTGGGCTTTGTGAGATATTTTACACAAAAAACTCAATTAACACTGCAAATATAAAACCATTGGAAATTCTATAAAAATCAGCCGAACTGATCATATTCACTCTCAAAATCTATCATTGATGGGTTATGATTTATTAATGCTCAGGTTGATGACTCATCTTAATTAGTTATCATTATGCTTCTTTTTATTTTGATTGTTTAAGTTACTTTTTTTATATTAGTTGCTAATCTGATTTGGATTTATATACTCTTCTAATGTTTAAATGTGCCAACTACTATTTATTACAGTATAACGTTAGGCTTTAATATTATGTATTAAGCTGGTGGATGTGGATTGTGTGGGGCTTGTGAATATTAATGTGTGGGCTAGGGTTTAGGTTTAGTGTGTTAGTTAACTTATCTATCCCTTATAAATATAACCCTATTGTATTTGTAATCCTTGAGCCGTAAAAGAATAAAAAGAAAAACTCTCTGGTTTGACCCCGCGGACTAAACCAATCTCCAAGTTGGAGATTGGACATAACCACGTTAAATCCTTGTGTCGTTTACGTTCTTGTTAGCGTTTATTTATCTTGTTGCTTTGTTTATTATTGCTAGTTTGCAAATATTATCCGTTTATTGTTTGTGGGTGTAACGCAATTACACGAATGTTTGTTGGGTTTGTTTTTTGCTAGCATCTAGTTGTTGTTAGTTGGATGTTTCTGCTGCAAATTCCTAACAACTGGTATCAGAGCTCTAGGTTGAGCGATTGGGAACGATGACGGATGAAAGCATGATCAAGATGCTTTGTTGATGATGAGGGTTTTATTGAAAAATGGAGAGCTAAGGTTATTGTGGCCAAATAATCATAGTGGATCTAGATTCGTGTTCATTATTCTTTGCGATCCCGTGCAAAAGAATAAAGTGAACGTTATCAAACTTAGGGGTTTGATGTTGCGAGTGTAGGGACGTGATGTCTCGGGAACTTCCTTGATACATATGGGATTACTGAAAGATGTGAGGTTTGTTATGGTGCTCAAGAAGATAGTTTTCTCGGTTGGGTATTTGGGTAATAAACGGTACCACATTAGTTTAGTAATCGACAGTGGGAGTTACGAGGGCGTTTATTATTGCTCGCGGGTTGAAACGGGAGACCATGTTTCTTTGGTCGGGTATTACAGGGTTTGGAATGTTTAGGCAGGTTAGAGCTCGCACACTTGAGATTATTGGTTGATATGTAGAAGAAGTCAGATAGAACGCGTTTGGTTGGGCTTGGGTATCAGTTGATGATTTTGGTTCAACGGTTGAGTGGTTTTTCTTGAAGAACCGATTGGGAATTTTCAAGTGGGTTAGAGGCGGATAATCTTGTTAGTCCTATTGAGTTTTCGATTATTGTTGAGAGTGTCAGGAACTCTAGGGAGTTTGGAATCGAGGGAAGTGTCGAAACTAGTGGGAGTTTGGCAATTAGTGGGAGTCTTGAGACGTTTGTGCGATTGATGGATCTTGAGTTTTTACGGGTTTAATGTGCGGATTCCGGTAACACTAGAGCATTTCGGACCTTCGTTGTCACTCTCCAATGACAAAGTAATTTGCGACTGACCGGGTGTTATGAACCAGAGTCTTCTCATAGAGCCGCAATTGTTATTTTGATTCGTACAGTGGGAGCAGGCTGAGTTGGAGAAAATGTGTTCATAGAAATCGTACGTACGTTTTTTGTCAGTGTACCAGCGGGAAAGCGAAATTTAGTAATGTAGGTTTCAAGGTTGTGACTGCATTCTCACGGATAAACCTTGATGATAATCTACGTGTTAGTACTATCGGCGATTTTCTGATTGCTGGGAAGTAAAAGCGGATGGACGAAATTTCTGTACGGGTGGTCGTTGACATGTCGGTGGCAAGATCAGACGTGGCTGTAATTGACGAATTGAAGAGATGTGTGTCTCTTGATAGATACCTATGGTTGGAGTTTCTTGGGCCTAGAAGATGATGGTGGTGGTTAGAGAGTGGTCTCAGTTTCATGATGTGAGTGTTCTGGTAGCTTTGTGTCGAAAGTCTTCCGACTCTGTGTGGTCGAGCGGCGTGTCCGGAATGGTATTTCGAAGGTATGAGGTTTGAACGGGTAACATTGTTGAAGGGTCAGATTCTGAAGGATTACTGGTTTTGAGTTCATTAATCTTCAAGTGGCAGATTGTTGGGCTTGTGAATATTAATGTGTGGGCTAGGGTTTAAGTTTAGCTTGTTGGCTAAGTTATTTATCCCTTATAAATATAACCCTATTGTATTTGTAATCCTTGAGCCGTAAAAGAATAAAAAGAAAAACTCTCTGGTTTAGCCCCATGGACTAAACCAATCTTCAAGTTGGAGATTGGACATAACCACGTTAAATCCTTGTGTCGTTTACGTTCTTGTTAGCGTTTATTTATCTTGTTGCTTTGTTTATTATTGCTAGTTTGCAAATATTATCCGTTTATTGTTTGTAGGTGTAACGTGATAACACGAGCGTTGTTTGGGTTTGATTTTTGCTAACAATAGGTTGTTGTTAGTTGAATGTTTCCGCTGTAAATTTCTAACAGATTGTCTTTTATAATCCATGATAACGAACTATAATGGACTAACGTTAGTTACGAATATTTGATGTTTTAGAATTTTTGATACGTTTGTGTAAGATGGTCTTTGTGCATGACAAGCCAACTTGTACTAAATAAACTCATTAGTTAAGTTGTTGCACGAACCGATCGACTTTTTTATTTGCCACATCAATGAACTTGGACCTCAAGTTGAAATCATAGATTCGCCACTTATTGATTCATCTTACTTGTGAAATCTCAACATGAGTTTGCACTATGATAGCATTCGTCATGTCACGAAAATCATAGTTCTTATCTTTTACCTTTTCTAGCATATACTCCGTATTACACGACATAACTTTCTCGGGTATGCATATGCATATTTAGCTGTCCATTTTTTTATGAGTAAAAATGACCCTGTTTATATCGCAGGATTCTATCCTAATATAGTGTATTAATTAATAATGAACCCATCATTCTTGTTTTTGATTCAATGATAGCAATCTTCCTTGTAATACTCGTTTGTACACTCTAAGAAAGACAAAGACAACTGGAATAGTATAAATTTTCAACTAAAACTTTCTAGTTAATTTTCATTCTGAAAATCACAAAAGCTTTCATCTGAATTGTCAAGTGAAATGGAGAATTTAAGGAAGCGGAAGCTTGAGGAGACAGCTACGTATCAGTTGAGCGATCTCTCACCTAAGCTGTATGTTTTTCTTCCAAAATTCACCTCTTGATATTCTTTCGGGTTTCTATTCTTATAATGACTTTCAAAAATGTCTACAAATCCACATCAGTGACAAGCAATTCAAGGATTCACTGCAAATGCAATTTCATGAACAGAGGCAACTTCATGACCACTTGGAGGTATCATAAGATCACTAATCATTATTTTGATATCAAGTTATTACTTTCCAAACTGCCATGACAGTTATATAATGTAAACAATTTCTTTACTGTAGTATTAGTCAATAGTCATAAGTCAATATAATTCTCTGCAGATTTTGATTCTGAAAATTAGATCTTTTGACCTCAACAGTCAAAGTCTGACTAGTTATAACTAAATTTCCTTTTGATCTCAGAGTGAAAGGATCTTTGAACTAGAAGAAGAAGAAAAGAAATTGAAGGAGCTGTTTGATCAGCATCAACAGCAGAAGAATGCTTGTAAGTCTCGGAATCCAAAATTTACCAACCATCACTCCATGAATCTTGATGATGATGAAAGGTTGAACTTCGAAGATAATTTCGACAAGGGAGGTGATTTTTACATCTAAAAAGTTACTTTATATGGCAAGATTCTTGCTTAATTGTTGTTGTACATATGCTGTACTGTTGTTGTACTTCTGTGATGAAGTAATCTTCTTGATGAAAAGACCAACTCCCTTTCAACAAATTTTCACATCCAATAAAACATAGATTTCCATCAAGAAAGCTCAAATTGTCTAGTTCAATTATCCAATTGAGTCATTATAAAACTTGTTGATGACATGATCATTTTGAAACTCGTAAGTTGCTGCTCAATTATCATCTTGCTCAATTGAACTAGTCTTTACATTTTGAACTAAAAGTGTCATGAAACTGTGGAGATAGTGGTGTGCCAAGATCTCCTTGATCGGTTTGTGTAGTGTGTGAGTTGCTTAGGTGGTGCTGAATTATTACCTTTTTTGTAATGATCCTTTTACTATTCATGTTGTTAATCCATTTGTTTTATACAAATCTTCTGAATTAGAGGCGACGCCAAAGGCGATAACGAAGTTGATGGACTCAGAAGGGTTAACACCTTTTCATGTTAAGAGTCAATTACAGGTACTATACGCTCATTATAATGACGTTTAGGTTTCTGAAATTTTTTATTCTAATTTATTGTTTATTGATCTACAGAAACACAGAATAGCCAAAAACTTTCCTAAATCTACTAAAGGTAGAAGGACCATTATTAAATTATCAGTCATTTTAAAAGTTTTGATAATTGTTATGCATTTGATTTTTAGGAATGTAATATGATTAGTTCTTTATTTATTGTAGGAAATTCTGAGAAAAGTACTAGTATGGATACCTTGTTGCAGATTGAAAACATAACGTATGTTATTTTTTGGTCTAAAATTGAGATTATTTTGGGTTAAGTTTTTCCATTATTCACTTCAAAATTTGTTGAAGTCGACATATATTAATTAGCCTAAACCTGATACTTGGCTTTTTCATCAGTGGGATGCAATTTAAAGATGCATTGCAGATGTCTCTTGCTGTACAGAGGCAACTTCATGAGCAACTAGAGGTAGATAATAGATTAGTTCTCAACTTACGGATGTCAATGTTGAAGTTGAAATGAGTTCTTACAACCCCAAAAGTCAAAGTTTGACCATTTAACTTTGCTCCTGATTAGATACAAAGGAACTTGCAGTTGAGAATAGATGAACAAGCAAAACAACTAAAGAAGTTTGATCAACATCAGAAACAGATGGCCATTAAGTCCCAGAATACAGAAATCACATCATCACATGATTATCATGTGTCCACCAATCTTAATGATGATGAGATTCTAAATGTCGAAGATGATTATGAAAACCATTTTCCCATCCAAGACAAATTAGATTTCCATCAAGAAAGCTCAAACCTGTTAGATGAAATATCCATTTGTGATTAAGAGTTGTGGGGATTGAAAGATTTCCAGTTTACATGGCATAGACGCCAAGTTGCAGATGATTAAGACGGGTTGTTTGTGACTCACTCTGAAATCTTAAATGTAACACGCGTGTGTTTATACATGATAGCTATCCTGTTATCTCGTGTACAAATAATAATCCGATAATAAATAAGTTTTATGAGAGGCTAATTCGATAACAAAAGACTTGAAGGGAAAAGAAAAGGCAAAAAAGATAGGAGGTAGGATTCAAATTTCATTCATCACATGACGTCATAATCATATATTCAATTACATTTCTGTGGAACTACGTGCTAAACTTTATTGTCCAAACAATAATGTAAAATGAGGAAGGAGGGCAGATACACTCAAACAATAATGTTGAAATTATAAAAATGCAGTAAAACACCTAGTAATAATCGTTTATAAATTCCAAAAGGACCAAAGACAAAACTCTTTCTGCATCTCTAACAATTACAGAATTTTGGAGAACCTTAGGTGAGAGCTTGGGAACTAAAGCCGGTTTGTAGAGGTGAAAATTGAGCTGGTTAGGCAGGTTGGACAATGGGTCAAAATGGGTTCGGGTCAAAACGAACAATTTACACAGGCTTAAGTGGATCGCCTCCCCTAAAACATTTTTTGTCCAATTTTAGTCTATTATAAAGAACTTGTATGTCATATATGATTATCAAAGTTACAAAATTATATTAATAATTCAATTTTTGAATCAAATAATCTAGGGAGTTTTTAAGTATTTATAAATACGCTTATGGTGAATTTCGACCTTTATCCTATTAAGCCATAATTTGCTATTTGACCTGTTAAAGATAACATTTAACTTGAGTGACCCATTCAAAAGTAAATGGGTCAAAATCGCCACCCCACTCAGTCTAGCATGTGAATCCAAATCATCTTGAGCTTGCTTTAGTTCCCAAACATACTATTTAGGTGCTTATATCATCTTAAAGAACCTTAATCTTTCATTAGTCTATTTAACTGATGCTTATGGATTATGAAATGCTGACCATATAATCATATTAGACAAATCTATTGTCCTGTTAAGGCACTTTCTTTATATTCTTTACATATATTTTTTGATCCGCTTTCCTGTTCGTTACTTCATTAATGCTGGACTATGCACCTAAATAAAGTTGCAGATGGTATAACGTCTAATAATGTCAAATTATTTCAGCTAACAAATTTTAACAAGTCGGGTTTACATGGCTTTTCAGATTCGCACACCGAGTCCACTACACCAAATTAAACTCATAAACCATCATCGGTGTCATCTTACTTGTTTAATCTTAACCTGAGTATGCACTTTGGTAACAATTCGCTGAGTCACTAGAATCATAGTTTTCATCCTTTACCTTTTCTAACATATAAAACGCCACAATACTTTTCAGGATATGCACGTGCATAGATAATTGACCATCTTCTAGTTGTAAAATGACCCTCTCTAATTAAGATGCGATTCATTATCCAAAAGCATTGTACTAAAATGAAACCTGCTTCCTTGTTTTCGATGAGATAATCTCAAAATTCCTTGTAATACTCGTTTGTAAACTCTAAGAAAGACAAAAGGTGGAATACCAAAAAAACTTTGTTTAGATTTCCTAGTTAATCTTCTTAAAAAAATTAACAAAAGCTTTCATTTAGATCGTTCCATTGTATATTAGATCTGCCTGCCAGATATCAACAGATCGATCTCTCACCCAAGTTGTATGTTTCTGATTCCAAAATGTACCCTTTTTTAATATTGTTTCGGGTTACTATTCTTTATTTACTTTCATAGATGTCTAAATTCAACATTATCAGTGACATGCAATTTAAGGATGTAATGCAAATGCAACTTCTTGTACAGAAGCAACTTCATGACCACTTGGAGGTATCATAAGATCACTATTCCTTATTTTGAAGTCAGTTTGTTACTTTCCAAACTACCGCGACAGTTATTCACAGTAAAAGTTTATATAACTATGATACTAATCATAAAGTTAAATTTAATTTTCAAACTGTTCAGCATACTTTGAAAAATATCATTCAGTTTTGATTACAAGTTACATTTTAGTACTTTTGACCATAAAAGTCAAAGTCTAATGAGTTAACAGAATGTCCTTTTAATCTCAGATTCAAAGAACCTTTCAATTGAAGATAGAAGAATAAGAAAGGAAATTGAAGGAGCTGTTTGATCAGCAACAGCAGAATGCTAGTAAGTCTCGGAATCTAGAAATCACAACCCATCACTCCATCAATGTTGATGATGATGAAAGTTTGAAATACAGAATAGCCAAATACTTGCCTGAATCTAATAAAGGTATGAGGAACATTGTTAAATTATCGGTCTTTATAAAAGTTTTTATCATTGTCATGCATTTGATGCTTTAGAAATGTATTATAATCAGATTTTTATTTTTTTATTTTCTGAAGGAAATTATGAGAAAAGAACTAGTATGGATACCATATCGCAGAGTGAAAATATAACGTATGATCAGACCTTTTTTGGTCTAAAATGAAGATTTTTCTTTTTCGTTATTCACTTAAACGATTGTTGAAATCAACATTATTAACTAGCCTTAACCTGAAACATGATGCAATATAGGGATGAACTAGTCATAACCTGAAACTTTGACTTTGTTTTTCATGAGAGGAACGCATTTTAAGTATGCACTGCAAATGCAACTTGCTGTACAGAGGCAACTTCATGTGCAACTAGAGGTAGAATTTAGTTTTTGTTCCCAACTTATGTATGTCAATTTTGGAGTTAAAACTGAGTCCTAATGACCTCAAAGGTCAGAGTTTGACTAGTTAACTTTGCTCCTGATATTAGATACGAAGGACCTTACAGTTGAGAATAGAATGACAAGCAAAGCAGCTAAAAAATATGTTTGATCAACACCGGAAACACAAAGCTAGTAAGTCCCAGAATTCAGAAATCACTTAAAAGATAAATTTTGGATGGAGTTTTCAATGCTTCGGAGGAAAATGTTTTAGAACATACGTGCCAGAAGATAAATTTGGATTATTTTCGTTGCTTTTGAAAAGAATGGGTACACACATACGCAAAAAAAAAAAAAGTTTCTTGTTTGGTAGCTTTGTGTTGTTTCCTTCTATCTTCTTGCACAATTGAACTACCCTTTACATTTTTGAACTAAAAGTGTCGTAAAACTTAACACATGCTTTTTTACGATCATTAGTTATATACAAAGTTCACATGATCATTCATATTCCTTTGAAAGAACTATAAATTATGTCGATTTTAGAGCTGAGAGTGTATGTTTTTGACATCATAAGATAAAACTGGAGAGGGCCAAGTTTGGGTAACGGTTTATGCGGGTTGGGGTATGATGGGTGGGCCTGGATTAGTCGGGTCACTAACTTATTTCAACATCACTACACTTCTAAAGTTTTCAACATTTTAGGATTGTTTTCGACAACCACTTACCAATCTCAAAGCAAATATTTGGAGGAATTAAAGGTTTTAAAAATGATGCATTTTCAAAAGGGTTCTTAAGAAGTAGCACTATAGAGGAAACTAATTGAACTATCTGTGGAACAAATATGATTAGGCTACAATCTACATTGTATGAAAAATAAGAATAGGAAAGCAGACTACCCAAGAAAGTGAGAAACTGGATCATGTGAAAGTTAAGCCCAAATATATAACAAAAATGGCCCAGCTTATGGATATGGGATAAATTTACCTGTTATTAGAAAAGAGTTGATCAAGCTTAGATCTAATTACCTCTGTCCCATAGTACTATTTTGAGTTGTCCCAAATATATGTCCACTTTAATGTTTCAACAAATTGAAATAGATTTTAATGGGTAGAGATGTTATTTGATAGGTGAAGAGTGTAGTTAGCAGAGAATTATAAAACTGTGTATAAAATCAAAGTGGATACTTTGACTGAGACGGAGGGAGTAACTGTCATTATTAAGTTCATATCATATGTAAAATGTCATAACTCTTAGATGTCATCACAAATATTCATAGAAATTTAAATGAGGTTCTTGATTCTTCATTATGGCTTCATGAATTTTCATTTTACTCCATAATGCTCCCAAATTTGTAGATATAAGTTAATCAAATACCAAATAATTATAAATACTAATGTTTTTGTATATGTCACAAATAAGTTCTCATGCTGTCATTATTAAGTTCATATCATATGTAAAATGTCATAACTCTTAGATGTCATCACAAATATTCATAGAAATTTAAATGAGGTTCTTGATTCTTCATTATGGCTTCATGAATTTTCATTGTACTCCATAATGCTCCCAAATTTGTAGATATAAGTTAATCAAATACCAAATAATTATAAATACTAATGTTTTTGTATATGTCACAAATAAGTTCTCATGCTTATATACCATATATGGCTAGCTTATATAACTTAATTTCACGTCAAAAAACATGCAACTAGATAACGAACTAAATATAATGCTAGAATAGCTATGGATCAGTTTCATGGTTTAGCTCAACCGAAATTATTGAATCATGTTCTTTTAAGGGTTTAAATTCGAGAGAAAAGTTTATTGAAGAATCATAAAAAAATGAAGAATGGAGGAACATATCTCCACCCTTAGATTAAGCAAATCAATGGTTCATATTAAATCCCTTAATTAAATAATTTAAATATAGCTGCTACTTAATTTTGGGCGGAGGGGAATAGTTGTCTTTTCCTCAACATACATTATATCCCTGTTATCTTCTACTTATCTGTATGTCCTGTCCATTGTCAAATCAAAATAAAGCTACAAAAATGACAATCTCTACTCACTTTATTCGTTTTAAATCCTCGATTCAATCCATCTATTGAGATCAACTTTCTTAAGTGATTCCGATTCCATTAGAGAGCAATAGGTAGTCACCATTACAACCATCAACCACCATTGTCATCGGCCTCCAGCACCGTCGAGATCAAACTTCGATGATGAATAACCAAAGGTGAACGTAGCTGACGGAATTATGGAATCGGCGACGAAAATGAACGAAACGCTCTGACCGAAGAATACATTAAGGAGCTTAAGGTCGCTCCATCGATGTAACCTTAACAGGAGAAATTACCGAAAGTTTCAAACTCAATTTGTTATTGTTGGTTTCTTCTTTTAATGATGAATTACTAGCAATCATAAGTAAGTTCTAATTTTTGATAAACAATTGTGATTATTTAATGGATAAATACTTTTTAATCGAAACTTAAAGGTGTTGATGTGAGATATGTGAATTTAAAAGTCCAAATGATTTTGAAATTAGAATTGACGGTGATGGAAAAGGCATAAGTTGAATACATGAATCGATGGTATTTTCAATATTTTTATTGAAGAATTGCATAAAGATTTCTTTTTGATTGTAAATCTGAAATATCAACATATTCTCCATCTGTGAAACTAATCAATCAATGTTGTGTCAAGCTAAAGAGTAAAGATTTGTGAGAGTTGAAGTTGACTTTCTTTTTTTCAAGTATAATTTTTTTAGTCCTAGCATGCCAAGTTTATGGTTTTTGAAATATAATTTGATGTGCTAAAGCTGAAAATTGGAAAAAGAAAAAAATATTATAAAAATTGTGTTATCTAAAATGTGTATTTTAAATCACATTTGTAATAACTTAAAATAAAGTATGATCATGATCATTTATATTATTGTTTAGTTTTTAATCACATATGATTATAACTTGAAGTAAATATGGTCATATCTTATTTGATTTGATAATCAAAACAGAGACAAAAAAAATGATCTATAATAACATGTGATTTTAACAAAATACATTTGTAAATTTTAAATTTATAACAATTTAGTCACATGTGATTTACAATAAATTACATGTGATTTTACCTAAAATCACATGTTATTTTACCTAAAATCACATGTGATTTTACATATAATCACATGAGATTTCCCCCCTAAAATCACATGAGTTTTACCTAAAATCACATGTAATTATTCATAATCAAGTGTGATTTTACCTAAAATTACATGTGATTTTACCTAATCATATGTGATTTTTATATATAATCACATGAGTTTTACCTAAAATCACATGTGATTTTATATATAGTCACATGAGATTTTCCCCCTAAAATCACATGTGATTTTATATATAATCACATGAGTTTTACTTAAAATCACATGTGATTATTCATAATCAAATGTGATTTTACCTAAAATTACATGTGATTTTA
Organism: Pseudognaphalium luteoalbum; assembly: GCA_963422505.1. NCBI lineage: Eukaryota > Viridiplantae > Streptophyta > Magnoliopsida > Asterales > Asteraceae > Pseudognaphalium > Pseudognaphalium luteoalbum. The sequence goes on from OY730198.1 coordinate 95,113,672, forward strand.
CCTAATCATATGTGATTTTTACCTAAATCACATGTGATTTTTACCTAAAATCACATGTGATTTTACATATAATCACATTAGTTTTACCTAAAATCACATGTGATTTTACCTAATCACATGTGATTATATCTAAAATCACATGTGATTTTTGGTATCTATGTAGAATCAACAAGTCCTTCGTTTGAGTTTGCTTTGGTGAGAAGCTTTTGCATTTGCATTCGTCTCGGCTTCTAGTTTTGTTACCTTCTTTTAGTCTCGCCTATTGACATTTTTTGTGTGTTTTATGTCAAATGTTAAAACATCATTTTTTGCGTAATCACTTGTGATTATCTTTAGCACATGTTATTAAGCCAATATCACGTGTGATTTTATACGGCAAAATCACATGTGCTTGTATAACTAACAAAAATTTACAACTGACAACCACACTTTTTTTTAAAATAAAATGCATTCTTTGTTCAACATCTTTTATTCTTTCATTGTTTCTTATTTACCAACAATTTTATCTTTTGAATTTACACATGACTAGTATTACATGGAACTTTTAATAGGCAAAAATCATGTGTGACTTTTGTAATATAAATCACTTGTGATTTTTATAGCCAAAAAGTCACGTGTGATTTTATAAAGCAAAATCACATCTGCTTTTATAACTAACAGATGAATGAAAATTTACAACTAAAAAGTCACACTTTAATTCAACACTTTTATTGATTCATTATTTTTTATTTACCAACAATTTTATCATTTAAATCTACACATGTTACTGTGATTAGTCACACGTGATTTTTATGCACAATCGCATGGGGATGTGACCTTAAGAACTATATTCCACGATCATAAGCTGTGATGTATAAAAAGAAGAAAACAAAAACCGTGTTTTTTTTTAGAAAAGACAGACTATCAATACCAAAAGGAGAACACTACAACAAACTCAAAAAGAAAACAAAATAACCAAACCAAATTACAAGAGGTAAATTGGCTGCTCACAACGAAATAGGGAACAAAAAGCAACTAAGCTAAAGCCATACAAAATAAACACCCATGACATAAAGAGACAAATACATTCCTAAATCTGACCACAATCAAACAAACATCAAAATACTGTACATTTCTAAATATAAACCCACTCCCTTGGAAAGCACATGTTATATCCCTACAACTTTGGTCCACAATGGCCACCACCTGCATTGCTTGACCACCACCTGCAGTATAGAGTAAATGACAAACAAGCACATTCCATGAGAGCAACATGCTAGCCTTCACAACACTGATGTCTTCAAACTCTTAAACCAGTCGAACAAACTTGGATTTAAATATGGTTTTATCCAAAAATTGATAGTGTACAACAACTAAAACAGATTATCAAACAAAATATAGAAAACTTACTGGAAATATTGCAGAAAGTACAAACAGTTCAAGAACGAAAGATCCAGTTAAGTTGCTAACAAATATGATAAGCATTACACAAACATCATTAATCTATCAATTAACTACAACAACAAAAAAGTTCTAGATTTTGATTTAATAACAAAATTATAATCATGTTTTTCCCATTCGATCACGATTACGTACGAATTGACACTAAATGATGATGTTTATCAGGAGCATACGATTCGGAAATGTTTTTAAGCATGAATCACATTCGAATCACCTGTTAATTTGTAGATTGCTGCTCAATTTGAGAGTAGCCCTAAATTTCAGAATTTGGGGAAGAACATGACGTGATTTTACTGAGTTGTGATGTATTTTCTATTTAGTTGTATTAATACCAATTTATAAAATGACCTAAATACCCCTCCATATTAAAATGAAATGCTAAAATCTGATTGGTTCTCTCCTTCTTTAAATATATGTCATTTTAAAGAACCCACCTCTTAAATTCGATTATAAAAGTAAATTACTAGTGTGTTTACTAATGAAAAATGATAACTTAGCGTCTTAGCCCAATCAAATCAAATAAACATTGAACTAACAAATTAAATAAAATGGTCCACCTAGTCGCCTAAAAGGCTAAAGGTAGAGAAATAACAAGTGTAACGGATTTTACTTGACCCGTATTCTAATAACCCGCCTGTAATCGTCCGGGTTGTAACCCGAAAACACAACCCATCCCAAACAAAACATATTATTTAATCGATATTAAAGAAAACCCTTTTCTACCATTTTGCAGCCACCGAAAAAATGGAGGATTTGAAAAAAAGGAAGCTTGATGAGACCAATAACCATAATGGCGAAATAACGGATACATCATCAGAAGAACAGTTGCGTTCTTTGTTAGATCCACTTGCAAAAACCCAGCTCGTTGATCTTTTATCGAAGTTGTATGTTTCGAATTCCCAAATGCCCACTTCTTTATTTTTTACACGGGTTTCTTTAATTTGTTAAAATAGTTCATTTTTTTCATCTGGGTTTCTTTGTTTTGTTGTAAAGTTTAGTTTTTTTTCATGTGGGTTTCGTTAATTTGTTATCAAGTTTAGTTATTTTCACGCGGGTTTGTTTAATTTGTTATAAAGTTTGATTTTTTTCACGCGGAGTTTGCTCAAATGATAGGAAACATGCCTTATTTGCTGTCTGTATTGTTGCATATTGATAGAATGTTTAGTGTTTGATTAAAAACTAAAGAAATTTGGGTTTTTCAAACATGGATTAAGTAATATGGAGTTAGTTGTTATTTGAAGGCCTAATTTGCATACTATGAGAAAAAGAATTAAATTGTGGAGATAAGTGAATAATGAGATATAATGAATTTCACACAAAAGGCTGATTACTTCACTAAAGTATACCTTTTGAAGAAAGTCTTGTAATTAATGTGTTTTGAAAGTGCTTATAGCGAGTTGAAGAGACATAATTGGATAATTTAGTTAATTATAGCTGGAGATGGTTAGGTAAGTATACGTTTATTTCCGCACCGCTTGTTATATGCTTTTAATCTGATTTTTAGGTACCAAATGATCTGAATTAGTTTCCTCACACACTTTAAAGGTACACCTAAACACCTCTAAAACTCTAAGCTCCCGATGTTAGAGATAATGACATTACAAAGAGAATCTAGATACACCTAAAAAACAAGATGCATTTGCCTTTGGTGTGTGTCTGGACGCTTGTTTGTGTACTATAAGTTGCAAGTCTTTTATTGACATCATATTTAGTTATTCACATACACAATAATTACATATATTGTCCACACAAAAAGATTTGTGCTTGTGTATGGGAAGATGTTTCCTCGTGACTAATTTAATGATGTGTGGAATGATGATGTGATGTGTGCTTGTTTGCATGTTTGAAATGAAGCGGATGTCAATATCCTTCTATAGCCGAGGAAATAAAAAGTGTTGCAAGTGCTGATCCTGCTAACCGAAAGCTTTTTGTCCGTGGTTTGGCCTGGAATACTACCACAGAAACCTTGTGTGCTGTGAGTGCATTATTGATGCTTGTTGTGCTTGTGCTGTATGTCTATTAGACTATTACTGGCCTACTCGAGTTGAAAATATATGCATAAAAAGTTGCAGATATTGTGTCACTTTAAGAGTTAGAATTTCCCAACTCTTGCAGAGTTTTTAAAGATTATTGATAACAGTTATGATTACATATAGGCCTTTCTTGAACATGGAAAAATTGAGGAAGGTGCTGTTATAACGGATAAAGCAAGTGGAAAATCACGTGGGTATGGTTTTATAACCTATAAAGATATCGATTCAACCTGGAGAGCTCTAGAAGCACCGAGCAAACTGATCGATGTAAGTATATGTTGTGGAATTTATTTGGGGACGAGTTGGGTGGGTTGTGTAACGGGTTAAAACTGGTTCGAGTCAAAATGGGCATTGTTTTTTCTTAATTTGGTTGAAATGGGCTGGACTTTGTTAACCGATAGCCAATTATTTGTACATATATAAAAGTTATATGATTGCCACCTCTACTATGTGCACTGAACCACCTAGTATTTGGGAAGCCTTTGCATATTATTAACAGCTTAGATTTAGATATTGCTTGCAATCGAACGAGATGCTATGATTTCCTTTTTGGAATGTCCTAATCAAACACAAATTTCAGTTACTTGGAAAAATTATAATTGTCCTTGGGTGCTTGTTAGTTATTACAAAAACGATCTTCACTCTTTGTTAGTTATAGGAGGTGTATGTGTATGGACTTGCGTTTTGAATGTCACCTTTGTATTTCATAAAAGTATAATAATTAGTATCAATTCTTCTACAAAATTAACAATGACTTATGTTTTGTGTTATTGATATGTTTCCCTTGGTTGCTAACTTATGTTTCTTATTTCAGGGCCGAATGGCTGTCTGCACTCTAGCTTGTGAAGGTGTAAGTAGCACGAATACTACTGATCAAGCACAAAGGAAGCTTTATATAGGCGGTTTGTCCCCTGATGTAACAAGCGAGATGCTTCTTCTTTTCTTTAAAAAGCATGGTGAAATAGAAGAAGGTTCAGTCGCATATGATAAAGAGACAAACAAATCACGGTAATATTTCATACATGCATCACATCAAAATTGTGATGTTTGATAATAACATAAATACAGTGTCTACTTCAAATGAACAGAGTTACAAAATGTGAATTTTTTTTGTTTATCAAAATCTTACAAGTTTCTATCTTTTGCATGCTTTTATCTTTAGTGGTTTCGGCTTCATTACCTACAAGACTGTAGAGGCTGCAAAGAAGGCTATCGATGATCCACAAAAGATATTTGGGGTAAGGGTTCATGTACTGATTAATATAAAAGGTGACAATTTCGAATCATATAGTCATATATTTTTTGATCTCTGAAGTCTGAAATGTCAAACAAATAAACAAGGTTTGCTAAAACCGAACAAGTCAAATGGGTCGGAACTCACCATGAATTAATACTATTTTATAATCATATTTGACTCATTAGTTATCTATAAAAAAAATTATAAATTTTGGACATCAATGTTTTGGGTCGGCCCATCTTGTTTCGACCTGTATGAAAAGTTACCCTATTTACCCGATCACATTTTTGACTTGTACCTAACATTTGCCATCTCTAATCTTATGTGTTCAAAAATTCGCAAAAACCTTAATAACCGTCAATGCGACGTATTGCTCCACCAGAGACTATAAGGTTCTAAAAGGGGGTCTCAACTTTAAGATTTAGTATTGCCATAAATTTGACGTTTGTAAAATGCCATTCCATTTTTACATAAACGGATGAGGTTTTCCATGTTTAGGCTACCCGGGGAGGGCGATTTTTTCTTCTTCTTTTTGTTTATGTAGCCCTTCCCTTTTTACATGTCATATGCAATACCATTTTGTATCTTGTATTCTGCCACTGTTATACATCCATAGTTAATGTGAAATTGAATGTGTGAATGCAGGGTAGAAGCATCACAGTAAAACTTGCTGATACCCCGAAGAACAAAGTGGCTGTGTTACCAGGAGGAATGGTTCCTGTACCCATTGCTGGATACACACAGTCAGCAAAGTCACACCCAAACGTTGGCTACACATTTCCTGGTGCCATTCCTTACGCCAACCAACCACCGCCAGCCATAGCTCCTCCATACTCAATCCCACCACAACTTTCGTACACTCAATACACAACACGGAAGGAAAGTCTGGGATCTTCTGCTGCAGGATTAGGCAATTATCCTTACTACTACACAAAATAGTGAACGTGGGACTGACATAGGGTGGAGCCTGGTTGGCCTGTTGAATGTTGACCTATGTATGGGTTTAAGTTACCGATTTGCTTGAGGCTATGTATTTTAAGAGTAGCCAAATGGATGTGGAAGGAAAATGCTAAATAACTTGAGAAACGTGTTAAATTGTAAAATCTTGAAATTCTCTCTTTTTCCATACTGGGTAGATTATAGCTTGTAGAATTTTATGCCTGCATTTTAGTATTTATGGTTCAAGTTTTTTTCAATGTGTGGCTGTGTGCTACTAGTATTAGACTGTTATGACCCGAACCAACTTTTGAACAAGATATCTTTCAAAGAAATATCACGAGGAATCTGTCTTCCCCACCAGCTCAAACATTTGTATTTAAGAATAATATTGATTATTTAGTATGATTATGATTATGATACGATGATGATTAATTAATATTATTATTATATAATCTTTCAATTTATTGTTGCGAACTAATATCAAGTGTTGTCAGTAAGAACCAATTGAGGATAATCGTAAAACTTAAGTTTATTTTATTATTTAAAAGCATGATTAGTACATTACATATAAAATAAATGTCTGAGTGAATTAAACGCAAACCTTTAATGTCTTAATTATAATTTTTATTAAATAAAGAAACTAAAATTTAATTAATGTACAACTTTTTATCTTATACTCTAATAGGTGTGTTTGGCACAAACATTCAAATGGATTCTAGGTCAATACTCTAATTCACGCTTGACAACAACTTTATAGAAAGAAGTCAGGGATTTTTTTAAAAAACATTACCCAAGAATCTCCTATAATCATTTTTTAGAAACTTTTTCATTTAGATTGTTCATCTCCAACTCGAGCCGTAGCAGCTACAAGCTACAATGTTACTTACCAAACACACCTTATATCCAACATCCTCCACAAAAAGTAAAAAGTCTTAAATAAATCTTTTCATTCTACCCCCTTAAAGTTTGATAACTTCAACATATACCACCCCCTCCAAAACCCTGTACAGCGAATCACAACACCAAAAACCCTAAAATCTTACCTCTGAACAAGTAATGAAAAATATTCAAAATTGGAGCTCTGAATCTTTCCCCTGTGCATACCCATCTGCAATTTAAGGTTAGTATTCACTTTCGGAATCCATACAGACAAGTATCTCTTGTAAAGATGCTATCTTTATAGATCTTAGAATCAGTTTTACTGAAATTAGTAAACTTTTCATCAATATCATCATGAACAATATATTAAAGGTCCGAAATTCTGGTGTTCTCAAATGGGTTTTTGTTAATTTGGCTGAAAATCATATTACCCAATTAAAAACCAATATTAGAGGTACTAGTTTCAACCACATTACCCAAAACCCTAGGTTTTATGGTAAAAAAGCATCTGTTCAATCAAGAAATGGTAAAAAGTCAAAGGGTTTAACCGAAGACAATGATAGTTTAATCCTACCAAATAGAGAAGCACAAGATGCTTTGATTGATTACCTTCACTCTACAAGAAGTTTGCAGTATTTGGATGCTGAAAATATTAGTCGAAATTCTCCCGTATTTCTTGAAAATTTGCTGAAAAGTGTAGAAAATGGAAAGGATGTTAAACAGTCTTTTAGAAGGCTGCTTTGTTATCACCCGATTAACGAATTCGAGCCATTTTTTGAGAGCATGGGTTTGAAGTCTTGTGAGTATTCTTCACTTCTACCTCGTGATATGATGTATTTGATGGATGATCAAAGGTTGTTAGATAATTATCATGTGTTATGTGAGTATGGTATAATTCCAAATAAGATAGGTAAGATATATATCGATGCCCGTGAGGTTTTTAGATATGATCATGGTTGTTTGTTATCACAACTTCACTCTTTTCAAGCAAAGGGTTTTACTCAATCTAGTATCGCTAAGCTAGTGAGTTCATGCCCGAATATTCTAGTAGATAAGGATTTCTTGAAAGTTTTAGAAGCGATAATGAATGTCGGGATTGTAAATAGTTGGTTTGAGGAGAATATCTTGGAGGAAAATTCTTACAGTTGGAACAAGATTTTTGAAACTTTGTGTTTGATTAAGAAATTTGGTTTTAGCAATGAAGAATTAAAAGAGTTTTTATTTAAGAATCCAACGGTTGTGATGGAAGACTCGGGAGCTACAACTATTTCAGTTATCGTATTCTTGATGAAGTTTGGAGCTTCTTTTGATGACATATTATCAATGTTTAAGCAATTCCCACAAGTTAAAGTTCAAATATTTCAGTCAAATTTAAAGAATTCTTATCATTTTCTTCTTGCAATTGAGATGGATGCTGATGATATTGCATATATGATCCGTACCCACTCGGCGATTCTTGGTTCTTGCATGCTGAAAACCGTTAAAACCTTACTAACCGGATTAAAATCTGGGAAGAAACGTCTTTGTGACACCATGAAGGAAAACCCACAAGAAATAAAAAATTGGGTACTTGGGAAAAAGTTGAAGGCATTGCCAAACTCAAAGAACGAATTTTCTCAAAAAAAGATTCAATTTTTATTGAATTTGGGATTCGTTGAAAACTCTGACGAGATGTGTAAAGCTCTGAAGTTGTTTCGTGGCAACGGAGGGGAGCTTCAAGAGAGGTTTGACTGTTTGGTCAATGCTGGTTTGAACCGTGAAGATGTTGCAGAAATGGTTAAACATGCACCTCATGTTCTTAATCAAACCAAAGAGGTAACTGAATTGAAGATAGATTATCTTGTAAATGCTTTAGGTTATAATGTGTCTTCGTTAGTTGCATATCCTGCGTTTTTGTCATACTCGATTCAGAAGATTAAGTTTAGGTTTGCAATGTATAATTGGTTAGTTAAACGTGGGAAAATGAACGGTAATTTAGCATTAAGTACTGTTCTTGCTAGTTCAGATAGAATCTTTATACGAGATAAAGTAAACCGTGATCCTGAAGGGATGATTGTTTGGGATGAATTCAAAAAACAATTTTTTCCCGAATGAAATTTTGTTTGGATTTATATGGAAAGTTACATTTTTTTGATCTGAAATAGGTTGCACAATTCATGCAGCAAATGAATTTTGGTGTACTGAGATTGTCTTTTTCTTCTTAGAATTTCTTTTGAATTTGTTGGTTGATGACATACCATATGGATCGAATCCAGAGCTCGCCCATAATACCATATGGATATAATTCAAATGGTGAAATGAACCATATGAAGTGAACCATATGGGCATGAATGGTTCCATATATCAGGAATAGTGATTTGTCAGCATAGATAAGGAGTTGTCACATCCACAAACGGCGCCTTATAAACGAATATAGACATTGGGAACCAGTGAACGGCGCATGGGGAAAAGAAGTGTCTATGTTCAAGACAAACATCAAAATGGCAATGTTTTATATCGAGACAACGAAAGAACATTCAAAGCATACTATTCATGACGTCACATTTACTCTCACTCAAAACTCTACTCATTCTCTCTCACAATCGATATACTTACATATACGGAACATGACAATCAAAGAAGGGTCCCGACCTTGTGGCGTACAAACCGTATCTACCTAAAACGTAGTGCGGGTACCATCTGGGAATCGCCAGCCGAAGAGCTTTTAAGCTCCGGCTCGAGATCCTTCTCTAACGTTCTTTTGATGTTTGCAGCTAAGTCCAAGTTCGGGATGACGACAAACGGCTCACCAACATCGTCTTGACAAACCCGACGGATTTATGTAGCAACATTGGTTGTTAAGAGTGTTAGATGAACAAGAAAAGCTGTAGTTTGACTTTTGAAAGTCAAATAAGCAACTTTTCAAGATAAAGATTGATACTCCCTCCATTTCATATGGGTTACATTGTATTTGAAACTTTTGTTAGGACAACGTGGTTTTAGAAGATATCGTGTTTTGTATTTATAAAAGTTATGGATAACGTGCATATATAAGTGATAATAACCGATCACACTGAATCTAATTTTACCCGTAGCGATTACACTGAAAATTAAGACCCACGTGATTCTTATATTTATTTGAAATTTTTAGAAAACACATAAAGAAACCCTTAAAATTCACACCTGACACCGTGGTGCAGATATACTGTGAGAATCATGTCTGCAATAATTTCAGATCATGTTTAGATACAACTAGCAGCACAATATATTAGAATGCATTCAAGAAAAAATAAGATTATCTTTAGGACTTATTATTAATTATCAATATGCCATTCCTTCTTTCTAAGGGCAATCACAAAATGTCATCCCTTATGAATGTAGAAGGCATATATAGTCAAAGGACTAAAGTAATTGGTGTACTAAACCAGCTTATAAAGACGAGTGGAAGATTTAGGAATTGGAGCGATTGGTAGACCATAGCGATGGTCTATCAATTTTTGTGAACCCGAAGGAACACAGTTTTTTAATAAGAAATTTATATTGCATATTGCAAATAGATCCGTAATTAGTGCTACTCATATCTTTAATATGGCTCTACCGGTGGTAAAGAACTAAAGACCACATAATTGCATGCATTACAAGTTATATAAACAAAGGGAAAGGTAATGTTAATGTTGATATAATTGAACTGCACAATTGAAAAAAAGTAATATTAATGTTGATATAAGGGTTATTTATTTAAATATAAAAAATTGAATGATCAAAAAAAGTAAAATATATATTTTGTGATTACTTAACGTTACAGTTTAATTGTAATATCAACGTTCCAAATGATATCGTGGTAATTGGTAAACAAATCACAACCGTAAATAAAAGTTTTTTTTGTACACCCTAACAAAAAGAAAAGCTAAAAAGGGTGTACTTTGTAGAGACACATAAATCAAGGGGGTCACTGATATAATTTTCCCCAAACAACAAGCAACGAATATGTCTTGCAGATAACAGCTGCTATACACCATATTTATCTGTGTGCTTTCACGTGATAAAAAGACATAAATGCCCTTGAGACAGTTATTAAACAACTTGAGAAGTGAGTAGAAAGAAAGGGTAGTTTAGGAAAGTTGTAGTCTGAGTCTCCGACAAGTGGGAATTATAAGAATTTGGACACTGGGCTGGTCCACAAAACCGTGTTTTCACTTACTTTTTTACTCTCGGTTCAAAACAAATGTTTGTATACAACTATGCATGCAAATGCTGTAAAAATAAATAATACTTGTATAATATTGATAATATAGTAGGAAAAGTAGCTAGGTAGTATCGAATGGGATCCCTAATTTATTTTAAATATATTTGTATGATAATTTCGTTGACAAACTCGACCTTTTTTTATATATTCTTCCTATCCCATCATAATCGTTCACATTACTATTTTAGGTTATTCTAAATATGTATCTTAAACCCTTATTATGCATATAATCATTTTGGCTTAATGTTTAAAAGGGAGATATCGGAAATTACATTAATACCATATAGCTAATTGGATAAATATAGAAGTTACTATAATCAAATCAATTTACACCATAATTTCTTCTCTTAATAAAATAAAGTTAGTTGTTTGATTTAATTTGTTCAATCAGATTTTAATGTATAATATAATTTTAAATTGTTTGTACATTTAGTAAAAAATTAAATTTAAATAATCAAAATTGTTTTCTATTACTATTAAAGTAATAATATTCGTATCATAAATTTTACTGATTCTACAAATTATAAATAAATTAAATTGAAATATAGGCTAAAAGAAAGAAAGAATGAAGTCGTAACCTATGCTAATATAATCATTATCGTTACGTCGACTATTATTGCCGACCACCATTATATTTTCTAGCACTACCGCTGCATTGTGCGGGTTATCGACTAGTCTACTTTTATATTAGTGAATTGAAAAACGTAGTTAGTGAAGAATTCTAAAACTGTATGCAAAGTTAAAATACGTTTAATATGTTATGAATAAATAATAAATTTTATAAAAATGGTTAGATAGTCATAGTAAGAGCGTTTATTCCTAGTATTATAATATTATGCATGATTTGATTTTAGGAGTTGAATTATAGCTACATATACACCTATGTATGTATTTTATTTATTATGTTTGATTAAGTATTTGTGTGATTGGCATTTTAAGTACACACGTGACACATCTAACTATCACCCTATACATACATCGTTCAACTTTACCAAAGTACTACATTAATTAGTTTAAAAAGTTACATAGTTTTATTTCATGTTAAACATGAGACCGGTAAGTGGAGACGTTTATAGTATGTTTCTCACATATGGATGATGAAACGTGTAAATTCGATACTGATTTGAGCTATTATAGTGGTTTGTCGACTTAACAACCAACATAGATTCAAAATAGGTATACAAGTCGAAAAATAATGAAAGAAATCACAGTTGAATAATAAAAATAGTAAAGTACAACCAAACTAATTAGTTGATCATCATAGTTGAACTCTTTAGTTTGTTATTTTAGCTTTATTTATTTGAAATGTAAGTGCAATGACTTGTTGGCCATCTCAGAATGGAGAATTTTAAACTATATAGAAAGACTTGAAAATGATAGAAGTAGGCATCTATTGCTCATTTAGTTAATGCATTTTATAATGAATAGTATTAGTAATTAATAATGATAATGATATTCCAACCTTAAGTAATCTAGATTATATTTTGCAAAGTCATGTGTTTTGTAGATTGGTGCGTCAAACGAATAAAATGGAGGAAATTCCTTGGAGAAGAGAAAATACACTAAATTGTTAAGATGGGTCGAAACTCGAAAATACTAAATGGTTATTGGTCTAGTGATATCGTGGTACCACTTCAACGTTGAGGTTATTATGAGATTGATAAACCGTGATAAGAAAAATGTGAGTAGTTGTCTTTCTAAAAAACGGGTTGAAAGATATTGTAAAGAATTATTCAGTAGAAAAATTTTAAAATTTGCTAATGTTACCTTACACAATTAAACTTGTTTTAACTTGTTATCCATTGATCAAATTTTCCATCATTTGTACATGCTAAACCATTACATTTCGTTTTTTGTTGACAGTTTGACACGGTTTAGCTTATATGACTACTACTTTCATCGCAGTCAAAGTTTTCATTTTAATTATGTACACAGTAATTTTCAATAGCTACATTCTTTACCAGTCAAATAAAATCTCTAACGGTCTAATCATTAACGTTTCATTTGATTAGTTGTGACATGAAAATGTATACTTATTTGTAATAACTCATAATAGCAATATTGACACTTGTAATAAGATAAATAGAGTATCATATTATTAGTGAGTTTCTTTTATTTACTAATATTAGCAAGATAGATGGTATTTATTTATAAAATAGATATTTATTAACTTCGATCGGCTTTTAAGATTTATCAAATTTTTTAAATATGTATAAATTATTTTACATTAACTACTTAACTAGTTATTATTCATGTTTATTCTATATGGTTTGAGCACATATTTATGCATGTTTAAATGCTTGAATAAGAGCTATTATTATTATTATTATCATCATCATCATCATCATCAAAGGGTAAAAATGACTTTTTGTCATCCCTCTATAAACCAGTCTCACGATCAAAGTAAAATCGTAATTTGCAGTTAAAGAAACATTGGGAAGAGGATTGAATATGTGACATCCACCTTTTATCATGCATGTTCCAATACTATGCTACAATTGCGAATGCTTATTATATTTAGGAAAATGATTGATAGAACTAATTACATAGACCTAATGTCGACGTAAAAATGTAAGAATGACATGTGTCAAGTTTAACATGTAAGATTAGAAAAGAGAAATTGTATTGTTCAATGAATGTATTAGGTCTATTTTTAGGTCCATTCAATTAAATCTATGTAGTATTACTCTTATTCTTATATAATAATAATAACAATAACAATAGCAATAATAATAATAATAATAATAATAATAATAATAATAATAATAATAATAATAATAATAAGTAATAGGTTACTAAATATCAAGAATTTTTGTCTTTTTTAGTTACTCCGATAATTCTAGCTACTAATTTTCTTCAACACAATCAAGATTAACCATTTTATTATCAAAAATACCCATTTTAAAGTTAAGATATTTTTGTAAAAATGAAAAAAATAAGAATAAGATGGAATTTAGCCACTATTAAACTATATAACAACATGGTTTTTTCAAAATATGTATCTTATATCTTTTCTATACTATACTTAATTTGGACTTTTAAGTTACTAGCATCTATACTTAAATATCTACCTTCCAAGATTATAAAATTAAGTTTAATCCATAATAAATATACTTTTTTTTCTACTAAATTTCTACACCTAATGCCTATGCGCCCACAACTTCTTCTTTCCCTTCACTTGTCTCCTCTGTCTCTCTTTGCTTCATATCTCTTTCAAATCCTCAATGTCAGATAAAACCCTCTTCAACCCTTGATTCATTTCCCTAAATCTTTAATCTTTTTCAATATTTTTTTAAATCAGATTTATCATTTCTTCATTTTCAGATCGAAAAATTTGATCTTTGACTCTTTTTGACAACTTATCACATACACCATTTCTGTTATTTAAAATAAAAAATAAAAAATTCCCTCATATCAAAGCCATAATCTTTTTTATGGGTTTTTGTTGGTTTATTCAATAAATCAATCAATTTAATATTTTTCCATAAATGGGTGTTTTCTGATAGCTTCAATGGTGGTTGTTTCTTATCAGTTCAGCTTCATTTGGTATGTCTTATATTTTCTTACTCTCATGTTATGCTATGTTGTTAGATTGATTAAAGATTCAAACTTTATTGGTGTTGATGCTTGTTATTATTTGGGTATCAAAACATTTTTTGATTTGTGTTGATTTATGTGATAAAAACTAGTTTAAATCCAGTTCAGTTATGTAAATCTTTATAGGTTATGTGGCTATTGATTTAAAGCCATAAAGGCCAAATTTTGACTTGAAAAGATCTAAACTTGGTACTTTGAAACTAAGATGTAAGATAGATTTGTTAAGCTTCTTATCTTCAAATGGTTCTTGTTTAAATGAACTTCATGCATTGTAAAGTAACAATCAACACTCTCATCAATACCAAAGCTAAGAAAAAGAATTTGCATTAATCAAATGTTGACTTTTTTAAGCAAGAGGTATGGAATATAATTTTTAATTTTGTTGACCTTAAATTTCTGATTCCTTTTAAAACCCTAGAGTCACTAGTAAGTTCTAGTTGTTTTAACTATGGCTAAGGCTTAGATTGAAGAACATCAAGATTTGTACTCGTACAATGAAGTCCAAAGTTTTTACTGTTTCTTGATTCAAAGAAGTAAGTTTAGTGTTTATTTGTCCTACTTCAGTATAAATATGAAAAGTACTTGACTTGGACATCATGATGAAATCCAAGAAAGGATCTACTATATTTGTCACACAAGTTGTATTTTCATGATGTGAGTTAACTATGGTTTATATGATACCAACCATAAAATGTGAGTGATTTGACTTGCATGTGTAAGTTTACATTTGTTACTATATCAAGTTAAAATCAAGCAATTTCAATGTAAATTTAGTGGAAATGTAATCTCATGTATACTTTATCCAATTGGTTGTACTTTCGCTATTTTGCAATATGTGGACGAAACCAAGATCATGTGTACTTATCACTTAGTTTTGCATCTCTTCAATTTAGGATCAAATAGAATATATTAGCTAAAAGGGAACATGTTACATGGACTGGACAGTTCAGACGGGTTAAAAGTGACCCTTAACCCGAATCTGTTTTGACTCGTTACCCAGTCCGCCCATCTTGCATTTGCAACAAATTAATATGCTTCAAATTGTGAAATGCAAACTATGCTGTGTTTAATCAAATGTGATTGTCTATATGTTCGTTGCAGATATAACAGCAATTCCTTGAAGATTTTGCATCATTTGAGTATTTTGAATTTGAACAATGGGTAGAGGTAAGGGTAAAACAAAGAAAAGTTCAGTTGTCGGTCATCATGAGGATGGAAGTGGGGAAGAGGAAAAGTTACCCGTTAAGCGAAGAGGAAGACCAACAAAAGCTCACAAAGAAGAAGAGGAACCTGAAAAGATCAATGAAAATGAAGAAACAAAACTTGAAACTTCATTAGAGAACGGAAACAAGAGAAAGAAACCGTCTTTACAGACTGAAGAAAATCGGGAAATGATGAAAGATGAAAATGGTATGGGACCCACAAAAATTGATCAGGAGTTAACCAAAAATGTGGGATTTAGACATAACGGAAGCAGGCGGAAAAACAAGCCACGAAGGGCAGCTGAAGTTGGGGTTAGTGTGTGTGAAGTTTGCAGCTGGTTGGCGTTGAGAAGCTGAGGAATTTCGGTTTTGGGTTCGGGTCGTAATATTATAATTATAAAGGGGTCTTTTGTATGGGCATTTCATGAACTTTTGTATGTGATTTTGCTAGACTTTATGATTAACATTGAGAATTTTTGCAGAAGGTTTATAATATCAACCAAGTTTTGGTAAAAGCATATTTTTTTTGTAGAGATCTTTATGATATTTCTTTAATCCACATCGTGGTTTAACTTGTGAGATATGCTTGATAATTGTAAAATGACAAATACTCATGATTTCCTTAAAGAAAGTGATTCTCACAATTACATCACATTCTCGTCTTTTTTAAATCCAAAAGCTTTTTGTTAATGAGAGTTCTTTTGGCTTTTGGAAACAATAATTATGTATTTTAGTACTTTCAAAGGATTTGTTTCCTAACAACCATTATAATTTATTTATTCTATAAAATAATATACAATGTTTAAAAGGAATGTCTTATCATAAAATAAAATAAAAATGGTTGCATTGGTGTAGATGGGAAATAATATATTCATCAAGACTTTAACCACCATAATTTTCTTTTTCATGATACTTAGGGGTGTTTGGAGAGCTTATTTTTGTTGTTTATGACTTATTGCTTAATAGCAAATAAGCTAGAAAAAATAGAGCTTATTTCAAGCTTATGAAATCTCCCTCACAGTGAACCATAGAGCTTATTTCAAGCTTATGAAATCTCCCCCACAATGAACCAAATAAGCTAAGCAAATAAGTTTATCCAAACACAAAAACACGAGCTTATTGTGTTGTAATAAGCTAATAAGCAAAAAAAAAATAAGCCCATCCAAACACCCACTTGTTGTAAATTTCAATGTAAACACTAAAAGTAGTTATATGTTGACATCTAAATTACAGTTACCAGTTACCACACATTCACAAATGGATGTATCAAGTTGAAAGCATGTCAACAAGTCTATAAGCACACATGACTAAGGAGAAGATTTGATATCCATATAACCAAACTGCTTAAATTATACTACTAATTACTCTGAGTTAACTGTCACTATGAAATAAAAAGAAAAAAAAAGGAAAAAAATAATTTATTCAGGCACCGGCGTTGCTCAATATGCTGTTAATTTCTCCAATAATCTTGACAGGCCTTCCGTCAAACATGGATGAAAGTGTACTCTCACAAAGCTTCTTCAACTCTCTTGTTTTTGCAACTGCTGCTTCCTGCATTGTGCATTCATAAAAACCATGTATTATTATATTAAAGACCTTGCAAGTGTCGATGCCGGAGGTCTTTTTGGAAGCAGTCTCCCTCGGGTAGGGGTATGAGTGTCTAAATCTTACTTCCCCATCCCTCGCCCTCGGCGGGATTGGGTAGTGTTAGTGTACCTTGCAATTGTCGACATTTCCTTTTCGCATTCGATAATAATTCAACATTTTCTTTTTATGTTCTGCTGAGTTAATATAGCAACTTTCATGCAGCTTGGGATGTTAAATGAAACCAAAGGTAGTAATTGTGTCTTGAAAAATATGACAAGTGTAACTTTGAAAATTGTGGGGACGGGTGCTTACTTGTTTAGGCCACACAGAGGATAGTGAATTTTGTAGCTCCATGCGTTTGATAGCCAAATCTTTCAAGCCCTCTTTCAACTTTGCCTCATGATGCTTCTTTTCTTCCAGCGTACTCACTAATCTTTCCAGAAATCTACAATACAAATGGTACATATACACAATAATCTTGTTTAATTACAAGCCAAACAGACTAAATCACTAGAGTAGAGGTTGCAATTTCGACCCAGTACTTTATGGACAGATTGATTAATATTGTGTTTTGATCTTGAATGGGTAAAAATGTAAAATGAAGAAAACTAAGCAAAAAGGAGACGAATTTAAAAGGTAAAATGTGGTCTACTTTTAAGTTTTAAAGCATAAAACCTCCTAAATCATTTCTATACATGGAACACACCTTCTAGAGTTGAGAATCATAATCAGGTCTCTTGTTTTCCTATTTGTGAGCAAGGAAATGGCTGCAGAGACATCAGATAGCATTGATTGAATAGCATCAGAAGTGTACTGCTGCAACACAAATGGGGCCACTGCTTGAACTTGATGTTGTAAAGACAATGTCTCTGTGTTAGTCAGCTCCAAAATTCTTTGATTCAGAAATGCTTTAATCTGACACCAAATTCAGGACAAAACATTAACAAAATCAGTTGCAAGCTAACATGACAGAATATTTTACCAATTTACATAAGATTGGGTCAACAGAGTAAAAATAAAAACAACTTGAAGGGGGTCAAGCGGGATTCGACCCATATTGAATGTACGGAAATGAACACAAACTCATTTTTCCCAGTTACCTAATCCACCCAACCCACCCATCTTGCCACCTTCATGCAGCACTAACAAAATGAAAGCAACTTCATACCTCAAACAGGTCGTCAAGGATCCTACTCCTGTACTCTGTCTCCAAAAGCCGGCTCCTTTCGTGGCTGGATCTTTGACTTTCATTTAATACATTTATCCCTGAAGCATGCTCGCCTGAATATATGTCTGCCGAGGCACTATCATGAGTCAACTCAACTTCAGGATGGTCAACGCTGATATCCCAAGAGATTTCCGAGGTCATATTTTCTCTATTAGTCTCATCAGACTCCATGTAATCAGTTAGAGAACTTTGTAGAATCTCACTGGCATCAACAATTTCATATGGACCCAAACCATTCCCATTATCTTCTTCCACATTGCCAATATCCCAATCGATCTGTGAGCTATCCAAAGTAATATCCCAGTCAATGATATCAGCTGCAGGATCGGCTTCCAATGTCATCTGATTTGGTTCATTAGGGTATATTGGAGCATCAATAGAAGCAAGTACTTCGGAAGCTGCAGAAACTTCAAGATTTGGAGGATTTTCAATGACGTCCTTCAGATTCAGCAAAACCTCTGGAACTTTCTGCCAATAAAAAAATTAACAAGTAATGATAGTCCATGGTATCCTCAAATGTTAGTATAAACTAGAGGTGGCAAAATGGGTGGGGAGGGTTGACCCAAAACAATTTGTGTCCAAACTTTTAAACTATTTTATAAACAGTTAGTGTGTCAAATGTAGTTATAAAAATTAGTTTATTTTATAAGAATCTAGTGTTGAATAAAATGATTTAGAAGGTTTTATCCTTCGTAAATACTTAATGGGTGCCTTTGATTTGTTTCCTTTTTGGGTAAATTTATTTGAATTTACCAGCTTATCTCCTTATAGAATAAAACATAACCAGAACCAACCCAATAATAAGTAATGGGTCAAAAGCTGAAACTGCCCCCTCTACTATGAACCACAACGTGAACAAATTTGATTGATCCTACATCTTTCTCTGTGTGCGCATCTTTAACAAAATTGGAATAGAATTCAATTGCCCGTGAAACAGAATCATAATTCAAAACTTCTCGCATTTTGCTAAACGTGCCAGGCAGTGAACTTGATGCAGCTTCTAACAGTTCCAACTTCACATTAATTCCCTGAAACACATAAACAAGTCAATTTTTGCAAAAAACACATAAAAGAAGATTAACTGTTCTTATTCGACTTTGACCCAAAGTTTACAACCTGCAATCCTAACTCCTGACAGGCCTCTGCATACTTGGTAGCTGAAAGAGCTGCGTTTCTTTTGATATCAGTTTCCTTTCGTTCGAGCTCAGCAAGCTGTTGCTGAGCCTTTTGCACAAGTTTCTTCTGATACGGGCTATAAATAATAAATAAAACCAATCAATAGCAATTATAAGTATGACCACAAAAACATGTGAATTATTTATATCCATACATTTCATAGTTAACATTTTGGACCATAATCTGAGCAGCCTCGCCAAGGTAAATATGGTCTTTCTCAAAAGCACGCACAATTGTCTCCCAAGTACCCTGCCAAAAGTCGAAACAAAATACAATAAACAACCATTTTTAACACTATTTGGCTGAAGAGAAATAAATGAGAACTTCTAGTTGGGCCTTACAGCATCGCCTGAAAGCCGGCCAAAAATATTACGACTTTCAGGAGTTGATGTCAGAAGAATATCATATATTTTCTTAGCTTCCAAGTATCCAATCCCTGTTATCAAAGAATATACATTGTTCTTATGAAAAACCAAGGCACACCATAAATTCCATGAGATGGAATGAATGCATATATAAACAATAACGAAAGTATAGCTTTGTAAGTACATAAATTACATTGCTGATTGATTTGATGATAAAAAGGTTTTTGGTTATCTATCTATTTCAAGGTAGAAACAAGCTACTTATCTTTTGTGAAATAAAAACTTACACTTTTACGTTCAGGAGTGTTTACAAGTTAATCAATTAACGAGCTACTCGAGTTCAACCTCATTAACTGAACCTTGATAATACTCAAGTTCTATTTGAGCTCAAACAAAAGTTACAATCATATATACATTCATGAGCCGAGCTTAGGCACATAATATTCAGCTTGCCTCATTCAAAAGCATATTCTATTATTTCGAGTTGAACAGACTAATCAAGCTTTAGTATAATTTTAACCTTTAGATACATGTAGCATCATATGATTTATCTAACTCGAGTTTGTAACCAAGCAACTCTAGTTTACTAGAAAAAACTCACATACCTAAACAAGCACCCCAATTGTTAGAATTGTACATTCGATCTCCAACAGAGTACTTACTTATTAAGCCTAGTCCACATTTCTTTATTTATAGTGAATAATGAGTATAAATAATGTAATTAAAAAGATATTCCTGATTAACTGAAACAAACTAACCTTCTAGGTCTAGGGTTTGGAAATAAGGATCAACGTCCTTAGGAAGGGACTGAAAAGCGGTTGCAATCTTAGCTTTGACCACGGTCAAACGTTTTCTCCAATCTGATGGTATCCGTTTACGATCAACTAGCCATTCTACACCGACATAATCACACTCACAAATCGATTAGTTAATTTAATTAGGGGAAAATGTGAGATATTGAAATAGAGATAGAGATATGCATGTATCTATATAAATTTACCGCCAAGACGTGCGAAAGCGATGTCGATCGGAAGGTTGCGAACGTCGTCGGAATTTTGCATTTTTGTGATTATTGAAATCTCCGATGACCGACGAATTTTGTGTGTCAGTGATTAGTCATTTACTGTGTTTTGTAACGCAGGTAGACTCAGAACTGGACTTCGAATAATTTTATTATTAAATTTAATTGTTTATATTAATTTGAAAGGCAATAACATTGTCTAAAAATACATTTAGTTATATCAAAAAAGTATATTTAGTTAGTTATATTTTTATTATTACATCTAGTTTTCTATGTCCCACAAAGATTATTTTATGGGATTAGTGTGTGAGAATGCATTTAATTTTAGTTGCATTTTCTTATCGTGTATTTAACTTAATTGTGATTTATTATGTGCATTAAGCTTTCAGTTTTGCTCTATTGCGTGTATCCAACTGGTGTGACACATTTTTTATGATACGTCAATGACGTGTCAATGACGTGTCAACTGATGTGGTGAAGTATATGGTTGACACATCATCCAAATAAATCAATGAATACGTACAATGGAACTACATTGAAAATATAATACACACAATAAAACCCAAATAAAATTAAATAAGCACATAGAGAGCATATTTAAGTAAACTTTATTGTCTCGTGCTAACCCTTTCTTTTATCTAAGGTAATAAAAATTGTTTTTTAAGGTATCGTGGTATTTACAAGGTTAAAAAATAGATTATGATGATAAACAACATAAATTCATAAACTTATAACCTTCTACGAATTATATTTTTGTAAAGTGATGCTGCAAAAAAAGCTGAAGTCTTCTAAACATGTCATAATAAAAGTGAAATACTTTCTGATACTCCAACTCTCTCTTAAAGAATACCAAAACATGTCATGGAATTGGTTCCTATATTCCAGAATAAAAATATAAATATTTATTGCAGTTCTACTACTATAGTAGTATGTGTGATATTTATACTTTGAATACCATTTATAAGCTGTGATGCATATGCCTCTAAGCGAACTGAACGTTCGACGAACTATTCGTGAACCGTTCGACAATATGTTCGTTTATGTACATGTGTTTTGTTATATGAACGAACATGAACAGATTTTGTACGTTATATGAACTAACATGAACATAGGTCTCGTTCGTTCATTTACGTTCGTGAACATTCGATAACATGTTCGTGAACGTTCGGTTAAATGTTCGTTTATAAACTAATATTTTTATAAAAATTAATACATATTTGTAAATCTTATTTTGATTTAAGCTAAATCGTAAGTATAATATTATTAAATATTTAGATATTTTCATTTAAAAATATTAAACATTTAGATATTTTACCTCACATTTCCCTCCACTCCAAACGCACCTCCACTAGTTTCAGATCTGTTGCTCTTACCTACGATCGAACCAAGTAAATGATTTTTATCTTCATATTGTGATCGTTTTGTAATGTTGAATATACATTGCAAAGTTTCAAGTTCTGTATATGTGTATATATACTTTCATTTATGTTTTGTTAGGATTCATTTAAGGTATTAACGAAGAAATGCATTATATTATGTGTTTGTTCGTGTACGTTCATTTGTGTTCATGAACAAACAAATTTTCTTAGTGAACGAACATGAACAACAAATACATTCGTGTTCGTTCATTTGTTCGTCAAAACCTTAATGAACAAACACGAACAACATCCGTTCGTGTTCATTCGGTTCGTTTACAGGCCTACGGTCATGCATAAATTATTACACTTAAACCACTTCTAGAGATATTGAGTTTGTAAGTCTACCTTGATAACATCCGTAAGAGTTGTCATAATTATTTCTTGTATTAGTGTATTACTAATACTTTGACATAATCATTTCTCGTATTCGTGTATTACTAATACTTTTAAACATGCAAACGCGCTTTTGAGATGCTCATCGTCAAAAAAGACAGGACAAGTGATATGTAGCCTATTCCTATTCAGAAGCAATGAATTAATCAACATTGATATTATTGCCTTTGTTCAAAAAACAAGATTTAGGGCAACTTGCCTATCTAATATAATACGGAGTACTAGAATGCATAAGCTGCTAATGATTCTGCACAACATAAAACTCGACAGCAGTTCACCATGAATTAAACGAAGATACATGTTTTGAACACAAATCAAAGCTTGAGAACTCTAAACAAGACAGCACTAAAGAATTTATTCTATTCATCAAGAGGGCCAAGGAGTTAACAAGATTTTACATATGGAACTGCGATTCTGATTTCTGAACTTGTTGCAGCACCATCATAAATGGTAATTGTAACTTCCCCCAGTTGAGAGTTTTATATGCTTTACTTGATTGGAACTACACTTCAAACCTCTACTCACCTTGCAGGCAATATAGTTGTCTAATGTTACCCGAGGCTGCAAAAGTTTACGAAACAAATTAAACTAATTTGTTTTTGTAACTATATTTAAGTAAATATGTTAATCAATTAGATTTATATTATATATGATGAGTACCATATAACCAGTCCTTAAAGTAGGCATGAAGTGCACTCGACAATTCCTTTTTTCTGATGTCTTCCAGTGGTGCTTCTCTCAGCATCTGCTTAACCTCAACTAGATTATTTTCCTGTAAAACAGTAAAAAGAAGTGATATAAGGAGCAAGAAATTAAAGAAAAATCGTAGCAAAATGAAATCGTGAACATACATTACGCCGCTGACATGACATATAGATATCAGGAAGTGGAAACGGATTATCTTTTGTGGATCCAGATGCTTGACCTTCTAACCAGTTGGGTACCTGTAACAAACAAAACCATTATCAAACAATATATTTCTGTAGAACAAACGAGTTAGAACACACCGTAAGCAGTTAAATACACATACACGCTACACAAAATTGACCATACCAAGAAGTTTGTAAACTGATCAGGGTCTAGGTGGTTAGCTGTTTCAGCTTGACAATCAGATACGCCAGCAGGATGAGAAAGCGAATCATGCGGATCAATCAGACCCAATGCAACAGGCTCCCCCCATCTGTTTGGAGTAGCCTCAACTCCAACTTCTTTCATGTGCTCCTCCAATTGTGGATAAAAGGTATTATAGGGTGCCACCTGCACCAAAGAGGCAATCAGTCACAAATACAATAAAAGAGGAAAATGAGCTTAAGTTACTAAAGTACTTGTATCAGACAATCAGAATTGAAGTTTTGGTTTTCATGTCTATATAGAATTTAGCAATAATTACATTTATACTCAATCCCAAATTCCCCACTAAGACCATTAAATGCAAGCCAATCGTCCAGCTCCAGCTTAATACTTTTCGTATCATTGTTAAAATATACATCAAGCATAACATAATCAAAGCTCACATTTACAAGAGACAGAAAGCGACATGCATATTCTTAAAGTCACATATATTCGTATAGAGAATGACTCATAGCAGATAACAGGTTTATGATTCTATTGGTAAATATCATAATCATAGAAATACATGCACCTTCAAATACAGTACAAAACTCATAAAAAGTAGACAGTGGAGGTGGAAACGGGCAGGCCCAATAAAAGGGCAAGAATGGTTATTTAGTCAGATAACATTTTTTTCATAAAAAGGGTCATAGTGGAGCTTTCATAAGAATATACCTGCAGCTTATGGTTGTCACCAACAATAAGGGGTTGTTGGTTTACCCCCAAAAAGAATATACATTCACGACAATTGGCAATGCAAATTCGCTTTGCGGCCGAAATCACATGAACCCTCTCACAGTGTTCAACTCTTACAGCCTGAAAGATAACATATAACATTAGCAGCATTCATTCATATTTCATATATATTATATTCTAAAATAAACACAAATAGATACATCAAACATTTACTATCACTGTCTCACTGATAATATGCACAAGAAGAAGAAAAAATTGACAATAGGCATGAATTGCAAAACACATTTTCAACCTTTTAAGTTCATAAAATCTGAAAGCTTTACTGCCAGCATCTAAGACAACTTACATAGACTAGGTTCAAGAAAACTTTAAACAAAAACAAAAGAAATTAGGGTGAGGTGTAACTTCAAAGATCTTGTTTTAGGCTATGGTGGCATTTAGGCATATATACTGCTTTTATATTTTTATTTTTTTGACAAACAATATATTCACTTATAATAGAAGTAACTGCCCACCCTCCAGTTTTGCTCATACCTTTCCAACGGCACCTAGCACTATAGTAGCATCAGAGCATCCATATATGGTGGCGTATTTCAAAGGAGCTAAGACATATATCACAGATTCATGGCAATTTATAACCTGCAGAAAATCAAAATAACATTATTTAAGCTGAAGCAGTTCCCAAGAACAGTAGATGTGACAAGTGATATTCACAAGTGCCCTATTCAGACCTTTTTCCTATTGATGAATTTACATCTCAGCCTAATTGGATTCCTTTGAATGTTCGGCATCTAAAAAACTAAATAGTTATGCAAACAAGACATAATCAAAAGGTCTAGCCGACTAGGAGCAAATAGCAAATCGAATGGAGAAAAAGTTACTAATGTATGTCATGATGTATATTCATCTGAAGGGAAAAAATGGAAAATAAACAGAAAGATACGTAGAATCGGCATAGTGCGTTTATACTAGATATTATACATGGATGTTGGCATTGGCCACTTAGCCGTGCTACGTAGATTTCAGACCTAATTCATATTAAATCATTTTAGGTTGGTATGAAATCAAGGATATTAACCTGATCTTAAATTTTCTTATACAACAAAGATTTAATCTAACACTTTAAGTTCTAATCTTTGTTGCTAAACAGCTTCTGTTGCTCAAAATATCATTGTTTTATTCTTTTTTCCACAATAATGAAGAACAGAATATTGATTCTTATCTATTTCCCACCATGAGATTTGAGCACTTAGCAAATCACCCATACTCTACTTCAGCAGAAGCGGGCAATGCTAATATGCTAAATGACCTGTTATAGGATAATTGATATATAATAGTAATTTAGAGACGGTAATTATTGGTAAGCCATAATAAAGTAGGCAACGCTTGAAACAACAAGATAGGCTGTTGTTGTATAGCCTCTTATCTGATACCACCTGGATTCCTCAATTGTAAGTCTGCTTCCAAAATTGTAAATCTTATAAATATGTTCATTTCTAGTTGTAAACATAGAATATAGTTACGTTATGCTAATAACGACTCTTTTATGCATAACAACGAACAAAGTGACAGACTCTTCTACTGGTCAAAATGCCTACAACCCAACGAAAAAATGAAAATACATCTGACTACATTTGAGCTATCTTATATTACAGGTAGTATCACTATAATACACAAACTGCATTTTAGTAAGCAGAGCGAGCAGTTGTAAGATGAAAATCAAGCAGAGATATTCTGCTACATACAATTCCAAACAAAAGAGAAAAAATATTATAGTGCTTCATGAACTGTGCATTGAAAAAAAAGGGTACTCTAAAGAGTGCATAAGCCAAGCATATAATAAAACAATACTAACCTTTACAAATGATCCTTGAAGTTCACTTGCCTGCTTTACATAAGCTTGTTTAGAAATCCCCTCTATATAACTGGGACCCTTGGCGCTGGTGGATGCCTTAAAGCTAGGAGAGGCATCAGTCATCAAAACATCCTGATCAGAAGAGGGACTAGTCTGACCATTCTCCTTTGCAGCAACTCTTTCGGAGATTCGATCCAATGCATCAGAAATATTATGTAAAATCCAATCATGAACCTGAGACGCAGGAATAGGAGCAGCCGGCATATCAGGATCTGAATTTGCAAAAAATGGTGCATTTTGGCTCAATGGAGTTTTCTCCAATCCCTTTTCACCAAAGTAGATCAAAAACCCAAGATGCTCAAACTTCTCCATCGTCAAAACCTGCAAACTTTGAATCAAACATCAAAATGATGCAAGTGAAACTTTATAAGATTTAAAAAGGTTTCATCATCAAACCACTACTTATTGGGAAAATAAACAATTATAATAAAGACCATAAGGAGAGTAAGAAGATGATTGACAAACCAGTGAATCTTCGCCTTCGCCTTCACCTTCGAGAGGGTCAGCCAAAAGAGAGATTATGTTGCCCAAATGTTTTTGTAAGTATGACAACTGATGCGCCTCTTCATTGGCTTGTGATGGCATAGACCTCCGGCTATTGCTGCGCACAAGCTGCTCATTGCAATATGATGAATAGAATAAATATTACGTTTGTGTATTTGAGATAAAGGAGTAACTAGTAAGCATCAATATTAAGACTATATTGCTGAAAGTCTAACCACAAGTCCACAACCAATCAAGAGCATTTGTAAATTATATTACATCAGCAATATGGCAGCACAAGCCGTATGACAATCTGAATTGGTCATAAGATGCATAATTATTAACATTATGTCCTTCAAAGATATTCCAACATCATCCATTTTTAAGCTATACAAGTTTTTATTAGGGTAAAGGGACATATGTTAACAGCAAAAACATGGATTCCGAAATACATGCATGCAGCATATTTTAAATACTTCAGAAGGAAACAGGGCAATGTAACTGAGTATGTGCATTTATATATACATTCATGTATGCATGTGCCATGTCGTCATCTTCTATCCCACTGAGACAAGTTCTTTCAACCTAGTTCCCAAAAATATAGCTTTCTCGGTATCAAAACTATCGAATTATTTCACAGCTAAGCAGTACATTGACAAGACTAGGGGCGCATATCCAATTTTATGCTGATGAAATGGTAAAACGAATTGCCTTTTTACCAATTCATTACGCGTACATTCCTTATATAATATAGACATAAACCAGAAATTAGAAACACTATCACCTACAGCACAATATCTAATTATGATAAATTCGATGAGTTTCAAAGCACATACATACGAATATAAATCGGTATCAATTAAACGACCTGTAAAGGCGTAAGCGCAGATAAGAATCCATCAAAAGCAGAAGTAGAAGGCCAAACATCAGCAACAGCAGCAGAATCCTTATGACCTTTAGGAAGCAACCGTTTATACGACTGTATATACAAGAATATAATCAGATCATATACATTTACACCAACGGAATCAACCTCGTCAGCTTTCGCAGTAACAAGCGGATCGGAATCGGAATGAAGAACGGACGAAATTATATCAATCACAAGGCGCGCATGTTCCGTTGAGATCGTTAGGGTTTCGGAAAGGATAACGGAGTTGATTCGGTTATTTGGCGGATGCAATTGAAGTAATTTGTCGCGGATTGAAGTTAGGGTTTGTGAACCGTCTGTGAAGATGAGTTTTTGTAAGGGAATAAGGCCGTGTTCGAATGGTTCACGGCGAGGGTGTATGTATAGGTTCTGTGGATGCGACGGTGTTGATGGTTGTTCCGGTGGCGGTTGGGTGTCAGTCATGGTGGTCGTGAAATTGGGGAAATGAATGAATGAATTGAAATTTTGGGGGAATTGAAAATTGATTGATTAAAATTGAATGAAATTGGGGATGGGGGGTATGTGGCAAATTGGGAGATGGTAATGCAAGACTTTTTAATTTTATTATAATAATTTTTTTAATTCTTTATTTCATGTCAAATCATATTTTGAACGAAATTAAGGTAGATTAATTGGAGTGGTATTGCTATGCATTTTATAAAAAGGTTATATCTTTAGAGGAAGTATGTGAAAAAAGCAAGACGTGATAATTGTGTTACGAGAAAACAATATGTTGAATGGAATGGTATGATATTAACAAAATGATGAAGGTGACATGATATGTGAAGCAAACTGAATGTAGTCGACCGAGAACATCCTAGCTTTTAGAATTGAGGGATGGTATTGAGTTACTTAGGTTAACTTGTGGATTGGAGCGTTTGTTAGATTTAGTGGAAAAGTAGACACTTCGTTCAAATTCATCCACATTCGCTATGAAAAAATATCTATGTTTATACAATTGCTTACTTAGGTGAAGATCGTATAAAGATGGTCATCCTTCATCCGCTTTCCACTATATCGTTGCATAATGTACTCGCTTTAATTTCTACTCAATCTCAAAGGAAGAGTGTGTGAGACTTCGCGAGCAACGGCAAGGCATGGAAAAAATGTATGAAATGATAATTAAACAATGTAAAAATTGTGTTATTTGTGAGATCGAAAAAGGAAACTGAAATTTATTTATTATTTATATGATCATGTATTGTAGAAAATATCTATTCTGTACTGGAGTATACGTATATAGACTATTGAATGTGCAACATAGCTTATTGATATAGACATAGCCCCCCACCCCCCACGAGGTGACCAATTTGATCATCATGATACGTAGTTACACCAAAAGAGTAAAGGTTTCAGCCTCTCAGGTTCAAATTCTAATGGTGCACTCATTATTTGTAAGATCATATCAATGTCTTAATACATAGACATTTAACCGCTTTGAGCTGTGTGGTGGTAGAATCGAATCTGGCGGACACCAAAACAGAGTTGATTTAACATCTAGTGAACTTCAATTACACCAAATGGATTACCACTAAACGTCTAAACCTAGTCCTTGGCGATTCATACTTAATTCATCAAGGGATCAATGTTACACTAGCGTCGTTGATTGGGTCTAAACTATTTTGTTGGACCTCCCACCACCCAAGATCTGAGGTTGAAACTGGTGTGCAATATTTATATTTATACTTATAATATATGAATGCGAGTTTCTTGATTTCAATTTTGTCCATGTGTTGAAGGTTCTATTTCAGTATCTTAACATCCGACACTAGAGGTTAGTGTCCGGGAATGCATCTATCTTATACCCGATATCTATTGTATGCACCCAACTTAGGTTTGTTATCTTTAATGCATTAAACTTTTCAAATGTATGTTATAGCGTATTACGTTTTCATGATGTGTCAACAACCAAACCACGCCTGACATATAAAACCTTACTAGAAAACAACACCAAACGATCAAATGAAATAACCACCGAAGACCATCTAGCAATACCAAATGCCCAATAAACTAGAAGTGATAAAATATGAAAATTTAAGCCCATTTATATTGTCATAACATGAAACTGACCATCTGATATAAGAAAATAATGAAATCGGCATTTGCATATCCCAAGCGTTGAACAACATCTACGCTGATCCCATTTTAGTTTCACAAAAGAATACTAAAAACACAAGATGACCATAGTTTTATGATAGCATTCATCTTACATTGGTCGATACTCAACCCCATCTACAATAAGACTTGAAATCATACTTGACAACTTACCAGTTTTAACTTCAAAGAAATACACCCACTTTTAAACTTATGATTTGAATCAACTTCCCACGCAACAATCTCCATTCATTCACCTGGTAATGCAATCCACGACATTTTTCTCAAAGCTTGAATACTATGTAACACAAAACAACCTGTATCCGGGGACAACATGTTTACTTTCAATCTTTCAATTGACATGAAGTGCTCGTAGAAGCTCCATCACTTCCAGACATCTGCATGTAAATTAAGTAATATCATTTGATTACATATTTCATAGCCTTCAAGATTTTCTCGACTATGTACTGATATATCTTTGTTAATATGATAGACGATAGATTATAATGTGAAGTGATATTATAAATCATCGCTTATCACGATATAAGTTACAGTCGGAGGTAGAGCTGTCAACAAAAATAAGAAAAATAAAAAGATAGCCAGAGCTCTTATTGTTATGAGTAATAATTTAATAAAGTACCTATAATTGGTTGACGTTTTTTCTAACCTGTGCCCATGCTTGAAATTATACAACAGTTTAGGTATATATAATTGCATTCACGAACACCTGCCTAGGTTAATTTAAATATGATAACTTACTTGCAATTCCAATGCCCTCTTAAGTTGTTCCACAACTTCTTTTGCTTTTGGTCGTTCTTCTCTATTCTCATTCAAGCACTGGTAGGCAATCATCTGAAATGCACTTAATGCTTCTGGCATGATTTGTGCTTTTATTGCCTCAAACACCACCGTGTCGTGTTTTCCCTTTTCAAACCTTTCTTTAATAAAATTTGGTAGATACACACCTTCCCGTTTGTGGATCCCGAACGTTGATCTTCCACACAGTATCTCAAATAAAACCACACCAAACGAATATATATCAGACTCTTTGGTTAAGAAACGCGATTTCAAGTAGAGTGGATCCACGTAGCCTGGTGTGCCGCACGCATGATCGATGACATAGTCAGTTTCCTGATTTATTGCACTTATCAAAGAAAGACCAAAATCAGCAACTTTTGCGCTCCACTCATCATTTAGTAGAATGTTAGCGGTTTTCATGTCCCTATGTATCAAAGTTGCTCGTGTTCCGACTCCTCTATGAAGGAAATCCAATGCGGTTGCAACGTCAATGCATATGTTAAGTCGTTTAATCCAAGTAAGACGAGTATCATTCAAGTACATATCAAGACTTCCTCTTGATGCATACTCATAGACAATGACTTTTGCATCCTTTTCATCACAATAGCCTACAAAACGGATGATATTCTCATGCTTATACTCAAACAGAATTTGAAGCTCATTCCGAAATTGTTTTTCCCCTTGACCACCCCTTGTATCCAATCGCTTTGCAACAATTGTGTCATCACGTTGTGGAAGTTTTCCCTTATAAACTTTCCCAAACCCTCCACCGCCGACACAATGTTTATCATGGAAGTTTTCCGTGGCTACTTGTATGTCTTCAAGTGAAATCCTGAGGACGTCTTTGTTGTTTTCCTGTCAACCATGAGCCACCACATAAAATACATAGATGATAACAAAGGCAAAATATGAAAATTATAATTATAATACTTATAATTATAATCCCTATGTTGTTAAATACAGTATGCAACTATTAAAACATCCACCAAAATGTTGTCATGGAAGTGCCTTTGCGAAGTTTACAAGTGGTTTATCCTAAAAAAATTAATGTTATAAATTACTGAAATAAAATTGCAGACAAATTACAAATTGTTGATGAACAATTGTATTTACGGCGAACCTTAAATCAACCCTGAAATAAAATCCAAAGTTCAACGAAAAAACAATACGACTTTTATATGCATGACGTATATCGTTACAACTTTTCAACTATACACGTTAGAAAAAATTGCTCAACAATAAATCATACATCATATCATACACCTTTATACACCTTTATAATTAGTTTAAGATATTTCTTCATTAACTTATACTTTTAAAGAAGTCTAATGATACAAATACTCCTATATCTTATCAAAATGACAAAACTAACCTTTCATAACTATAGAAACTACCAATAATATATCAATCCATAATATTGATTGGAAATTACCATTTCTTCTAATTCTACATATTAAAGATTAATTAGTCCTAAATTATTCATATAATTAATAGTCAAAGAACCCCTAAAGGTAAAATTCATAAGGTGTACGGGCAAAAACAATATTAAAACATGAATTTTACTTGGTTTTTTTCATTTTATATATAGTTATTCTATATAGTTAGAAAAATTTCAAATTATAAG
Source organism: Pseudognaphalium luteoalbum (assembly GCA_963422505.1). NCBI lineage: Eukaryota > Viridiplantae > Streptophyta > Magnoliopsida > Asterales > Asteraceae > Pseudognaphalium > Pseudognaphalium luteoalbum. Next base: position 95,146,060 of record OY730198.1, read on the forward strand.
TGTACTTTTTCTTTAGTTTTACATTTTTTTAATGACAGTTTTAGATTAACTATGCTTGATTTTTTACTATTTTATCACATATGAAGGAAAACCAACAAAAGTTTAAAAAATTAAAATCTTTTTCATATTTCATTATGTTTATTTAAATCTTTCAAGAATATTGTAACACCCACTCCTCGGGTCTAGTAGTATTTTAATATTTTCTGATTACGAATTATTATTTAACGTATCAGAAAATAGGTTCATTTATAATTTCAAAATACATGGGTAAAAGAGTCAAATGATTTATTATGATTAGTAAATTATTAACTGTTTTAAATTAATTCAGTTGACGGTAAAATAAAATAGATTTTCCTCGCAAATGGTTTTCAGGTTCCAGACAATAGGGTTAGAAGGAGACTAAAATTATACCAAATATTAGAGTCGGTTTGAGAGACCGACTTAATCTTTCTTGACTTTCTCATTTTGGTCAATTCCTTTCACTTGAACTACTATACACATATATCAAGAAATCCCAAACATAACTATAACAATAGTGTGCTGTGATTTGTTCTTTTCTACATCAGATTCATCATCATCACCTTACTTCCCTGATTTTGAAAGTAAGTATTATTGTATCTTTGCTATTCATAAACTTACTTTGAATATTTGGGGTTTATGATATAGGTATGAAATTGAAGTTAAATAAGATGTTAGATGATGATTATTTGTTGTTATAGTTTGATAGTAGATGCAATAGAATTAGTTGGGACATTGAGTTGTGATTTTGGGGGCTTAGTATTCGGAATCAGCTTGTTTCAGACCTGCAGGTTTCTGGTTCGGGCTTAGAACCCGGCGGGTTTTATTACTACCCGGCGGGTTGTTCATATTTGGTTGGAACCCGGTGTGTACTTGGTTTATCCGGCGGGTAGTGGTCCATTTGTGTGATTTTGTTTTAGCTACAATATATGTGTTAATTGTTATATAATATTAGTTTCAAACTAAATTTTAATTAATGTTATATTTCTGAGATAAGTTGTGTATAATGAAATGAGTAGTTATAATTAATATTATAACTTGGTAATCATGTAATTGAATATTCTGTTCTGAAATGAGTTATTGATTACAAATAAGTTACTGACTTGTTAATCTGTTTTATTCTCGGATTGTGAGCAGACTCAGTGATATTAGATTAGCGAGTGGACGTCTGAGGTATTGGTGAGTGGATCTTAATCCTCAGTGTAATTTAGTTGTAACAGGTTTGGTTACAACGGGTAATCGTATTATTACTACTTTTGGTTTACCATGATTAATTTGGTTTGATAGTAATAATACCGTTGATAGACTGGTTAGTCTGATATGTTGACTTGATTGAATATGTGAATACGTGATCACTTGATATTTGGCCTTCGGGCATCAGTATTGAGGTCAACATGTTGGTTGGGTTTGGTTACTATTGTAAGACGACATGAATTTCCTTGTACATATCGTTAATAGGAAATTAGGTCGTATGAGATTAGTACCAAACTATCGGTCTATTCTGTATTGGCCATACAGATTGACGATAAGTGTTCTGGGAGAATCCTCGGGTATCATGATATCTTCAGAGCCACCGATCCTCATTGATATGTTGTGTATTGAGATGTTATCTCATTGATATTATGTGTTTACTGTTGGTATTCTTGGCTGAAGGTTTCCCAAGAACCATCGATCTATTGTGATGTTATTTGTTTACGATGATTTGTTGTAAACAAGGTTGCTATGCTAAGTTAGGTTGTTGGTTATGTATCCCCTCACTTAGCTTTGAGCTAACCCCACCACCCCACTTCTTGCAGGTTATTGTGTTGATACAATGGGCGGGCAAGAAGCTTGTTTATTGAATGGAATGTTTGATCAGGCGGCTTACTCTGATATTGGATTTGGAATAAATTTCAAATTGTATTTGAAATTAAATAACACCCATTTTCGATATACTATAGTTTTTGAAATATTATGGTTTAACTTCTTAATATTCTATAACTGAATTGTTAGAGTTTTGTTTGGACTTACGCTTCCGATGTAAGATATATTTAAATAATATTGTAAAAGATGGGGTGTTACAAATATAATGTTCAAAAGATTTTACATTAGTTTAAAATGTCATTTGACAATATTCAGTTGCAAACATATTCGCAAAAACTTGATCATATCATGTTTTTATCATTGTTAAAATTGTCACCGCTGTAATGTGCGGGTGATTTTATAGTATTTATTTAATCGATTTGGCGACCAATTCAAAATATTGTTGGAAATGCAAGATGTAATGTTTATCTATAATCTATAATCTATAACTACTTATAAAACATACTGAAATTTTATTTTTAGAAAATTTTAAGTAATGAGACTCAACAATTCCTTTAATAGTTTGTGTAATTTTCATTTTACAATAGAACTATATAAATTTCATATTTTTATATATCATATCTCGAATCTTGAATTCTACTTATAAACAAACTACCACTATTAATCAATTGTCATGGGTAATCATGTAACTATCTTAAATTACTTTTTTACAATAAAATAGTATATCCCGTTGCATAGTGCAGTATTATGCTAGTACTGAACAACTCTTTAGCTCGTAGATACTTGTTTAAAAGCAACTAATTTAATAAACATAAAAATGGTATATAAATCAAACTAAATTTATTTGAAAAGTGACCTTAACTTTTTTCTGATACATGTCAAACTCATGAGCAACTAAAAGGTAAGAGTTATTTTTTTGATCAAAAGGTAAGAGTTATTTACGTAAAAGACAAAAAGTAAAAATAATATAGCACTTTCAAACATCTTCAAACATCTTCAAACATCAATTGGTTTAGTTAGTTAGTCCTATTTTTTTAATCTTTTTATTAAGTTGATATTTGATTTTTGTTTTGTGTTTTATAGGTTTTAATATAATACAATGCAAAAACTTTCCAAATGGTTGGACTTCAAAAGCAATTTAACAACCAAGGGGTTGTTTTCAATGTAGAAGGATATGAGTACTAAATACCAGAGCATCGGTGAGGAAAAAAAACCGAAGATAAAAACTAGTTTAAATATTATTAACATTAACTTACCTGCAGAAATAAGGCTTTTTCGAGCTCCTTGACAACAATTGTCATTGTTGGACGTCCATCTTGAGTTTCTTTCAAACACGCACATGCAATATCCAAAAATGCATTTAGAGATTCTTTGTTGGGTCCTCTATTTAGAGTAAAATTTTTGCCACCGCTTTCAACCTTAATTATAGGATCTACTATTTCATTTAATGTTCCCTCATGGAAGCATCGGCGAGCCACATATGCCAACCCATCCTTATTCTCCTTATTATAATTTGGGTCAGAGGCTACCCTCCCACATAAAATTTCAAACAAAACAACTCCGAAACTATATACATCTGACGCCCGTTTTAACTTGTTCGTCTTTAGGTATTCCGGATCGCAGTTCCAACGCCTGGCAAAATATTTGAGATGGAGAGGACCGTCATCTTGATTTAGAGGAAGCAACACTGAGTGACCAAGATCAACAATCTTTGCCCCCCAATTGTCATCTAAAGCAATTGTATAACTCCTTATATCACGGTTTATTATCATCTTGTTGTTTTTCATCTCGTAGTGTAGGTAATTCAATCCATGGGCAATGTCAATGCATATTTTTAAACGTGCTTCCCAAGTGAGAATACGTCTGTATTTGATGTCTATTAAATACTTATAGAGGTATCCATTAGATAGATGCTCGATGACAAGGATGTTCTCTGAACCTTCATTACAAAATCCAAGGAGAGTGACTATGTTATGATGCTCACAAGTTGTCAGCATTTCAAGCTCTGTAAGGAATATTTCTTCTCCGTATCTGTCTTCTCCATTGTGGAAGCGTTTTAGACATACGGTGCTGCGTCTCTTTGGTAGTTCACTATTATTCTTTTCTTCTACAGAGGCAAAATTTACTTTGTCGAAATGCTCAAGTTCTGCTATGTATAACTCAAAGTTTATACCAGACGCGGTGCGGTATTTCCGGGAAAAGTTATCAGTAGCCAACTTTATATCATTGAGTGGAATAGTCAGGTGCTCTAAGAAATTTCCCTAGAATTCAGATGACTCAAATATTAGATGGGGTTATATTCTATTGATCCAAATGATGAATAGAATTTAGAAAAAGATAACTAGCTAGCTAATTAGTGGTTAATTACCTTTCCGTTGTTCCATGAAATACTTTCATCCGCATTATTTGACTGTTCCTTTAACATCAAATACAATAATGAGAATTTAGTTATCAACAAGCAGAATAAATATGGTCAGGGGGGGAGCCAAGAATTCAAGTTATGGAAGGCTCGATTAATTTAGTAAATTCCGTCTAATGTCATTATCGAATTGAATATTATACCGCATGACACACTAAAATAGCGTTATATAAAATAGATTACGGTAACTATAAAATGTCTCGAAGATGAAAAAACAGTAGAAATTAAACCAACACGTACAGTATGTTTTGCTTCAATCAATAATTTTTTAAAAACAAAAAATAAAAACTTGAATAGTTATGAGCACATAAGAATGGAGAACTAAGAAAATCATATGACCTAAAGTGCAATCTTTCATCAACTTCTGCACTAGAAAAAAACCATTTATTAAAGAGTAATAAACCCAACCCATCAACATAACAACTTAAATATAACATATTATTTCAAATGCTTCACTTTAATATGCTGAACACGATCCCTTTTTTGTTTAATATACTTTGAATGGTTTGTTCAAGGATAACTAGATCAATCAATTCAATTATTATTGTCGAGGAGGTTATATAGGGAATTATATATGTATTGGATTGAAATAATAATTAATTATCAGTTTTCAAACATATATCATCGTCAAATAACAATGGATTGAAGGGGCTGATTAATAAAATATGAAGAATTAGGCCAAATAATTAACTATTTTGTTGGGCTTATTGGGGGGCTTAGCACCCTCAAACCCCCCCACTGCCTCCGCTATTGAATATGGTTAAGTGCATTGACGGAGCTTGACCATTATAATTGGGGGGTCAAAACCGTTATCACGTAATTGTATATTACTTCGTTTATAGAACGAAACCATCATTATTTACACATACAAAAAGCATAAAACGTACATCTTTATAAAACGCAACCATTCATTTAATGATAAACGAATTACAAAGTTTTACCCATGGATATGACTTCTAATGCTCTAAGGTATCTAAATTCATTAAATATAGATTTTGAATCAAACTTTTAGGAAAAATAGGTCATACTATCTTATGAGTATAGAATAATTTGGCATTATTTATCTAGTGGACTGCACAAATGACACCCAAATAACAAATACTTATAAAGATTAAGTTAAAATTTTCACAAAGAAAGCCATATATAATACACTTGCTCGAATGAAACACAAATAATAACAAAGATTAAAAAACATTAGGTTTAAATATTGACAAAGAAAGTCATTCTTAATATCCTGATAAGTTAAATAAGAAGGAAAAAAATACTAGTGGAAAAGGCTAATAAGATCTTAATGTATAAGCTAGACTATTAGTAATTATAGTAATACGAAAAGTTAAGTAACTCGCAATGTATGGGCATAGAAGGAAAACGACGCCTAAATTTCTTAACTACAAACAACAGAGATGATAGAGACTAGATTGATAGCATATATTTGTATATGTTAGATGAAAATAGTATACAGATACTTGCCATGAGATTTTCTAATGACTGGCTCGTTGATACCATATTACCATATATTAGGGGACTACGACTTGTTATTACATGTTTTTCACCCTTTGTAGCATAAAAAAGCTAATTACAGAAATTCTTGGAGGGGCCATCCCCCTAGCCATTAAGGAGCTCCGTTCTTGGTTAAGTGCTTGTAAATGTATATAATAACGACTTAAGGGCTTTTTCTTTTTTAAGATTAGTGTATGGAAATGCACCAAACTTTATGCAGATCACTATAGTGTGTATCCAACTGCAAATTTGTCTATTATGTGTATTCATCTTCTAATATTAGTCTATTGTATGTATCCGATTGACGTTTCACCCTTTTTTGATAATGTGTCAATGACGTGTCAACAGCTGACATGATGAATTATATGGTTGACAAATCATCAAATAAGTCAACGGATACACACAATAGACCAAACTAAAAGAGAGATAAACATAATATACCAAAATAAAATTCAGTATACACTATAGAGATCGAGTAAAAGTTAAGTGTATTTCCGTGGACACCCTTCTTTTTTTTCCTGTATTAAGTGTTGTTTGAATATATTGTATGTTTGTGTATACATGTGTGTTTATAACAAGTGATGTTTTAATAAATGTTGTTTCTTTCTGATGTGAATGAACAATCTTAATATTTAGAATGACCATTTTACCCTTGTAACCGAAGTAGTGTTAGATACTCATTTTTATAACATTTTGAATGTAGTAAACATTAAAAAAACAAAGATTATATTAATAAGCTTAAAAAATAGGGTTTAGTGCAGGAAAATGCACTTAAATTTTACTCGATCTCTATAGTGTGTACCGAACTTCATTTTGGTCTATTGTGTGTATCTATCTTTTAGTTTGGTATATTGTGTGTATTCGTTGACTTATTTGATGATCGATGTGTTAACAATATAATTCGCCATGTCATCAAGAAGGAGTGCCATGTAAGTCAGATACATACAATAGATCAATATTGGAAGATTGATACATACAATAGACTAAATTGAAGTTGAATACACACTATAGAGATCGGTCTAAAGTTAAATGCATTTCTCTACACCAGTCTCTAAAAAATATGTTACAGATACTATATATACTATTGTTTTATAGTGTTCTCCTTTAAAAGACATTATATTATATATTATTTTATTCTCATACATGTAAACCAAAAAACTACTCACGACGCATTATGAAGTTCGTATCTGTATTTATAAATGAAACTCTATTATGGTCGGTTTTGCATTTCCTATTTTAAGCCCCCTATTTAATTGAGTGATTTTTCATACTCCCCGTGTCCCACTAAATGTGTCATTTTTTGACATTTCAAAGTCTTATTTTTAACTTTTACCTTATATATTTTTATTTGTGAAATAAAATTTACGGCCTTTTAAATTAAGAGGTGGAAAAAGACTTTTCCACGTTAGGTGCTAAAAAGAAACATCATCCCTTTGTAAAATGTGCATTAAGTGAAAAAGTGTAACTGTTACTTGTTTTGACCGAAAACATTTAAGTGAGTAAAAACCCATGTCAAACCTTTTTATTTGTAATTGTAAAAAATAAGAAATATGAGAAGTATAAAAGTTAATTAGGGCTTGCTGTCATTTCCCCTTTCAAAACTTGAAATCTCTCTCACTCTCACACCCTCACTCTCTATAGCATGTAGTCTGTAGATACTTGTTTAACAACGACTAATTTAATAAACATAAAAATGGTATATAAATCAAACTAAATTTATTTGAAAAAAGAAAACGGAGATAGAAACTAGTTTAAATATTTAACATTAAGTTACCTGCAGACGTAAGGCTTTTTCGAGTTCCTTGACAACAGTTTTCATTGTTGGACGTCCCTCTTGAGTTTCTTTTAAACACTCACATGCAATATCCAAAAATGAATGTAGAGATTCTTTGGTGGGTGCTCTATGTAGAGTAAAATTTTTGCCACCGCTTTCTTCCTTAATCATAGGATCTACCATTTCCTTTAACGTTCCCTCATGAAAGCATCGACGTACCACATATGCCAACCCATTCTTATTCTCCTTAGTATAAAGTGGGTCAGAGGCTACCCTCCCACATAAAATTTCAAACAAAACAACTCCGAAGCTATATACATCTGACGCCCGTTTTACCTTGTATGTCTTTCCGTGTCCCGGATCGCAGTACCAACGCCTGCCAAAAAATTTGAGATGGAGAGGACCGTCATCTTGATTTAGAGGAAGCAACACTGATTGACTAAGATCAACAATCTTTGCCCCACAATTCTCATCTAAAGCAATTGCATAGCTCCTTATATCACGGTTTATTATCATCTTGTTGTTTTTCATCTCGTAGTGTAGGTAATTTATTCCATGGGCAATGTCAACGCATATTTTTAAACGTGCTTCCCAAGTAAGAATACGTCTGTATTTGATGTTTTTCAAATAATCATGAAGGTATCCATTAGATAAATGTTCGATGACAAGGATTCTCTCTAAACCTTCATTACAAAATCCAAGAAGAGTGACTATGTTGTGATGCTCACAAGTTGTCAGCATTTCAAGCTCTGTAGGGAATATTTCTTCTACGTATCTTTCTTCTCCGCGGAAGCGTTTTAGACATACGGTGCTGCGTCTCTTTGGTAGTTCACTAATATTCTTTTCTTCTACATAGGCAAAATTTACTTTGTCGAAATGCTCAAGTTCTACTATGTATAATTCAAAGTTTATATAAGACGCGGAGCGGTATTTCCGAGAAAAGTTATCAGTGGCCAACTTTATATCATTGAGTGGAATAGTCAGGTACTCTAAGAAATTTCCCTAGAATTCAGATGATACTCAATTATTAGATGAGGTTATATTCTATTGATCCAAATGATGAACACAATTAAGAAAAAGATAACTAGCTAGCTAATTAATGGTTAATTACCTTTCCGTTGTTCCATGAAATACTTTCATCCGCATTATTTGACTGTTCCTTTAACATCAAATACAACAATGGGAATTAAGTTATCAATAAGCAGAATAAATATGGTTAAGTGCTTGTGAATGTATATAATGACTTAAGGGCTGTTTCTTTTTTGTGATTAGTGCATGGAAATAAATCAAACTTTATACCGATCTCTATAGTGTGTATCCAATTTCAATTTGGTCTATTATGTATATCCATCTTCTAATATATTGTATATATCCGACTAACGTGACACCCTTTTTTGATCATATGTCAATAACGTGTCAGCTGACATGGTGAATTATATGGTCGACACATCATCAAATAAGTTAACGGATACTCACAATAAACCAAATTAAAAGACATATACACACAATATACCAAAATAAAATTCAGTACACACTATAGAGATCGAGTAAAAGTTAAATGCATTTTCGTGTACTAAACCCTTATTTATTTTGTATTAACTGCTGTTTAAATATATGGTATGTGTGTATATACATGTCTGTTTATAACAAGTGTTGTTTTAATGAATGTTGTTTATTTCTAATGTGAATGAACGGTCTTGATATTTATAATGACCATTTTACCCTTTTAACCGTATTAGTGTTAGATACTTATTTTTATAATTTTAAATGTACTAAACAATTAAAAAGTAAGGATTATATTAATAAGCTTAAAAAATATGTTACGGATACTATATCTACAATTGTTTTACATATATGTAAACCATAAAACTACTCATGAGGCATTATGAAGTTCGTATATGTATTTACTAGTTTTTACACCCGTCCGATGGACGACTAAATATATATATTTAAGCTGATTTTTTCAGATGATTTCTGAAAAGTTCTAATGTATATTTTAATTGATTTTCTAGATAGTTACAAGTTTAGTCAAAAACATCCAATATAGTATCATGTGTATGCTAAATTTATTATTTGATTTACAGACTGTGCAAGACCTCTTTGAAAACAACATTGATAATTTTTTTATCCTTGTCGTAGACAGATATTTTGATGCCATGATTGCCCATGATTCAAAAACAAACTGACATCTGACAACTATTGGATTTGGTTTTTGTTTAAAGTCATTGTGTAACATACATGTATGGAAAAATTGTCTTCTTTTAAGTTTGAACAATATTTTTGTATCAATCGGTGTCAAAGGCATTATTGTAATTAATGTGATATTTAGGGGTGAGCTGAAAAAATGAAAGATTGAATCATAACAGAATAACTAAAATAACTGATCGAAAAAAATGAAGGCATTATTGTAATTAATGTGATACTTAGGGGTGAGCAGAAGAAATGAAAGAATGAATCATAACCGAATAACTGAAATAATCGTAAAAAAAGACTGAACCGACGGTAAAACCGAACCATTAATAACTAAATCGTTAATAATTGACAATTCTTGATTCGATTCGGGTTATACTAATAAAGATCAAACTAATAATAACAAAATCATTTTTCTTTTTCATTCAATAAAATATTTATATTTATAAAATATTTTATATTCAATATTATTATATGTATATAATTATACCATAATAGCAATAACAATTATTATTAATAAATTAAATATTATTTCTTCACCTACCTACTATAACATACGGTTTAGATTATATTTATATTACTATTTATAACGGTAAAAAATAAGAAATATGAGAAGTCTAAAAGTTAATTAGGGCTTGCTGTCATTTTCCCTTTCAAAACTTAAAATCTGTCTCGCTCTCTCACTCTCTCTCACTCTATCTTGTTAACCTAATTTGATTCACCCCCAATAATGTGTCCAGTACAATGAATAAATAGCAACACAATATAAATCATGGGCTAAGCCCGATAATACTGAATAGGCCTAATAATATCTCCGGACTTAATAATATATTCCGTCTAACAGCCCCCCACAGTTGGAGCGGGAGATGGACGGACGCTCAAACTGGCACGAAATTCGTCAAACAAGATTGATGGAAGGCCTTTAGTGAAGATATCCGCGTACTGATAGCGAGAGGGAACATGCAAAACGCGAACTTGACAAGTAGCAACCAAATCACGAACAAAATGGATATCAATCTCAATGTGCTTCGTGCGTTGGTGTTGTACGGGATTGGATGAGAGATAAACAGCACTAACATTGTCACAGTAGACTAGTGTAGCAGAAAACAGAGGGGTATGAAGCTCACGTACAAGATTGCGCAACCAACAAGTCTCAGCAACAACATTGGCTACTCCACGATATTCTGCCTCAGCACTCGAACGAGAAAGCGTAAACTGACGCTTCGAAGACCAAGATAGAAGATTGTTTCCAAATACACAATAACCAGAGGTAGACCTGCGAGTAGTAGGGCAGCCAGCCCAATCAGCATCAGAGTAGGCAATCAATGATGATGTTGAAGATGAATACAACTGAAGACCATAATCTAGTGTACCCTGAACATAACGTAAAATCCGTTTAAGAGCCGAGAGATGCGGTTCACGAAGATCGTGCATGAATAAGCAAATTTGCTGAACAACATAAGCCAAATCGGGTCGTGTAAATGTGAGATACTGAAGAGCACCCGCAAGACTACGATATAAAGTAGATCAACGACAGGGGTACCATCAACACCCAACTTAGAATCTGTGTCAACAGACGTTCTACAAGGATTGCAGTTAAGCATATTAGCACGCTCAAGAACCTCTGTAGCATACTTCTTTTGAGAAAGAAACATCCTTGAAGTAGTACGAGTAACAGATATGCCCAGAAAATAGTTAAGAGGTCCAAGATCAGTCATAGAAAACTCCCGATGAAAAGAAGTAATAATCTGCTCTAAAAGTGTTGTAGAAGAAGCAGTCAAAACAATATCATCAACATATAAGAGTAAATAAGCAGTATCAGTCCCCTGTTGATAAATAAAGAGTGACGAGTCACATCGACTATGATGAAAGCCAACACGTGTGGCATACCCTGCAAACCTTTGGAACCACGTACGAGGAGCCTGTTTAAGACCATAAAGAGATTTATGTAGAAGGCATACATGATCAGGACGTTGCGGGTCCCGAAAACCAGGTGGCTGATGCATATATACAGTCTCAGATAGCTGGCCATGTAAAAAAGCATTCTTGACATCGAGCTGGTGTACAGGCCAATGTCGAAAAACAGCAAGGCTGAGAACAGTGCGAATAGTGGCCGGTTTAACAACCGGACTAAATGTCTCATCAACATCAATCCCAAGCTGCTGACTGTGACCATTCACGACAAGGCGAGCCTTATAGCGGCTAAGGGTACCATCTGCATGGTGCTTGTGCTTGAACGACCACATGGAACGAACTATGTTCGCGTCCGATGGGCGAGGCACAAGAATCCAAGTATTGTTTTTAATTAAAGCATTATATTCGTCGAGCATAGCATTTTGCCAATTTGGGTCATTAAGAGCATGAGTATATGTTTTGGGAATAGGTGAAATGGTAGAAATATTTAGATTTAAACGAGATGTTGGTTTATTATTACCGACACGAAAATGAGTGACCATGGGATGAGTTGAGGTGGGATTGGGTTGAGTCGGAGGTTGGTGGGTCGGTGGGGTCTGGCGGGATTCGTGAACAGGTGAATGATTGGCTGGAGTATCTTGTTGGGTATCAGGAGTGATTGAGGATAGGCTTGGGATGGGTTTAGGCGTGGATGAGGTGGTGCGTAGTTGTTGAGCAATGATGTTGGGAGGTGGGTCGAGAAATGTGTATGAGGGAGGTGAAGTGGGTGTCATAGACCCATAAGGGAAGACAGTTTCGTCAAAAGTGACATGGCGGGAGATGATTATTTTGTTGGTGGTAAGATCGAGGCAACGATATCCGAGATAATTAGACGGATAACCAAGAAAAATGGAGGGCGATGCACGCGGTTCAAGCTTGTGAGTGGGGTGAAGATGCGGGTAACATAAGCAACCAAACACGCGAAGAAACATATAGTTGGGTTTGGTGTTATAGAGTCGTGTGTGTGGGATGTCATTATTTATGGCAGTTGAAGGCAGGATATTTAAGAGATATGTCGCCATATGGAGTGCCTCGACCCAAAAAGGCGGGGGTAGATGGCCTTGAAAAAGAAGTATACGAATGAGGTTATTAATAGTACGAATGATGCGTTCAGATTTCCCATTTTGTTGGGATGTTTTCGGACAAGAGAAACGAATATGAATGCCGTTAGTTGCAAATAAATGGTGTAAGGCAGTGTTATCAAACTCACCACCGTGGTCACATTGAAAGGACTTGATTTCACAGTTAAATTGAGTTTTTACAAAAGCACGAAAATGCACAAACTTAGATAAAGCATAAGATTTATTACGCAATGGATATACCCATAAGTAATGTGAAAAATATCCAAAAATAACACATAATATTTAAAACCACTAAGACTCGGAATTGGAGAAGTCCACAAGTCCGAGTGCATAGTATCAAAAACAGACTTAACAATTGTTTTTGAACTAGAAAATGGAAGTCTCACGTGTTTGCCAAGCTGACAAGCATGGCAAAGAACGGGAGACTTCGTTTTATTACATAAAATTGAACTACCAGAAATAAGAGAACGCAACACATCACTTCCAGGATGCCCAAGACGCTGGTGCCACATGTGTTGACTCACAAGAAAAGCTTGAGGGAGAGGAGTTGGCTTCGTGACAGGATACAGATCACCCGTGCTATCACATCAAAGAAGGGTTGGACGGGTCAAATAATCCTTCACAGAAAAACCAAACTCGTCAAATTCAATAGTACATTTATTATCACGTACAAATTTACGAATAGAAATGAGATTTTTTACAATACTAGGACTGACAAGAACATTGTGTAAGTGAAGAGGTTTGTAAGGTGTTGGCAATATGCTATGGCCCGTGTTGGTGACAGGAATTGCTGCACCATCACCAACAAAGACAGACGGATAAATGCTTTTATTAAGAACGGTACTAAGATTACTTGCAGGTGAGTTAAGGTGAGAGGTTGCACCTGTATCCATGTTCCAGCTAGCATTACCAAGGTCTTGGAGGGTCATGGTACTAAATGCATGTGGCAGTATTGTCTCCTGACCAGAGACCGTCCCCTGTGTAGACATGACAAGTACTTGTTGGGATGGTGCAATGACATGTTGGGCTTGAAATGCAGTTTGGACTTGTGATGGCTGCTGTGGGCTGAGATAATGGACAGCGGGTCTAGCTTGCGAAATAGCTTGTTGTTGGGCCTGAGTAGCATGACGAGCTTGAGTCGCTTGTTGGGCTAATCCATATTGTTGCAAAAGCTTTTGTTGGGCCTGGATCAAACTAAGCATTTGGGCATGTCCCATATTATGAATACTCATATTATTTAAAGGTCCAATACTGCTATTATTTGGACTTGGCCTAAAATTGATGTTATTTGGTGTTTGCTGAGGGATTGATTGAGCCGAGACACTCATTGGCCGAATATTACCATCATGCACAAATTTACATATATTGCCAAACTTGCAAAACCCACGAATAAAGTTACGACATACTTGAGGTTTAGAAGACCTTGACGTACCACGGTTGTCACGAGCATCACGGGGCCGGGACTCACGAGAAGATGAGCTGTTGGCAAGAAGTACCGTGGGGGAGGATGAGTTTGCTTGATGATGAGAATCACGAGTGCGACAACTCAAACGAAGTTCTTCGGTGGTTACCATCAAACGAACCGTTTCAAGATCGGGAAACGGATCCTTGTGTGCGATGATCCCCGCAACCTGATCAAAATTTTCATTGAGACCATTGATTGCGTAATGGACAAGGTCGTCATCATTCATAGGAGAACCCAAATTGCTAAGAAGTGTAGCAATGGAGTCAATCTTGCGGAAGTACGCATCAACACTCAAATCACCAATCTTCAAATTCCGTAGTTCACCTCTTAACTCGACACTCTTGGAACGCCTGTTATCATGAAAAATCTTTGCGAGATAATCCCATGCTTCCTTGGATGTTTGAGGGTTGATTTTTAAGACACGTTCAAGGAGAGTTTCAGAGATAGTAAGGTAAATCCATGATTTTACTATGGAATCCACGGTCGACCATTCCGGATCCGTTGATTTTGCAGTTTCGGTGCTAGAGGAAGTACCTTCAATGAATTTGTCTACTTTGAATCCTTTACAATGGTTTAAAAAGAGACCCGACCAATATGCATAATTAAGTTTATCAAGATCAAGTTGAATTGGAATAAGATGTTTGATAGAATTTACAGCGTAAACTTTATCATAAGGTGAGGAGGAAGGCGGTTGATCAATGTTTGTCATGATATTGGAATGCTTGTTAGGTCGCTAAGCAATAAAAGGCGAAATCTAATATCTAAATAAATGCAGCATACGTACGAAATAATACATAATGGAGATGTTAGTATTGAATTGAATGATTAAACAATACAAATATAATATGGATGAAAGCTCTGGAATATTTCTTCAAGAAAGGGAAATTGAAGGTATGGATTGGCTACGGCAAAAATATTCTTGGGGTTTTGGGAAGCAATTTAGGTTTTGCTCTGATACCATGTTAACGTAATTTGATTCACCCCTAATAATGTGTCCAGTACAATGAATAAATAGCAACACAATATAAATCATGGGCTAAGCCCGATAACACTGAATAGGCCTAATAATATCTCCGGACTTAATAATATATTCCGTCTAACATATCTAGCCTCACTGCACCATCGCCGACCAGCCAAACCTCACCGTCACCGGCAAGCTAGCCTTGCCGCACCATCGTCGGTCATCATCGTCGCGCCGTCGTCAATCAGCATCGTCGCACCATAATCGCCTATGTTTCTGGTGCCATCATCGCTTCCATTTTAGGCACGGTTACCGTCATCGTTGAGTTGATCTGTAGGATATTAATTTCGTTTTCTTTCCACATGATTATAGCATGATTTCAATTCCGTGTTAATTTCTGTGTATAATATTATGGTTTTACGTTCACTTTCATGTTTAATTTCATGGTTAGGTTACTAATTCAACCTGCTTAGATCTCATTTTCATGGTTCAAAGTCTAATTTCATGTTTACTTATACGTTTATGTCAACTAATTACCAATCGGTTACAATTTGATTGAACCTGTTTAGAGGTAATAAGCTACACTTTAATCTACCTTGTTTACTTGTATTCTAGCTTTAAAGTAGTGTTGTATAATATAAGGAGATTGAGGTTGTAGTTATATTTATTAGGAGATTGAACTGAATTATGTTCAACTTGTTATATTACTAAATTGATAGCCTTAAATAAGTGTTGTTAATAGTGTATGATATTTGTTTGGATGTTATGTTCACGGTCATGTCAGATCGCCATAAACTTTGAACATTTGAATATGGATGTAAGTCACTTGGTTACCTACTTTTGCTTTTGATTTACATGATATCATAAAACTTATTATCATGATCTTTTGGTTAAGTGTGTTGCTCACAATTTGTGATGAGTCTTACTAATCTACACTGGATGGGTAAACCTAAAAGACGTGTAATCTCCACTAGTGAATTTCAACAAAAGAAAAGCATCTTAATGAAAAAAGACTAAGTAAGATGATCTAAATCATAGATCTCATCTCTTTAACTTGATTTTCCTTCTCTTTTTAGTACAAAATATAATGTTATAAGTAATTAATGTTTTACTTCAAAGTCAACTGATTATGTACAACGGGAACATGTGCTGCAAAACCGAGTGCAGACGCTAGTATACAACCATCGAATCAACAAGATTCAAGTACATCTGAGCTAGTAACAGTATACAATCAGATTATGGTGATTGACATTTTCCCTTTTGCCTAATAATTTGCAATTATTGCTTGTAATGTTTTATCAAGTTTATCCCTAATGGTCAAAATGTAACTATTACAGCAACTCTGTTTTCGAAAACACACTAGATTGCAAGATATATGGGATTTAGAAGGTTATCGGATTTAGGTTACATTTGATGAGACTGGACAACCTGTGGGGGAAGAGGGAAATGACCTCGCTAACTTCTTAGTAACACTAGTGGAAGATGCCTCAACATCTCTCGTTAGAATTCCTTGATTGGAGGAAAGTACCTGAATTTAAAAAGGCTGATTTGTGGAACATCTTAAAGGTAATTCTATAAGATGTCTAATATTATTATGTGTAAGGTATGAATATGAATATGAATGATGAATATTATGAATTCATTTCGTAATATTTGTTTGCAGGGAAAGTTTGAATTCATTCCCGCCGAAACAAAAGAAATTCAAAAGTGGGCCATGTTTGACTTGGGAATGAAATTTATGTCATGGAGATATGAGTTGTAAAATGATTCGAGGGTTGACAAAACACAATTTAAGAAGTTAGTGACTCACTGGTGTAACCAGAAAACACAATTTAAGAAATTGTAGCATCTTCAATTTTGTTGATAGTTGATGAAATGTTGTAGAGGAAAAAGAATAATGGTGTTCGGCCATCACCAGGAACTATATACCGTATAACTCAAACACGCAAAGATGGAAGTGTTGTTAATGCATCAACTTCTTTAGTACGTTGTGATATGATTCAATTTTATTTCTTCTTTAATTTAAAAAACAAACACGAAGAATTGCCAAAATCTGCTCTCATCTTTTCTACTCCAACAACTACAAAACGATTAAAATGCTCTTATAGATGTATTGACATAACTCCGACTCTAAAAATACCTTGTATTAGTTTTTAATGCTTTTACAACATGCAATGACTTCTTGGATGAACTAGAAACAAAAGGAGTTGCATCTAGTAGTACAACAGGCAGAAGTAAATGGCATTAATTGGATGAATGATGACTTGGCCAAAGTCAAAGGACCCAAAAAAAGAGAGTGAATACCATGTGTGGGGAAGGTGGTAATGGCTAAGGACAAAGTGTCTTCTTCACAAGACCCTCAAGTACAACAATTGAAGTCTCGTATTATTGAACTTGAAGAGGAAATGAAAGAAATAAAAGAATCGAAGGAAAGACAAGAGGCTGAAATAAGGGAAATGAAAATTAATCAAGAGGCTATGGTTCACTTTATGGCTATCTTCAAAGAACAATTACCTAATGCAAGTCATTTTAACGTGTTCAATGGTTTAAATAAGCAGGTGATGTTATATGCAAAACTATATGTGTTGATGCCTGCAATTATGATTTTTCTTTTATATTGCAAGATGATAGTATTTTATGCTAAATAATTTCAGGTTGGTATGGATTCATACGGTGCTCATAATCATCATTTAAGTGGAAATCCAACTTCATCTCTTGCAAGTCAATATCCTAGTTCCGGTATTTTGTTTCTATATTTGTCATAAGTTTATATATGTCAAAGTCGATGTTTCATGTAATTATTCGTAAAGTGAAAAGGTACCCCTTAAGTCTCTCATTATACATGTACTTTGATAACATGCACTTCCCACTACTGATTAATCTAGAATGGTCCACAGGCCAACTGTAGTGGACAAAAAGGTTTTAGTGACAAAATGGGTGGGTCTAATGGGTTAGGTAGTTGTGTATAGTAATTGCCCAGGCCAAATAACATTGCAAATGCATTGGTTATTTATCTTATAGTATAAGTACGTAAATGAGAAATTGTATTTGTAAGTCCTTGAGAATCATGTTGTATAGTACAATTATCCTGTTGGTTGGTATCTTAACATTTATTTAAAATTGCCGCAAAGTGCAAACCGGAAGCATCAATTGAGAAGGTTGAAGGCTGCAATTGCCGAAAATGCAACTAGTACATCCGATTTGGTAGGGTCTACCTCTCCCTCCCCCCCTCTCTCTCTCTCTCTCTATATATATATATATATATATATATATATATCAGCATATAGGTGATTCCATCTCTTTTGGATATTCGATATTGTGGATGTTTTCATCTTTACTTTAGGACATGATTGTTGTATTACATTGACCAGGATCGCATATTGTATGTTGACACAAGCACAAACCTTGGCCCTTAACTCCTTACCATTTGAGTTTTCCATCTAAGTTTACCCAGTTAACCCGTTTGAGATAAATTACACCTGGAGCATAGATAAGCAAAACGGGTCATAAGTTAAACCAATGTACCCATAATTATAAATGGGGAAAGCTTAACTTTGATCAGTTTCGTACTTGAAGTGTGTTTATATTTTTACTAATCAATCTTATGCATTCACATTATGTTCACTGTCTTACAAGTTTATATCCACAACTCTAATGGGAGCTCTATTATTGCATAGCTATTATAAACATACATTTTGTAACTTTTGATACTAAGGGTTTTAGAAAGTTAGAACTTAGAATGTTTTGTATAGTTTGTATCTTGTAACATGTGTTTGGAATTTGTGTGAGAAATAAAATTACCCTTTACTCAATATGTGATCTTTAATTACTTAGAATATCTTTCTATATGAATAAGGTTTTGATAACGGGTTAAAACCTTCAGACATATATTAAATATTATAAAATAACCATAACTAAGTTTTTGTCTCTTCTTAATAAAGTTTGACCCACTAAATTTTGATAGATGTACAAATCATTTGTGTATGTCTAAAAGCTTTAACAAAAGCCATGAAGGCTTCTGTTATCAAAACCTATATAAATATATAAATTAAATTCAGGAATCTAAATTAGTAAAACATGGCCTTTATTGACTGAAGTTTCAGTCACTAGTGATTTGGCAACCGTCACCAAACACTATAGTAGTTTAACTATTGATACACATTTACGCAGCGGTTAGGATACAAATTATGAAGCTCGAAAGCTAGGGTTTGAAGGTTTCAACCCTAATGAAGATTCGTTCTGCTTTTTGGTTTGGATTTCAATCTTACTTTCATTAAACAATGTTTGTTAATGTTATTATGGATCTGATTTATGATACTTTAATTAATCATGGGATAATTTTCTTAATGTATTTATGTAAATGAGTAATTTTTAGATAATGGTTTAATAGTATGTTTAAGTTGGTTTAAATTTATGAATGATTATTGAGTTTATTTGAAGATCCATGTCGATTATATATGTTTTAGTTGTTATTTAACGTGATTGATAAACTTATGTTGTAACTAACGTGTGTATGAGTTAATTGGTTATTCATAGTTAGATAATTTATTAATTAATTGTGGCCTGAGTATGTAACCAATAATAGGTTAAAAATAATAACAACTATAAACTACAATTGATGTGATAATTGTTGAAAGATAATTATAAACATTCGTTATCACGAAGTTATTAAAATAAATCTCAATAATTTGTGAAAAAGTTAATTGAATAAAGTTTAGGTAAGCAACACATAGAAGAAATTGTAATGTATTTAAGAGAATCTGGTGTTTTATCAAGAATATATAGGAATAGTCAACCTTAACCTTAACCTTTGTTAATTCACCATAAAGTTAGCTAACAAATTAGTAAACATATTTGACAACATGAATCTAGGAATTGCTAGTCTAAGTAAATACATCTTTCTCCAATTGATTCTTCTTCGTTGTCTTTAATTGCTTTACTTGTTTAAGTTTTTTTGTACAAATAAGTTTTAGAAAAAATTGTTCGCACAGAACTATAATTCGACTTACCTAAGCTATAGTATAATTCGATCGGGTAATCTTGTCTGGTTGTGTGATAGTTACTTAAATTAACATCCTTTTTAAATAAAAGAAACTTTTAAAGACTATCTAGCACACATTAGTATGTTTGACCTTAATTGTGTGTACGTAATAAAATTGACCAATGACCACCAATGTATGTACGAAACCATTTATTTTTGAACATTGTGTGTATTTTGTTGAATTGCCAACTTGAAAAGCTGCCACGTCTCACCTTGTATTTGATAACACGACACCAAAATACACA
Organism: Pseudognaphalium luteoalbum; assembly: GCA_963422505.1. NCBI lineage: Eukaryota > Viridiplantae > Streptophyta > Magnoliopsida > Asterales > Asteraceae > Pseudognaphalium > Pseudognaphalium luteoalbum. The sequence continues at coordinate 95,166,511 of OY730198.1, forward strand.
CAACATTAAAATATAAATAGTTTCATACATACAATATCTGTTAATTTTGTCACGTACACAATAAAGTTTGACAGATAGTTATATATACCTCATCAAACATAACCCTAACAAAAATTATTACGATAAAATGATGAGATGAGGGAAAAGAAAATAAAGATAAAATTAATATAAGAATCTTACCCATTTTTCATGTGGCAAATTCATTTCTAGCGAATCGACAACTTGATCAATATCTTGCCGCTGTACTTGTTCATCCTTTAAGTAATAATAATATAATATGAAACATGCATAGAGATTAGCTTTTAATTCATAAAAATTTTGTTATCAAGACAAATCTAAATTACAGGGGGTAATTGTAGAGTATTTGTAAAGATGCAAATATAAAAATTGATTCTATGTCATTATTGATAGGATAAACTCGTTAAAGATGATGTCATCTGTTATACAATTAATTTTATTTTGTATATTATATATGAATATTAAAAATAAATCAATAATAATATTTTGATTATTGCAAACTTAAAATTTTATTTGTGCTTTTGGTGTCTTTAGCATCATGAACCTTTTTTTCCAAGAAAAAGAAAAAAAAGGGATGAAGATCGATCCTGCCACAATATGTAACAATCTTAAAGCATCTTTAACAAAGACATACTTTTTCTGAAGTTTATTATGAAAAACGCTTTTGAAAGCTTTTCTTAGTTGAAATGTAAAACCTTTTTGGCCAACACGTTAGTGAATTTTTTTTGAAGTTTTGTATATAGAGTTTTGAATATAAAGCTTTTCTTCGTTGACGACAAACTTTTTTGAAAAGCTTTTTTAGTAAAAGATACTAATTAATAATAGTAGCAAAAAAAACTTTGAATAGTTTTCTATTTCATAGTAAATGCACCTATAGATTTATACTGTAAATAATTTAGTTCACTTCGGAATGATACGTGAAAAAAGGCAAATCAAACGGATATATTTGTAATTTAGCCTCTTTAAAAGTTATTAAAGCCATCCCATGATCCAATTTACCCATATTGACCCGTGTATTTTAATAACTTTACATTAACCGCATTTCTTGACAGTTGATTTAACTTAACACAGGCTAAATACTGTGAACCAATAATAGACGTTAAAAAATTACTATGACAAAATGATGAGAGCAACAGAAAGAAAAAAGAGAATGGTCTTACCAAATTATCATATGACATCTGACATTCCAGTGCTGTCTCTAGTTTTTGGATGATATAGTTCATATCTGGACGTTCTATTTGGCTATTCTTTATGCAAGAATATGCTGCTATCGAGAACCAGTTGAGTGATTCCGGGGCAATTTGATTTCGTAGGCTGGGTAGGATTATATCTGTCAATGTTTTTTTTTCATAATGAAATCTGGCCAGTCGAACTAGATAGCTATCATCCACATCTGGAATATACGCTTTCCTCCCACATAATATTTCCCATAAAACAACGCCAAATGAGTAAATGTCTGACTTGTGGGTCACACCTCCATCGTATTTTCTTTCTGGGTCCTGATACCCTAATGAGGAAACAATTTCAGAATCAGGAGCCTGGTCCATTTGATGTAATGACTTCATGACGCATTTTTCAAAACAAGATAACTTCGCCTCAAAATTGTTATCCAATAAAATTGTGGCGCTGTTAATGTTTTGATGTATGATAGAATAACCACGCCCATCGTCATTATGGATGTAACTTAATGCATGCGCAACACCAACACATATCTTCAATCTTTGTATCCATGTGAGGGTTGGCTTGCTTAGATGCCACATGAGATTTCCCTTAAGATAATGGGTGTTTATGATGACCCTCTCATTTTTTTCATCACAGAACCCAATAATAGAGACTACATTTTGATGCTTGAGACACGCAAGCACATAAATCTCTCTCCGGAACTCGATGTATCCAGTCTGATTCTTATTGTCTAATCTCCATGCAGCAATATTCACCCACTCCCCTGACCGCAAGAGCTCCCCTTTATAAACCTTTCCGAATCGACCCAGCCCAAAGACATTTTTATCATCAAAGTTGTTGGTGGCTTCTAGGACGTCTTCAAGTGGGATTTGTAAGTGACTGAACTGTTGCAACTAGAAACAAACGGAACAAAATTTAGAGACCTTGAAGCTAAAGTTTTATAGATCAACAACTGCTCCATTAATTCAACGCAAGTCTTTTTATATTGTCAACTTGAAATTCGATCATAGATATATGAAATTGAATCTGGGAACATGCTACAGGTAGGGCTATGAATTGGGAAATGATATTCAACGTTTAATCGCTTATGCAATGATTAGTCCCAATCAAAGCTTTAAATAAATTAAAATAAGTTCTCTTTGGTTGAGAACAAAACAACACGTATACTTCTGTTTTTGACAATTTAATGCCCATTAATTCTTCACTAAGGAGATAAAATAGAGATAACAAGATAACTTCTCCTACTAACTAGGAGTACACGTCCATATGAAAATAAATAGAATAGCCTACAAAATAAAATAACAATAAATAATAAACTTAAACATGTCCTACTTTCTTTCTAGGGATAAGTATCTGGAAATATATTCAATTTGTCCCGAATGTCTATTGTATGTACGGGAGGTGTATTTAATGCATCCAACTTTCAAAAACGGTTTATTGTACATATTTTGATGATGTGTCATCCGTTTAAGATGCCACGTGGTCTCCTTAGAAGATGACACGTCATCAAAATACATACAATAAACCATTTTTGAAAGTTGAATGCATTAAATACACCCGCACATACAATAGATATTCATGACAAGTTGAATACATTTCTAGATACTTAACCCTACTTTCTAACTACTTAGTGGGCATTATCTAACAAGTAAAAACCACCTAAGACTTCTTCAAAACTTGCTGTAATTTATAACATGCAACGAGTAAACAAGTGTTGGGAAAAACGGTCTCAAAGATTCCCCAACAACACAACCAATGAAAACAGTAAAGAAATATGAACACAAGAATATACGTGGAAAACTCCAAAACCGGAGAAAAAACCACGGGCCTCCAAAGAGAAAAGATTCCACTATATGAAAAATTATTACAATCACATAGACTAATCTCTTAAGCCACCGCCCAACCAACACTCACACCCTTCAAAGATTTGACTAACACCTTAGACACTCTAAACTAAGTGACTAAAACAAAGGGAGAAAGAAATAATCAAATACTTAAAATATATGTTGATTTGGTGCATTTTGAAACTAAGGCTTAAGCCTCCTTTTATAACCAAGAAGTCACCCCATCCTTTGTTCCATCCACCAATGTGGGACAAATACCCTATTTTTATTTTAGCCAAAACCAACAATCTCCACCATGAATAAAATAAAAATAACTTTGTTCCAACATCAGAACCATTGTCTTGACCGACAATCATAATTCGAAGAGAATTATCATACTCCACCATAAAAGAGTATCTCCACTCAGAATAACCCATTCTAAACATTTCACCTCGGCACATGTCGAAAAAACTTGCTGAAATTGTTTATCGTGCAACTTCCCCTGTTTGGCTCACCTGGAAGTTCCTCAGCCATCGACATCAATTTCCACCACACACCTTGCATTTTAAGCCAAACCAATGCCCATGTGTAAACACCTGTGGAACCGCTGACAACCATCCCTTTCCCATGGTGGCGCGGACACACCATGGGGATGTCATATCTTAATAGAACTCACTATTCTCCGTGAGAACGGAGACATTGTCAGCATATTTGGAGCCCTTTGCCGAATTCGCTCCACCTGGACAATCTATCTTGACATGCCCGGACTTCTCACACTTCCAGCATATTAGATTTTTCTTGGAGTTCTTCTTCTTTCTATCTTCACTTACTAAAACCGTACCTTCTGATGAAGTCTCGCCCTTACCTTCCAGTCTTTTCTCCTCAGATAGGAGTTTGCTAGTAACGTCTTCAAACTTTAGAGTCTCTTTCCCATACATCAGAATAGGTTTCATGTGCTCATAGGAAGATGGTAAAGATAATATAAGTCTCAATGATTTATCTTCATCATCAACCTTAACTCCAATAGCCTCCAGTTCTGATCTGAAATTTGAGATGCCCTTGCCTTGGTACATCTGAGTATTCTTAATAATATTATTAAGAATACTCAGATGATCTGAAATTTTTGTACCTCCTTCCATACGTAAAGTATGGAACTGTTCCTTGAGATACAACCGATTTGAGATGCCCTTGCCTTGGTACAACTGTTCAAGCTTATCCCAAAGCTCCTTTGCCGTTGATAACCCATGCACGTTTGCAAAAACATTCTTTGAAAGACACAAACGAATAGCACTTGTCGCTCTCAAATCCATATCATCCCATTCTTCATCATCGATCTTACTGGCCTTGCTAGAATCACCACTGGAAACATGGGCTGATTTCCCCCTCAATGCCTTATGTAACCCGGACTGAATCAACACATCCTTGCCTAGAACTTGCCACAAGTCAAAATTGATCTTTCCATCAAATTTCTCTACATCGAACCTCATTGGACTGAACTTTGACATCGTACCTGTATCTTTAAAAAAAAAATACCAGTATTGTATACTAGAAAGTTATATTTCCAGCCAATTAGTAATACACCCAGGAGAAAAAGGATCCTAGGAAAGAGAGGTGGGTCACAATGGACACGCTTAAATACCAAGTCTTTCCTTAGCTAGAACTTTTTCTACACGTGTAAATATTCCACCAGGCTCACATATAATTCTATCGTATACAAGACGACCAATAGAACCAAGATACCCCAATACGATAAATAGAATTCATTTCTGATATGGAAGTTCAGACAAAACTGCAACCACAGAGCTACTATGAAATTCTAAAACCGAGACCTCCGCCAAAACCTTGGCTCTGATACCACTTGTTGGGAAAAACGGTCTCAAAGATACCCCAACAACACAGCCAATGAAAACAGTAAAGAAGTATGAACACAAGAATATACGTGGAAAACTCCAAAACCGGAGAAAAAACCACGGGCCTCCAAAGAGAAAAGATTTCACTATATGAAAAATTATTACAATCACATAGACTAATCTCTTAAGCCACCACCCAACCAACACTCACACTCTTCAAAGATTTGACTAACACCTTAAACACTCTAAACTAAGTGACTAAAACAAAGGGAGAAAGAAATAATCAAATACTTAAGATGTATGTTGATTTGATGCATTTTGAACCTAAGACTTAGGCCTCCTTTTATAACCAAGGAGTCACCCCCTCCTTTGTTCCATCCACCAATGTGGGACAAATACCTTATTTTTATTTTAGCCAAAACCAACACAAGGTCAACTATGAGGACACTAAGCTGAAAAATGGAAAACTACTAAGATTTGGGGAATGCTATGGAATTTCATCCAGAGCGAGGTTAATAAAGACGAGGGCGCTTTGCCTTGCATATATAGACAACTAGATATACCAGGAAGATGTCAAGAGCCTGATCTACAACATCTAAGTTTCATGAAATCTCCATTCAACGTTGAAACAGTAGAAAACAAAAAAGGTACAAAATCATGTAACCTAAATATTTGCATAAATATACTGTATGACAAAGTTGCAGATTAAATTGGTTGTCATTTTTATTGATAGAGGAAAAATAAGCTCCACCCTGCGTTTCAATAGCAGATCAAAGTAGCTCCACCGTATGTTATAAGGGTGGAGCAAATTTATCAACTATATGTTTTAACTTTTATGCGTAGAGATGAATAACTCTACCACATGTTTCAAAGGGTTTATGAATCGTGTGTGGTGCAGGACGGCTTCACCACAAGTTTCAAGGTAATAGGTTTCATGACTTTAGTAGGATATATCCACCACAGATTTTAAAGATTTAGCAAATAATGGAGGTTGAAGTCCATGGGACAAACTATTTCGAAGAATATTCCATGAAGCTCATCAATCAGGGCAACGCATCAAGATTACAATGACATAAACTACATGATATAAAGGTGGAGGTTGAAAGCATATACACCGTAAAGACAATGGAGGTTGACTTTTAGCAGACCAACGCTACGATGGTCGAGGCTGCAGCGACCAGGATGACATGATCAAGCTTTCAGGACCAATATGGTAAAGGTTGAATGAAATTTAGTAAGGTGATCAACACAACATTTGAAAAAACACACACAAGTAATATGGATTTCATTGTTCTTCATCCTTCAACCACGTCATATATAGACGACTAAAACGATACCACAAATGTGAACTACAATCAAATGAGCAGCACCTTCTCCTAATAATTAAGGAGTACTTGTTAGACATTTGCAGCAGAAACATTCAACTAACAAACATTCAACTAAAAACAACTAGTTCCTAGCAAAAATCTAACCCATAACAATGTTCGTGTAATTGCGTTACACCCACAAACAATAAACGGATAGATAATTGCAAAGCTAGCAATCAAAACAAAGCAACAAGATAATAAACACGATACAATATAATGATTTAACGTGATTATGTCTAATCTCCAAATAGAGATTGATTTAGTTCATGAGGCAAAACTAGAGAACTTACTCTTTATTATTTTTTATTATTTTTACAGCTCAAAGATTACAAATACATTATGGTTATATTTATAGGCTAAACCTAACTTCGAGAACAAGTTAATCAAATCATGACCTACTTAATTCTCGTGACACAAATTTTGCTTCCATAAATATCATCCACATTATAGACTTGCCAACGACAATCACTTTCCTCAATCGGTTTGTAACCGGTTGGTGAAAATGATACCAATGCTAACCGGTTGCTAATCACTTTGTAATCGGTAGTGGTTCAAACCGATTATCCGGTTTGAATCATTTGTATAATCATTTGAAACAGTGGGTCCTGTATGCTTTTTTGTGAGTGTGTTTTTGTATTAAATAATTAAAGTGTAAATAAAGTGGTTTGAAAGTGGTTAAACGGGTGGTATTCACGAATCAATTTTGAATCAGTTTTGAATTAATTAGTGAAGAATTGATATGGTGCTGATACAATGAAAGTGGTTTGGAAGTGATTCAATTACAGTCGGGAATGATCTTAGTGGAACAACACTAGCGGAACCACTTGACAAACAATGGGTGCACGTGACCCCACTTCATATGTCCCTTGGAGTGTAATTTTTTTGTATAATATATTAGCCCATCATCGATTTACACTTGTGACACCAACCCAATATTTCAAAATCTAAATAACACCACACTACACTTAACTATAACTTTATATAGGCAAACTTTTCTTTAAATAGCCGAACACTAACAATTACATGTACTAAAGGAACTGCATTAGTTACTACTATCGTGCAACTATTCCTATACTAATGATTTTCATGTAGAAACACAATTTTCTTCATCTTGCTTTCAATCACGTACTCTCGATCTTTGGTATTCACTCAAGGAGATTATCTATAAACTTATTATATATTGTTTTGGGTTATCTAGTACCTTAAGATTTTCATATCGCTATGTCTATCGGTTAATAAATTTTGCTTTGATCTTGCCCGTTACAACCGCAACAACTGAGAGGTGTTTTTCGATAATATAGCTTGTAAAATCTAATTTACGTAATCAAATGAGTGATAAATTTTGTCTTCTTGGTGCCGAGAATCACTTGCGGGTCTTAAGGATGACACAGTTACGGATCGTTTCCAACGAAAGAAAAATCGTAAAGGACATTTGTGTTAGAAAGTACTTTTTTTTATTGAATCGTACCTTCTATGATATATATTAGTGCGTTGTTATATTTTAGTTATTATTTTGTGCCACCAGCGATCCAAATTTCTGGCTTCGCCACTGTGGAACAAGATCTTGTAGCACTAACCTATTAATAAATTTTCATTCCCAGGAGTACTGAAGTCTACGAAAATGATTTAACGAACGTCGTGGTTATCTGGATCAAGGCTCTATAAGCTAGTGACAATAAACCAGACCAACACACTGATCCGTGACGATGATGATTAATACAAATCAAAGAAATACGAAGTCAACAAATTAAAATGGAGGTCGGTCACAACCTCGACTTGGTTAAAAATAATTTTTTGTTTTAACCACTCAATTTTTTTCCTCATGATTTAACCCCTAAAGTTTGCATTGATTTAGTAGTTTAATCCTTCGAAGGGTTAAACCATTAAATTTTTGAAAGTTTGATGTTTAAACTGAAATGGTTAAATCATTATAAAAGATAAACTTTAGGGATTAAACCATCAAAATTTTATTACAAAACTTTAGTATAGTTAAACTACCAAAATTTTGAAACTTCAAGGGTTAAATCATTAGAATAAAACTTGAGTGATTAAAACGGGAAAAAAATGTGAAGCTTTGAGGTTTGAACCAACATTAGAAGATAAAAATGTGAGGATGTGAAGTATGATTTCTAATTCATGTATTTTTGTGTGTGTGTGTAAAGGGACCTCACCTGGCAAATTATATAGGATTAAATGTTTTTAAATGTATATAATTATGCACTGACCTTATTTGTATGTACATAATGAAATTGACCGTGATTGTATGTACGAAACTATTTATTTTTGTATATTGTGTGTATTTTGGTGATGTGTTATCAGTGATAAGGTGACACGTGTCAATCTTTACAGACAACTCATCAAAACACATACAATATACAAACAAATAGTTTCGTATATACAATATCGCTTAATTTTGTTACATAAACACAATGAAAATTAACACACAGTTATATACATTAAAAACACTTTACCCAATCATATAAAACAAAATGTGTACAACAAAAAATGATTCATGTATGATATGCCCACGATTCAAAATTTCAATTTCATTTCCATGAAATTAATACATGGGAAATTGGAGAAAACCTTCCCTTTATCCTTGTTAGGTTTGCGTTATAATTAGTACGAGAGTGGAAGAGAATTAGCAGGTAGCCTAGTGAAACAAAAGTCGTTGTAATCAAGAAAGCAATGAGAAATTATTGAGGCATGATCCTTTATACCCCTAATTATTTGGTTATGTATCTAACTTTGCTCGTTTTACTATTGTATGTAACAAACTTTCAAAACATATATTGTACGCAATAAACTTGTAAAAATTCCTATTGTATGTTACAACATTTAAAAACATCTATTGTATGCAATGATCTTGTAAAAATTCTCTATTGTATGTTGCGGGTTACCATGTGTACATGCCAAAATGAAAATGACTCTTTAACATTGGTTTGTGGCGGCACGAACAAACTCTAGCAGATCATTAGCTACCGCACCATACGATAGCGATTTTTTACAAGTTTATAGCATACAATAGATGTTTTGAAAGTTTGTTACATACAATAGTATTTTTTACAAGTTTATTACATACAATAGATGTTTTGAAAGTTTGTTACATACAATAGTAAAAAGGGCAAAGTTAGATACATAAGCAAATAATTAACCTACTTTATTTAGTGATGACAACTTGAAAATAACACTAAGTAGAGACTTAAGCAAATAGTTCAAACACCACATAAATTAGTCTGTGTGTTGGGTCTAAAGGGAATTCTGTGTGCTGGTTATGCACAACCAACACAAAGAATCCTGCATGATCAGCTTTCACATAAGATTAATGAAGGTTGTTTCCTAAGCTTCCTACCACGGTTTACATCCAACAAGTCAAAGATGAAGTTGAAGATAGAGTTTGAAGACCTAGCGGTGAGACTGAAGTCTACTTGCAGCCAACTTAGCGAATGAAGATCATCAAGATTGTTAAAGATTCAATCTTCTGATTATCACTAACACTTTGATGCACCAACTGTGTGTCCAGACAAGTTCTGGTGTAGTTGTGTACGATTTGTACAACTATTAGTTATTAACGTTTGTGGTATGGTGCATCCTCTGCTATCCTTAACCAATACGATGGCGCATGGTGTACATGCAAGACAATGTCTTCACAATTCAGATTGTGTCTGTAGTACAATTTAGAGTTCAAATGGGCACGTCTGACATTCCCCTGGATCTGAAGACGCGTGAAGTGTTCTAATTGGACTACTCGAAGACGCGTGTAGTATTATATTATGTGTTAAAGCGTGTACTCGATGGTTGACCAGTTTGGACTCCTCGAATAGAATGAAATAAAAAAGACAGCATCAAGATATATATAATAAAATAACATACTTGTCATAATGACATGACTACACACCCATTTAATATAATAATATTATACTACTCACCCATAAATAATATATTATATTATACTTGTTGGGAATTTGATATAAATAGGGTAAGATTTCGATCGAATAATCTCTGTGAGTCGTGTAATCACTTTCCAAAAGAGATATTTTGACCCTAATGTGCCCGGGTTCATGAAATTCGCTTTGGGATAAAACCAGAGAAACGATTTGTTTTTGGCACAAAATCAAATCGCAGAGTGTTCTATGTGTGTGATATGTGTTTATTTCTTATGCGGAATTTCCATGATGACAACAAAAATGATGGTTATATAACAGAAAACTGTCATAACCAATCTGGGTCAAAACCGGGTCAAACAATTCAAACGGATTATTCTGGATCATTACATATAGTATAATTCGTTGTTGTTTCGGGGCGCTGCCTCGAACCCGTAAGGGCGTTGCCCCTTGACCCCACCTGCTGACCTGCCAGCGGGATCGCAGCCAGGGGCTCTGCCCCTTGGACCCCGTCAGGGGCGTTGCCCCTTGGACCCCACAAGGGGGCGCAACCCCCTTGACCCCCGCATTTTGGTCATCTCCGGTATTTAGCAACTTAGGGTATGCACTCCGTATCTCCTATCCCGTGTCCACTAATCTGCCAATGCACTAAAATATACAACAATACTACACAATAATTTAATATTCATTTTTAACATCTGATTCCCTTAAAATAAAAGAACCTACTTTCAGGTATTTTTCCTTTTTGTGAAGCGATTCTTCTTCCTTTTTAACTTTTCTTCATGACTAAGTAAGTATTCAACATAAACACATATGAAATCAACCGATTATCTTTGAATTAAAGGTGGTTGCGGTCCTATCTAATTGATCTTCACCACTAACCAGATATCCAACATAAACGTATATCAAATCAACCGATAGATAGGACATGGTTGTGGTTTTTTACGACGGTTTGCGGTGGTTTGTGGCAGTTTGGTACGGTTGTTTGTGGTGGTTTGCAATGGACGTGGCTAAGAAGTTACACGGGTTAATACACATGGAGGGGATTAAAGTATTCCAAAATGTTCGCTTGGGGTATTAAAGTTTATGATTTGACAAAACTATGAGTTAACTATACGTATTGTGCTTAACGGTAACTAAAGTTTATTAATATGTTTACGAGAATAACTAAAGTTTATTAAAATGTTTACAAGGATAATCAAAGTTTATAAAATTGTTCAAATTGATGAATTTTTATTAGCTAATTTTTCCCTTGGGGGAGGTTTTAAAAGTTGGGTTATAGTTTTGTCAAATTATAAACTTTAATACCTTAAGCGAACATTTTAGGATACTTTAATTCGATTTGTGTGTATTTACCCAAGTTACACCAACAATAGTTTATTACAGTTTGCTTTTGTCATGCTTTTGCTTCTGATCAAAGTTTATCAATTTAAGAACATAAATAATTTTGAACAGCCCAAAAATCGGTGGAACCAAAATACCGTTCGGTTGTTGACTAGTCAAATTTCAAGCAAAAACTGGTTTACAACGAATCGTTTTCTAGCCCGTTTCCGGTTCGACCGATTGAACCGTCCAGTTCGAACCGGTTATTAAAACATTGCATAGACGTCCAACAAACTGTGAAATGATCTACTGTTGCAGCAGACAACACCTCACGAGTTATAACATGTTGTAAGAAGAACAAATTAACAGTTGACTTTTGATCGGCAAGCTTATGGAATTCTAACTTATGTTCTTAGTGTTCTTTAGTAATATGACTAATTATGAATTCGAGTTCTAGCAAAAACGAGAGAAATATCAAAAACGGAAGATGATCAATGCCTTTTTTGTCATTTCACTTTATAAAGGAAAAACAAACTATATTTGATAGGCGTGGCCGGTGCAACACTTTTAGTTTACCCTCTTTTTGAATAATAAAAAACCCAACCCAACCCAACCCATAACCCACTTAATTAACCCACCAAATTTCTAGTTGCTCAATAATATGCAACCCACTATACCCACATGACCATTGCAACACCTCGATGCCAACCGCATTTCTTGACGGTTCCTTTAATCAACTAAAATAGTGAAAAACAAATTAATACACACAACAAATTACCTATGACAGAATGTTGATATATCAACATCTAATGATCTTAAATTAAATTATATATAAGAAACAGTTGATGATGTCATCAAAAATCCAATCAACCAATAGAATTAATGAATTTTGTCCATTTAGCTAAATTGTATGATTTAGTGACATCATAAATAATTAATTATTTATTATATAGAAAAAATTAATTATGATAACTTCATCCAAATAGGTATTCGTAATACATTAGGACTATTATTATATTACAATAGGGTATTCGTAATACATTATGACTATTATTATATCACAATTTGATGATGCGTTGATGAGATTTAATCCTTCATATCAACAACTTTTAAAATCTATTTGTTTTCTTTCAACCCCGTGTAATATTCAGGTATAGAGGCTAGTATAAAATAAAGAAAAATGATAAATGTAGCCCTCAACAACAAATTACTACACTTAAGCTTTCTAAACTTATATTACTTCCTAAATTAAAACTCGTAGTTTCTATGAATAAATACTTTTAAAGGAAAGTGAGTATTAAACACTTTATAATTAATTCATTCATATTATTTATAAACTCAAATATTTATATAAAAGGTTTAACTATAGCCATAAGGGCTACAGTTAGCATTGTCCTAAAATAAAAAGGAGGAGGGTCTTACAAATTTTACATATTGCAGTTGACGTTCCAATAGTTTCTCAAGTTCATGGACAATATAGTTCATATCTGGACGTTGTACACGCTCATAGTTTAAGCATTGATATGCTACTTTTGAGAAGCTGTCCAGTGATTCCAGATCAATTTGATTCAATAGGCCAGGTTGAATTATATCATTCAGTGTTTTGTTTTCATAATGGAATATGGCCAGTGGAGCAAGAAACCTATTATCATCATTTGGAATTAATGCTTTCCTTCCACATAAAATTTCCCATAAAACAACACCAAATGAGTAGATGTCTGACTTGTGGGTCACACCTCCAGTCTTTTCAATTGCCGGATCCATGTACCCAGTTGTGCCAATAGCTTCTGAAAAGAGAACCTGATCCATTCGATGTACTGAATGGTTGATGGAATATTCAAATCCAGATAACTTGGCCTCAAACTTATTATCTAATAAGATCGTGGAGCTGTTGACATTACGATGTATGACAGAATAGCTGTGTCCATTGTCATTATGGATATACCTTAATGCACGTGCAACACCAACACATATAGCTACTCTTTGAGTCCATGTAAGGGTTGGGTTGCTTAAATACATCGCGAGGCTTCCTTTGGCCACACGCTTGTTTACGATAACCTTCTCATCGTTTTCATCACAAAACCCAATTATAGAGACAATGTTATCATGTTTGAGACTAGAAAGTGCAGAAATCTCCATCCAGAACTCGATATCTCGCTTATGTTTAGTGTCTAATCTCCGTGCAGCAATCTTCACCCACTTCCCCGACTGCCAGAGCCGTCCTCTATAGACCTTGCCCAAATCACCATGACCAATGACATTTTGATCATCAAACTCGTTGGTGGCTTTTAGTACTTCTTCAAGTGGAATTCGTAAATGATTAAACTGTGTGATTGTGGATGCCATACTTCCGGTTTACTGTATATATCTGTTTATCAAATGAAAGAGGGTACAAAAGCAGTGGATTGCAATTTTCTTTCTTTTCTGGAGGAAAAATAGAGGGATTACAAATGAGTATGAAGGTAGGTTACACGAGTACCCACACATATATCAATTTCCTTGTTATTTAACTATTTATTATTTTTCTATTTAAATTATCTTACCGAATAATATATTAATTACGTTGTAATTTCAAGTTTAACACAAATCACGACGTACGCCAAATATATTTTTTCAAGAGAACTGCTATATGTGCCTAATTAAACATATACTATTCACTTAAAAATTGGCCTAATGTCACATTTTCTAAGATAGTGTATCGGGTTAATTTTTATAATTTCCCCTTTCATTAACAATTAATATGAGGTAGTAGACCAATTTCTTTACGTTTATCTATCATTTGTCATGTTTGAATTGGGGTTGATAGATAGATAGGGTATTAATGTATTATGCTCACAAATGTTCAATTTAGGGAACGATTTAATTTTTTAACAAAAAAATAACTTGATTTCTAAAACTTGACGTCTAGTGTTAAAATATCTTACTAACAACCAAAATGGTTCATCATTTGAACAATTTTACAAGTTTAGCTATCCTTGTACACATTTTTATAAACTTTAGTTACCCTTTAACACATTACGCATAGTTAGAGTTGATTTATATAAACAATTTTTAATCATTCCTCAAACTAAACATTTTGGGGAACTTTGATACTTTTAGTAAAGTATCAATTAACCCTCTTAATTGTGGCTAGCTTGTATTTTCCTTTTGGAGTTCATTCGAGTCGACGTGAATTCCACAACGGTTCACTACCTACAAAACCCCTCTAGCTACTACAACCACCTTCAACTCCTACTGACTATGCCGTACACCCGCCACGAACACCCTCAGTCGGCCTCTGCTGTAGCACCAAAAAAGAAATTTATATAGCAAAATTTACAGAACGTGAAATCAAAGTTTTAAGACTCGTGCAAGGCATGCGCCATTGAATGATTAATATTTTTATATTGTCAACTTGATCTTGACATGTGATCATAGAAATGTTGAAGTTGAGGCTAGGAACATGCTACATGTGGTGCTATAAATAGTAAAACGTTAATTAACATCTAATTGTCGTGCAATGAGCTGGAGAGATGAGTATGCTACATTATAAAATGTTAATTAGCATATAATTTCTATTCAATGAGCTGGATAGATTAGGATGGATACAAGTTGAATATCACCATTTTGTAATCGAAGTCTACTATATATGAAATATTAGAAAAGTCTACGATCAAAGTCTACTATGAATATCACCAATTTATTTCTAACGTAGTGTAGCGAGCTTTCAAATTTTGTGTTGAGTTGGGTGATATGTATTACGTGACATTATTGAAATTGATTTATGTAATAGTAGTACATATCACCTAACTCGACATATAATATTTGAAAATTCGTTACCTACATTAAAAAATAAATTGAATTCTTTATATAACTTTGTACAAAATGAAAGTTCTAACCCCAGGTCATTTCGGTACGAACGTATATAAATACTCATTGTATATATCACTTTTATACATTTATAGATGTCACATTTTTTTGTTAGAATTATATACAATTTTCGAGTATGAAGTTGATTTCTTACTTTGTTCTTATTAAGATGAGAATGGTGGTGCTTATCATACCTCGTGGGTTAGTCGGTAAAAGGTGGAAATCAAAAGGGTTAAGTGCTTGAAAATGTATATAACTATGTGCTGATCTTAATTGTGTGTGCGTAACAAACGTGACCTCCATTGTATGTACGAAACTATTTACTTTTGTACATAGTGTGTATATTGGTGACGTGTTATCATATGTAAGGTGACACATGACATCTTTACAAGTACAAGCTGACAAGTCACCAAAATACACACAATGTACAAAAATAAATAGTTTTGTACATAAAATGGAGGTCAATTTTGTTACGGACGCACAATGAAAAATAACAGATAGTATATACATTTCCAGGCACTTAACCCAAATCAAAATTACCTAAAAGAACACATACTTCAAACATGTCAAAAGAAAACGAGGCAATGTAACTCATGATTGTGCATTGAAATATAACAATCACAATTCACAAATATGACTTATTATCATTATGTAGTAAGACAAGTTCTCTTAACTTAATTTCCAAATCAACGCTAAACAGCACATTTACAAAATTAAGGGCACACATCCACTTTTCAGCTAATCAAACTGTTAGACATTGCTATTATTTTATTATCTAGGTACTTTCCGACTTCGTTATTAATTCTATTACCATCAAGGGTACTTTGCTTGCACATATAGACAACTAGAGACGTAATGTCAATGAGGAACATGTCAATAGCACGCACGATCTAAAATAATGTTCGCTGTTTACTGTGTATATACTAAAGTAATGGTACTAAATAATGGAGTAGTAATTGTCAAAGACATTCCAACCAAGTCAATGGGGTTCCGGGCGATTACCACATAAGGATGGGTTAAGTAGCTCCTTGTTAGTTTCCTTATTACCCGTAGAATTTAATTCATAAGGATAGATGACCATGTTTGATGAGGACGTGATTAACGAGTTAGCGGAAACGTTTATGGAAAACTTTGAGCGGGGAAAACAAGTGAAGAATCGCGAGTAGGAAGTTCGGATGATGATGTCACGACTAGTAGGAACGAAAATTCGAAGACATCATCATCTCCCAAATTTCTAAGTCTCCTTCTGAATTTTACTGTCTCGGAATCGGACGAAATTCGCACGGTCACAGGATAACGGCCTAACTTGCAAAACTCCTCGTTTCGCTAGGACCCAGGGGCTTTTCGGCCATCTGAGATCGTTTAGGGGCTTAAAACGTCATTTTTCAGTTTTATCGTTTTTTAATTATTTTATTTAAATAGTTTTAGTTTGAATAAATGTCTAGGATTTGTTTCCTAGTCAAATTAAGATATTACGAATAAATATATAAGGTTTTCTTGCTGCGCAAGACTTGTGAACCTTATAAGTATTAGAGCTTGTTTCAGTTTTTAGTTACGTTTTAATAATATTTCTCTTTCAATTACGAATTTAATTTTCGTGTGGGTTTACTTTCGTTTCCGTTCTACGTCAGTTGGTATCATAGCTTTTAAATATCCTGATGGTGATCCATGGAGAAACTGGTGTTAACAAGAACACCGATCCTAAAACCCGTACTATTGGTGGGGTACGGTCAGTTGAAGAGATGGATCGTGCAATAACTGAAATTATGACCTCTCTTGGTAGTTTATCCACTATTGTTGAAGAACTACGTTCCGTGATTGTAGGTGCTACTATTAACCATGAAAATCACGAGGGTGGCAATCATGGCGGCAATAATCATCGTCCACATAACGGCGGTATTATTGGTGTTCGCGCGCGAACGCAACCAACCCCTAGTCAACATTAGGGGACAAGTGCAGTTTGCGGAGTCGTCTGATGATGAATGGGACGGTGAGCAGGGTATTGTTTGTCCTCAACGAGGGCGATTTGGCAACCAACGTTACGAGCAATTTGATAACCCGCGGTACTACATCCAATGGTTTGAGAGCCCTCGTTACGGACGTCCCCAGGGTAACAATAATGATGGTTATCGTGTAAAGGATGAGATTCCTAACTTCCATGGGAATCTTGATCATGAAGCGGTTTTAGACTAGTTGTATGAAGTCGACAAACTCTTCAGCATTATGGACGTTCCTGAAGAGCGTCAGGTTAAAATCGTGGCCTACAAGCTTCGTGGTGGTGGTGATGCTTGGTGGGAAAACGAACAGGATAATCGGAGAAGACAGGGTTGGCGACCAGTAACTGAGTGGCAGCGGATGAAATGGATGATTAAGGGCAGATTTTTACCTCCTGATTACGAGCATATTTTGTACCAGCAGTATCATAATTGCATTCAGGGTAAGCGGTCCATCATTGAATACACTTCTGAGTTTCTTCGTCTCTAAGAAAGGTGCAATCTGAAAGAGACAGAACATCAGTCCGCGGCTAGGTATAGTAGTGGTATGAACCACAATATCCAAGAGCGTTTGAGTTTAAATCCGATCTGGTCTGTCGATTAAGCACAAAACTTGGCCATGATAGCAGAGCGTTTGATGAATAAACGCTCTTATAACTTTCGGCGTTCAGGTGAGACATGATATTCTGGAACTCCCGTGAATCAGCCCAATCAAAGCCAATTCACCATCGCACCAAATAAAGCTTCAACAGGTCAGAAAACGACAGAGGCAACTGTAGTAGAAAATAAGAACCCTGGCAAACAAGTGTCCAACAACCTTTATGCCAAGCCTTCTGGTTCTAAGTGTTATAGATGTCAAGAACCGGGTCACCGGTCCAACGAATGCCCGAAACCTCATCGGAAAACGTATTATGTGGGTGCGGATGAGGATGTTGACGAGCAGGTTGCAGGGGTTGAGGAGATTGAAGAGGAAGACGATTATGGGGAAAACTATGAGTATATGTGAGCCTATGATTATGAGGGTTACGGTAATGCATCTAACTATGTCGTTCAGAAAATTCTATGTTCTCCAAAGATGGATGATCTTTCGCAATGAAACATGATTTTTCAGTCCAACTGCTTGATCAAAGGGAAGGTCTGTTCTATTATTATTGATAGTGGTAGCTACGAAAATTTGGTTTCAAAGGTGTTGGTGAATGGACTGAAATTACCAACGGAACCACATCCGAGTCCGTATCAGATTGGGTGGATCAAAAAGGGGCCAACCATTAAGGTTACCAAAATTTGTAAGGTTCCCATCACTATCTGGAAATCTTATAGCGAGGTTATCACGTGTGATGTAGTGGATATGGAGGTGTGCTAGATTTTGTTAGGGAGACCATGGCAACACGATGTAAACGCGACGCATCGGGGCAAACAGAATTTGTATTTGTTTAGTTGGGGCGGTAAAAAGATTGCAATTTTACAGAATGGAGTTGTACCACCTGGTCAAAAAGTGAACAATAAAACGTTGTTCACCATGGTAGCTTCCCCTAAAGCGTTTCGGGTTGAGAGTAAAGATTCCGGATTGTCGTACATGCTACTAGTTAAAGAAGTTGAGAAAGAACCTGCAACGCAGATTCCGAAAAACATCAAACCATTACTAAAAGAATTCAGAAAAGTAGTGGCAGATGACACACCTAACTCGTTATCACCATTGCGCAATATTCAGCACCAAATCGATTTAATTCTAGGTGCAAGTTTACCAAACCTCCCTCACTATCGAATGAGTCCTATAGAATCTGAGAGTTTACGCGAAAAAGTAGAAGAATTGTTAGAAAAGGGGCACATTCAAGAGAGTATTAGTCCTTGTGCAGTTCCTGCTCTTCTTACACTGAAGAAAGACGGAAGTTAGAGAATGTGTGTGGACAGTAGAGCCAACAATAAAATAATGGTTCAGCACAGGTTTCCCATTCCACGTCTTGATGACTTATTAGATCAAATTTCAGGTGCAACACTATTTTCCAAGTTTGATTTGTGTAGCGGGTATCACCAAATTCGTATTAAACCGGGCGATGAGTGGAAAACAACCTTCAAAATAAAGGATGGACTTTTTGAGTGGCTTGTTATGCCTTTTGGGCTTTCAAACGCTTCAAGTACTTCATGCCTTTGATGACCCAAGTCCTTTGGCCATTCATGGGGAAGTTCGTAGTTGTGTATTTTGACGATATTCTGATCTATAGTCATTCGGAGAAAGTGCATCTTGAGCATCTAAGGGCTGTTTTGACTTCTCTGCAGGAAAACGAGTTGTATGTGAACTTGAAGAAGTGTACGTTTTTAACCAATCGTTTACTTTTTCTTGGTTACATAGTCAGTTCCGAGGGGATTCATGTAGATGATGATAAAGTCAAGGCGATTCGAGATTGGCCATCACCTAAAATTGTGACTAAGGTACATAGTTTTCATGGTTTAGCAACTTTCTATAGGTGATTCGTGTGAAATTTTAGTAGTATTGTGGCTCCAATCATGAGTTGTTTAAAGAAAGGGCAGTTTAAGTGGACGGAAGATGCAGAAGAGAGTTTCAAACTGATCAAAGAAAATTTAACCACGGCAACGGTACTTTCTCTTCCAAACTTTGGTAAGGTTTTTGAGCTTGAGTGTGATGCGTGTGGTACTGGAATTGGGGCTATTTTGTCTCAAGAGGGCAAGCTGGTAGCGTTCATAGTGAGAAGTTAAATGAGGCGAGGAAAAAGTGGTCCACCTATGATCAAGAGTTGTATGCGGTTGTACAAGCACTAAAAAAATGGGAGCATTATTTGATTCAGCGGGATTTTGTGGTTTATTCGGATCATCAAGCTCTCAAGTATTTTCAGACCCAAACGCATTTGAATAAAGTACACGCACATTGGGGAAGTTTTCTGGAGAAATTTAGTTATGTGATCAAGCATAAGTTGGGTATGAGTAACCGGATTGCGGATGCTATGAGTAGAAGGATGACTCTTCTTGTTACAATCAGTAATGAAGTTGTCGGTTTCGATGCGATTAAAGCATTGTATGAGTAAGATGAGGACTTTAAGGGTATTTGGGAAGAGATCGCAACTAAGCAGCATCGGGCTGATTTCCTTTTTCTTGATGGGTATTTGTTCAAAGGTAATCGGCTTTGCATTCCTCGCACGTCTCTTCGTCAAGGAATTGCATGTTGGCGGTTTAGGTGGACACTTTAGGCGAGACAAAACCATTGCTGTTGTGGAAGAAAGGTATTATTGGCCACAACTCAAACGTGATGAGGGCAGTTTTGTTCAAACGTGTGTGGCATGTCAAGAAGGTAAAGGCAAGGCTCAAAATACGGGTCTTTATATGCCACTTCCCGTTCCGGCAGGTCCTTGGGGAGACATTTCTATGGATTTTGTTCTTGGCCTTCCTCGTACTCAACGTGGAGTTGATTCTGTGTTCGTGGTGGTGGATCGTTTTTCCAAAATGGCTCACTTCATTCCTTGTAAGAAAACTTCTGATGCGGTCCATGTTGCCAAGCTTTTCTTTCAGGAAGTTATTCGTTTACATGGGGTTCCAAAGTCCATCACTTCGGATCGTGATAGCAAGTTTCTTGCTCATTTTTCGTTGACACTTTGGAGGCGTTTTGGAACGGAGCTGAATTTTAGTAGTACTGCTCATCCTCAAATTGATGGGCAAACTGAGGTTGTTAATCGAACTTTAGGTAACATGATTCGGTGTTTATGTGGGCAGAAACCGAAGATGTGTGATGCGGCTTTGCCACAAGCTAAATTTGCTTATAACAAGGTAGTTTTAGTTCCACGGGGGCTTCTCCTTTTGCTGTGGTTTACAAGACACCGCCTCGGAAAGTTGTTGATTTGGTTGAGTTGTCGGGCAAGCAAGACAGTAAAGAGAATAAGTTGGTGGAAGAGGTACAACAAACTTATGAAGCTGTACGAGAAAAGATTGTCGAGTCTAATGCCAAGTATAAAGCTGCTGCCGATAAGCATCGCAGGGTTAAAGTGTTTGCAGTTTGCGATGAGGTATTGGTTTATCTTCGTAAAGAACGGTTTCCGGTGGGTACTGATAGCAAGTTGCAACAGAAGAAGTATGGGTCATACAAGATTTTGCGGAAGATAAACGAAAATGCCTATGTAGTTGACCTTCCTGCTTCGTTGAATATACCAAGACTTTTAATGTTTCTGATAAGTATTATCCTCCTGGCAATCCTGAGAACTCGAGGTCGAGTTCTTTTCAAGTGAGGAGGAATTATGAGGACGCGATTAACGAGTTAGCAGAAACGTTTATGGAAAAGTTCGAGCGGGGAAAACGAGTGAAGAATCACGAGTAGGAAGTTCGGATGATGATGTCATGACTAGTAGGAATGAAAATTCATGACATCATCATCTCCCAAATTTCTAAGTCTCCTTCTGAAATTTACAATCTCAGAATCGGATGAAATTCACACGATCACTGGAAAATGGCCTAACTTGCAAAACTCCTCGTTTTGCTAGGACCCAGGGCCTTTTTTTGCCATCCGAGATCGTTTAGGGGCTCAAAACGTCATTTTTCAGTTTTATCGTTTTCTAATTTTTTATTTAAATAGTTTTAGTTTGAATAAATGTCTAGGATTTATTTCCTAGTCAAATTAGGATATTACGAATAAATATATAAGGTTTTCTGGCTGCGCAAGACTTGTGAACCTTATAAGTATTAGGGCTTGTGTCAGTTACGTTTTAATAATATTTCTCTTTCAATTACGAATTTAATTTTTGTGTGGGTTTACTTTCGTTTCCGTTCTACGTCAATGTTGTTTGATTTAGGGATAAGTATTTAAAAATGTATTTAACTTTAGTTAAAAATCTATACTATGTATCCAACTTTTAAAACTTAAATTGTATGCATTCAACTTTCAAATATCTCTATAGTATGTATTTAACGACATTTTTTGTGACGTGATTATCAGAATGTGCCACATGTTGTCCATATAACTTAACACATCACCGAAATACCGTTCAATACATACTATAGAGATATTTGAGAGTTAAATACATCTAATAGAAGTGTTATAAGTTGGATACACACTATAGAGTTTTTACCAAATTTGAATACATTTAAAAAAACTTATCCCTTTGATTTAATATAATACTTTTTTTATTCAATGATATCAATGCTAGGAAAGGCATTATCAAATCACACATGTTGTTACTCATCTACCGTTACTAAAATGAGAAATCATGTTCATAAGTTAAAATGAGAAATCATGTTCATAAGTGCATAAAGGAGTTCGTGTATCTAAGATCAGAGGAATTCATGTGTCATGTATTGTTTTCGTTTCGAAGATGAAAGCATTTGGAAACATATCAGGTTCAATTTCCGGTTGAGGCAATTGAAAACCGATTTCAGTGTTGGTTAAGGCTAAAATAAAAATAGGGTATTTGTCCCACATTGGTGGATGGAACAAAGGAGGGGGTGACTCCTTGGTTATACAAGGAGGCCTAAGCCTTAGTTTCAAAGTGCACCAAATCAACATACATCTTAAGTATTTGATTATTTCTTTCTCCCTTTGTTTTAATCACTTGGTTTAGAGTGTCTAAGGTGTTAGTCAAATCTTTGGAGGGTGCGAGTGTTGGTTGGGTGGTGGCTTAAGAGATTAGTCTATGTGATTGTAATAATTTTTCATATAGTGGAATCTTTTCTCTTTGGAGGCCCGTGGTTTTTTCTCCGGTTTTGGAGTTTTCCACGTATATTCTTGTGTTCATATTTCTTTACTATTTTCATTGGTTGTGTTGTTGGGGAATCTTTGAAACCGTTTTTCCCAACAAATGGTATCAGAGCCAAGGTTTTGGCAGAGGTCTCGGTTTTAGAATTTCATAGTATGCTCTGTGGTTGCAGTTTTGTCTGAACTTCCACATTAGAAACGAATTCTATTTATCGTATCGGGGTATCTTGGTTCTATTGGTTGTCTTGTATACGATAGAATTATATGTGAGCCTGGTGGAGTATTTATACATGTAGAAAAGGTTCTGGCTAAGGAAAGACTTGGTATTTAAGCGTGTTCATTGTGACCCACCTCTCTTTCCTGGGATCCTTTTTCTCCTGGGTGTATTACTAATTGGCTGAAAATATATTTTTCTAGTATATAATACTAGTAATTTTTTTTAAGATACTCAAAGTTCAGTCCAATGAGTTTCGATGTAGAGAAATTTGATGGAATGATCAATTTTGGCTTGTGGCAAGTTCAGGTCAAGGATGTGTTGATTCAGTCCGGGTTACACAAGGCATTGAAGGGGAAACAAACCCCGGTTTCTAGCAGTGATTCTAGCAAGGCCAGTAAGATCGATGATGAAGAATGGGATGATATGGATTTGAGAGCGGCAAGTGCTATTCGTTTGTGTCTTTCAAAGAATGTTCTTGCAAATGTGCATGGGTTATCGACGGCAAAGGAGCTTTGGGAGAAGCTTGAACAGTTGTACCAAGGCAAAGGCATCTCAAACCGGTTGTGTCTCAAGGAACAGTTCCATACTCTACGTATGGAAATAGGTACAAAAATTTCAGATTATCTGAGTGTTCTTAATAATATTATTTCAGAAATGGAGGCTATTGGAGTTGAGGTTGATGATGAAGATAAATCATTAAGACTTATATTATCTTTACTATCCTCCTATGAGCACATGAAACCTATTCTGATGTATGGGAAAGAGACCCTGAAGTTTGAAGACGTTACTAGCAAACTCCTATCTGAGGAGAAAAGACTAGAAGGTAAGGGCGGGACTTCATCGGAAGGTACGGTTTTGGTAAGTGAAGATAGGAAGAAAAAGAACTCAAAGAAAAATCTAATATGCTGGAAGTGTGGGAAGTCTGGGCATGTCAAGATGGATTGTCCAGGTGGAGCGGATTCGGGAAAGGGCTCCAAATCTGCTGACAATGTCTCCGTTCTCACGGAGAATAGTGAGTTCTATTAAGATATGACATCCTCATGGTGTGTCCGCGCCACCATGGGAAAGGGACGGTTGTCAGCGGTTCCACAGGTATTTACACATGGGCATTGGTTTGGCTTAAAGTGCAAGGTGTGTGGTGGAAATTGATGTCGATGGCTGAGGAACTTCCAGGTGAGCCAAACAGGGGAAATTGCACCATAAACAATTTCAGCAAGTTTTTTCGACATGTGCCGAGGTGAAATGCTTAGAATGGGTTATTCTGAGCGGAGATACTCTTTTATGGTGGAGTATGATAATGCTCTTCGAATTATGATTGTCGGTCAAGACAATGGTTCTGATGTTGGAACAAAGTTATTTTTATTTTATCCATGGTGGAGATTGTTGGGTTTGACTAAAATAAAAATAGGGTATTTGTCCCACATTGGTGGATGGAACAAAGGAGGGGGTGACTCCGTGGTTATAAAAGGAGGCCTAAGCCTTAGTTTCAAAGTGCACCAAATCAACATACATCTTAAGTATTTTATTATTTCTTTCTCCCTTTGTTTTAGTCACTTGGTTTATAGTGTCTAAGGTGTTAGTCAAATCTTTGAAGGGTGCGAGTGTTGGTTGGGTGGTGGCTTAAGAGATTAGTCTATGTGATTGTAATAATTTTTCATATAGTGGAATCTTTTCTCTTTGGAGGCCCGTGGTTTTTTTTCCGGTTTTGGAGTTTTCCACGTATATTCTTGTGTTCATATTTCTTTACTATTTTCATTGGTTGTGTTGTTGGGAATCTTTGTGACCGTTTTTCCCAACAAGTTCCTTTGATAAGTCTAGGCCTGATGGTTGGGAATAGGGGAGACAATCCGTATACGTTCAGGTTGGTGGGTTCAAATCACCCAACTGAAACACCACATGAGAATGGGCGTTTATGTCCGCACTCATGAACGTGTGCTCTGTTTCATTGTACCTTATCAAATCTAATGAAGTATTTCACAGAAATAATAAATTAACAAAACTAAATGCACACATCCATTATTAGCTAGCTACCTGCTACTCAAATTGTAAAACAGAGTTACCTATTTATCGATTCATTTAGCGTATGCTCATCATATATAATACACAGATAAACAAGAAATTACAAACACTATCACCTACATCACCTTACCTATCTACTTTTGATATATTCAATAACTTTCAAAACACACATACACGTCAAGCGAAAGTTATCGGTATCGCATAAACGACCTGTAACAGAGTAAGAGCAGATAAAAATCCATAAAAAGCAGAGGTAGAAGGCCAAACATCAGCAGCAGCACCAGCAGTATCAACCTCATGTTTTGCAGTAACAAGTGGTTCAGTTCATTGAACTAAACATAATTCGATCAACAAAAGGTGTTTATATCCGATCAAATTCATTTTTTGAGATTGAATATTCACCGAAACGGTTACATGCTCATCCCGTTTGAAATCGATTCTATTCGATCAAAGTTTACGTTGAACTCCTTCGTGTAATCGGTTAAAATGCTTCATGTAATTGAGTTACAACGTTTTTGATCAACAAAACACGTTTGGATCTCACAGTTTTATGTTCATCATACTGTTCTGAATATTAAAGAAACTCGAATTGGTTTGGATTGCGACTCTGATACTAACAGTATTGCAGATTAACAAGGAGTGCTGAAATCGGTTCTAGTTGTGAAAGAAACAGGAAAACAGAGGACTGATGAACGTGGATCAAAGTATTGTGCTTATTGCGGATCCGCATTTGATTCCTGTAGGTTGAGCCGCATTCAAGGTGGACTTCGGATCTAAAAGCAATCGGGTTGGACTTCGGGACGTTGGATACCACACGGGCTAGAAGCAAATTACATCGGGTCAAGGAATAAACTATATCAGGTTGGACCAAAAGATAACTAGATAAGGATATTGTACTGGATCTCAAAACAGATTGTTGGTCACGTGGTTGAAAAACGGGTCAAGTTTGTGTGTAACGGGTGGCAAACATATAAAATCGGATAAAGTTTTGTTAACGGGTTGGACACATCCCATTGTCGTTTTAGACGAAAGTTCAAATGAGTACAGTTTTTTGGTGAGAATGGATGAACCAATAAACATGTGACATGTGTCACTAACCTAACTTTTCCCCACATTTTTAAAAATTAAATATCTCTCAAACGATAAGTCAAAAAATCACAAAAATTCCACCATAATAATCAACATTAATTCTCTTCGATTAGAGATATGACAATGTATACTTTCGACAAACTTTTATTTTTTCATTTTTCGTGGGTTTTGAAAACGAGTACCACATGTGATACCGGCGGTAACACATGTGTTACTGGCGAGTATCATATGTGGTACCGGCTAGTAACACATGTCCTACCGGCTAGTAACACATGTGGTACGTCGAGTACCACATGTGGTACCATCGAGTACCACATGTGGTACTAATTTTGTACAATTTATAAAACCCAAAAATTAAAAAGTCGTCGAAAGTATACCTTGTCACATCTCAAATCGAAGAGAATTAAACGTTGATTATTATAGTGCAATTTTTATAATTTTTCGACATACCATTTTTGAGATATTTGAATTTTAAAATCGTGGATGAGAGAGA
This sequence comes from Pseudognaphalium luteoalbum, assembly GCA_963422505.1. Classification (NCBI taxonomy): domain Eukaryota; kingdom Viridiplantae; phylum Streptophyta; class Magnoliopsida; order Asterales; family Asteraceae; genus Pseudognaphalium; species Pseudognaphalium luteoalbum. Next base: position 95,193,311 of record OY730198.1, read on the forward strand.
AAAAGTGACACATGATGCATTCCTATTAGTTCCTCTATTCTCGTCAAAATTTCTATTCTCATTTGAATCTAACTCTGTTGTTTTAAAATCTTTTGATTTATATTTTACTAACTTTAACTAGATTATAAAGCATGAATTCACAAGCTACCACATGTTTAATATAGCCTTATATAGGGTTTATTATTTCGTTGTATACTAAATTTTATACTTTTTATTATTGTATCAGTCGAACTTTGAGAAGTTAATTATATGTCTTGAATTTGTAATATTGGTCTATTATATAAAATATTTCTTTTTTAAGTAAGGTCAAATATGAAAGTTTCCTTTTTAGCCTTACCCAAAAAGATATATCATATTTACAAGTTCACTGCATACAATAAAACAAACAAGTGAAATATGTCGCACACAATAGTAAAAAGTGTAAACTTTAATACATAACGAAACAATTTACCATTTTATATACAAAATGGATTAAAAACAACAATCTGATCGTTTGAATTTGATAGCCTTGGATAGCCTTCCTGATAGTTATACAATATTGACACCTATTTATAACATTCACAACATTATTTGTTGTTAACATTCACACAACAACAATTTTATTCAAGTTTTAATCTTGCGGGTGAGCAAGCCTAAGAGCACCCAAGGCTTGCAACCCATAAAAGTAGTAATTTATTTGCAAGAAACGCAAGTGTTGATTGTCAAGTTATTAGTATTGTACGCATTTACGATTGAATGATGATTTGTACACCATCAATTTTTAACCATACACCACTATTGTGCATAAGTCTGTTGTAGAGTACAACAGTTTAAAGCATAACTAGTGGTGTATGGCTAAAATGTTTCATGTGATTGAGTTGCAACGTTTTTGATCAACAAAACACGTTTTCATTCATTCAAGATTATTGATGGATCTCACAGTTTTATGTTCATCATTCTGATCTGAATATTAAAGAAACTCGAATTGGTTTGGATTGCGAGTTTGATACTAACAGTATTGCAGATTAACAAGGAGTGCCGAAATTGGTTCTAGTTGTGAAAGAAACAGGAAAACAGAGGAATGATGAACGTGGATCAAAGTATTCTGCTCATTGCGGATCCGCACTCGGATATCACTAAGTGTAAAGATCATCCGCAATTTTCGTAATAAGATCCGCATTTGATTGGTGTAGATTGATCCGCATTCAAGGTGGACTTCGGATCTAAAAGCAATCGGGTTGGAAATTACATCGGGTCAAGTAATAAACGATATCAGGTTGGAGTGTTGGACCAAAAGGTAACTAGAGAAGGAAGTTGGATCTCAAAACAGATTTTTGGTCACGTGGTTGAAAAACGGGTCAAGTTTGTGTCTAACGGCTTGCAAACAAATAAAATCGGATAAAGTTTTGTTAACGGGTTGGACACATCCCATTGTTGTTTTAATCTTTTGATTTATATGTTACTAACTTTAACTAGATTATAAAGCACGAATACAAGCTACCACATGTTTAATATAGGGTTTATTATTTCGTTATGTATTAAATTTAATACTTTTTGCTATTGTATGAGTCGAATTTTAAAAATTTCAATGTATGTATTGAATTTGTAAGTATGGTCTATTGTATGTAATATTTCATTTATAGGTAAGACCCAAATATGAAAGTTTCTTTTTTAACCTTACCTAACAAGAAAATAATACATCCGATAGATTATATTTACACGTTCACAACGTACAATAAAACAAATGAAAATATTTCACATACAATAGTAAAAAGTGTAAAGTTTAATACATAACGAAACAATTAACCCTGTACAAAAAGGATTAAAACAACAATCTGATCGTTTGAATTCGATAGCCTTGGAAAGCCTTCCTGATACTAATACATTATTGACACCTATTTATAACATTCACAACACGATTTGTTGTTAACATTCACACAACACTTTTATTCAAGTTTTAATCTTGCGGGTGAGCAAGCCTAAGAGCACAAGGCTCGCAACCCATAGAAGTAGTCATTTATTTGCAAGAAACGCAAGTGTTGATTGTCAAGTTATTAGTATCGTATGCCTTTGCGATTATGCCAATTCCCGCAAATGATCAGCCCAATATTTGCAAAAATTATTATTTAGACGGTGAGAATGGCATTTGAGGGCATCTTTTATGGTTAAGGTCAAATAGACTAAATTTATAGCGGGTTTATACACATAGAGGGGATTAAAGTATTTCAAAATGTTCATTTAGGGTACTAAAATTTATGATTTGACAAAACTATGAGTTAACTATACGTATTGTGTTTAAGGGTAACTAAAGTTTATTAATATGTTTACTAGGATAACTAAAGTTTATTAAAATGTTTACAAGGATAATCTAAGTCTATCAAGCTGTTCAAATTTATGAATCTTTATCATCTCATTTTCCACTTTGGGTAGGTTTTAAAAGTTAACTCATAGTTTTGTCAAATCATAAACTTTAGTACCCCAAACGAACATTTTAGGATACTTTAATCCCTCCGTGTGTATTAACCCAATTTATAGCTATGTGATAGTATTCATGGAAAGACTATTTTAACATGTTTTTTTTTATCGATAATTATACAACGAATGACTCTAAATAATGTGATGCTAATATGAACTAAGTAGTGGTGTTCAAATGGATAAACCGGATTAAAATCGATCCGTATACATGAATCCAAATGGATTATGGTTTCAAAAATATGAATCCGATTCGTCTGAACAAATTCAAAAACCAAAATAATCCATTTGATCTATTAATTGGATGGGTCGGGTTGGTTTTTGGATATCCAAACACACACACAAATATATATGATATCTCATAAAAGTATGTTAGACATTATAAAAAAATTATAAAAAATTGGTGATACTAAGTTTGATTTGTACAAGCTCAAAATCACCATCTTCACCATATATAGTTTGTTAAATTATATATCACATCTACAAATATTAATATGATCTTTACCATCATCTTAACAATTAGGATAATCTTCAATTTGATAATTTAGGAAACTATTTTGTATATGTAATGTATATATAATGCTTGAAAAATAGATACTTATTTCTTATTTGTTTTTTTTGGATAATTCGGTTCGTAAATTACTAACCAAAACCAATTTGTGATCCAAATTAATAAGTTTGGGATAAATCAAGTCAATCCAAAAATCCAATTATCCAAATTATATGATCCAATCCGAGTTATCCAATTGGATAATCTAGTTTTATTCGAATTGTCAACAACCCTAGAATCAAGTATTGAAATCACACAAGCAATGCTATGGCTACAAACAAAATACACAAATACAAGTTACATATTGACATGAAATATAGATATATGACTCATCTTTCTCTCTGTATCTAATTGGGAACATAATTTTTGTATTCCAACTTTCGCAAACATTTTGTATTCGAATTCTCAAATCACAATATAGATATTGGGTGTAGAAAATCTTTAACTGAGCTCAACTTTCCCATGCTCATATCCATTTGACCTATGTAATTGGCAAATCCGGATGAGTCAGCTGGGTAGACAAGCGCATCACTGGCCAAAGCGTCAATCAAATTAAGATTACTACAATTTGTCTATTCATTGTGATTGAGCTTTAACTGATGTTTGTTGTAAATGTTGGACACTTGTCAAATTATATATAAGAAACTTTTCAGATGTTTCAATCATTTAAGAAGAACGACCGCCTATAATTGCAAAGAAAATATTTAATTGCATTGTTGGAGAGTTACTTGAACTCTAGGGTTTGTTTTGTAAACTTGGTTTTGTTATTTGTATCGGTTTAGAATTGTTAGATTATGATTAGTATTTTGTGGTCCTTTTGAACAAAGGAAAAAGTGATATCCCCTTTATCGGAAAATTTAACTTTAAATTACCTTTTGGGCTATTTGTCATTATAATTATAATTTTTATATATGAATGACTGTTTATTAATTTGAACTGTGTCCGTTTGTTGAATGTTCCATCTTGCAAATGTTAGTCTCTGTCAGCATACATATTGTCCAAATTAAGTCATTAGCATATTTGAGAAACTACGACGACAATTTGCATGAATTAGAAACTAGCAAGACACTAGAATTATTAAACATCACTGGACGTCGCCGATACAATAGACAGACACCGTGAAGACAACACGAAAGACCTTTTGTATATCTATGAATAAGCGGGTCTATTGTCATAGAATGTAAATTAACCATTTAATATATGAAAATAATGATATTGGGAATTGCATATGATCATGGCCTATATATATAAACATCTACGCTGATCCCATTTTAGTTTCATACATGGAATGATGATATAATTCTTCTTACATTGGCTGAAACTCAAGGCCTTCTACAATAAGCTACACCGTTCCTTGATAAAATTGTAATAACTTGCTTGTAATCTCAATGTCTTCTTCTGCTGTTGGTCGTTCATCTCTGTTATCATGTAAGCACTTGCAGGCAATCGTTTGAAATGCAGTCAATGCTTCCGGCATGATCTGTGCTTTTATTTCCTTCAACACCACCTCATCAAATTTTTCTATGTCAAAGTTGTGTTTATGAAACTTGGTAGAAACACATCTCCCTGTTTATTTCTCACAAACAGTGATCTTCCACACAAGATATCGAGTAAAACAACACCAAACGAATATACATCGGATTCCTTAGTTAAGACACCCGATTTTAAATAAAGTGGATCCACGTAGCCACGTGTGCCGCACGCCCGATCGATGACGTAGTCAGTTTTTGAACTTCTCAATGAAAGACCAAAATCAGCAAGTTTTGCGTTCCAATCACCATTTAGTAGAATGTTAGCAGTTATGATGTCCCTATGTATCACCGTTGCTTGTTTTCCAACACCTCTATGATGAAAATCCAATGCGCTTGCAACATCAATGCATATTTTAAGTCGTCTCATCCAATCAAGATGAGAATCGTTCAGATACCTATCAAGACTTCCTCTTGACGCATACTCATAAACAATGACTTTTGCTTCTTTTTCATCACAATAGCCAACAAGAAGGACGATATATTCTCGTGCTTATACTCAAAAAGAATCTCGAGCTCATTCCGGAATTGTTGTTCCCCTTGACTACCACTAGTATCTAATCGCTTTGCAACAATTATATCATCACCTTGAGGAAGTTTTCCTTTATAAACTTTCCCAAACCCTCCTTCACCAACACAATTGTCATCATTGAAGTATTGTGTGGCTAATTCTATGTCTTCAAGAGATATCCTGGGTTCGTCTTTGTTGTTTTCCTGTTGACCATAAAAAACCAAATAATATACTGATAACTGAAGCAAATTTTGAATATCGTAATTCTTTCAATCAACTACTTCACAAGTCCATATGTTAAATATAATATTCTCCAATTAAAACATTCACCAATGTGTTGTTTAGGATGTTCCCAGATAGAGAGTAACATCTTTTGCGGATTTTCCAGTTCTTTTAACCTATAGATAAATGAGAATTTCATATACGTCATTGCTAAGTTGCATTGCATCATATTTGGTACTATGCATCGTAGAAGCGGATCGAGGTCACGGGTTCAAACCCCGTTCCCATGTCCCTTTGAACGTGGTTTACGCGGTTTAAATTCCTCATGTTGGCCATGGCACTGGTCGATATGGGCTTTCATAGGGTCGGTTACCTTATTTCTTAGTATCATATTTGTCAACCTGATTTCATTATATCAAATATTATTCATATGTGTGTGTCGCGTGAGATCAATTAAGAAGGCTAGTTTCGTAGGAATGTAGGAAACATTTCAAAAATCATTTTTTTACCATCCAAAACAAGTTGTTTTACAAAATTTTCTTAGTAGCTTCTTTTTCAAAAAACTTTTAAAGCTATTTTTCAAACAGTTTTTTTTGAAGTTTTATTATTTGTTTATTCATAATAATCACTTTGTTTTAACTTGATAATCACATGAATAATATGTGAATATCAGGCTATATTTTGTGATTATTTCAAACACGTGGTGATTACATTATATTACCGAATAATCACTTGTAATTGTCATGTTATTTTGTGATTAGTTTAAATAATCACAATGGTAATGACGGTATAAAATTTTGAAAAAAAAGTTGATATTTTGTATATATATATATTTATATCATATTCCAAAAGTTATTTAAAAAATAATAGTTGGAAAAGTTTTGAAGAAAAAATATGTTTCGAATAGTTAAAAAGTGATTTGGAAGTGTTTCTTACATTCTTACGAAAATTAGTCTTCGTATTTGAACTCATCTATAGGGTGAGGATCCTATGAGAACCAATAATGTGTGAGAACCATGAGAAGTTTTGAATCCAGACTTGCCCTAGACCATCAAATTAGTAAAAGTAATTTAACCCAAATCGTTAAATCAAAATTACTTTAACATAAATGATTATTTAAGTAAACTAATTATATCATTTCTTTAATCTCTCTAATTTGATATAGGCCAAGCAATCGCAAGTGCAAAAAAATTGCAGGTGCAGAACAGAACAAATCACATGTGCAGAACAAATCGCAGGTGCATGATAGAAGAAATCATAGTTGCAAAACAAAACAAATCGTAGGTGTAGAACAAATCTCAGGTGCAGTTTTGAACAAATTGCGGGTGTAGAACAAATTTCAGGCATATAACAGAACAAATCATAGGTGCAAAATAGAACAAATCGCATGTGCATACCAAACAATCGCAAACTTAGATGATTAGAGTTAATGAGATCCAAATGACACATAAAATGCACCCGATTATATAGAAAATTATGTAGTCGATGTAAATCACATACATTTCGCAAGCTACCTTTTTTATGTCTTTGACTTAAACTTGGAGTTGGACAAAAACAAATCAGATGCTTTACATTGATTGAATTTATATATTGAATTTTAAATATGTGCTTCACATCATTTGGAGTAACACAAAGAAAAAAAAAAAAAAGATAAAAACCTGAATGCTAGCCTATAATGTTTAACCCCTACACCTTTTCGCTCTCACTTTATCTTCTTTTTGTAGTGTAGGAGTTTTTAGGAAATAATTTTATGTAAGCGGGGTTGAGATGTATGAAAATTGAAAGAGTTAAGACGGAATGAATTCGAGTAGATATCGGGGGAAGTGGGTGATAATTTTTAGGGCTATTCAGAAACAAGCATGCCAATTGATATGATTCCGGCGCTTGATTCATAAGATTGGGCAGATAAGGTTCTCAGAGTTCTTACAATTATGGATTTTTTAGCGGATCCTTTTACTACACACACGCGTGCGCGCGCGCGTACACACACACACACACACACACACACACACACACACATATATATATATATATATATATATATATATATATATATATAGTGGCATGATCCAGAGGGAAGCACATTTTTTGAGGGAAGGGGAGAAGCGTTAGTATGCATCAGGAAGCATATTACCTTCACCCATACAAATCTCGAAAAAAGCAAACTGAAATTTAGTAAATGTTAATCAGAATCGATGCTATGAATGTTAAGCTTCCTTGATAAATTATTTCTTCAAGTTATAGCATCGATTTATGAATATTAGATCCAAATCCGTTAATATGCATTGCGGTGCGTATTAGTTAATATGCATTGTGATGCACATTAACACTCAAAATATTTTTCAAATAATGTGAAGTTTTTAATATGCATCACGATGCATATTAGTTAATATGCATCACATGTACATTTTAACAATTTATTAAATAAATACTCATCAATTAATGTTATGACTTAAAAATGAAATTCATTCGTTAAAATATTCTTTATAGCATCAGTTTTGATTACTATTTACCGATAAAAATATTTTTTTGTTGACGTTTTGATTGATAATTGTAATATGCTTCTTGATATATACTAACGCTTCCCCTTTCTCCCCAAAAAGGCACTTCCCTCTCGATCACTACCCTATATATATATATACACACACACACACACACACACACACACACACACACACACACATACATATGAGAGGGTTCAAAAAGGGAAGCACTAATTTTGAGGGAAGGAGAGAAGTATGATATTCACGGAGTATCTTACTTTTGTCAATACAAATTTTAAATTAATTTTATTAGTAAAAAATAATCAAAATCGATGCTTGTAAGAATATATTAATTAAATTCATTTTCAAATCATAATATTAATTTACGAATATTTATTTAACAAATTGTTAACATTCATCATAATGAATATTAACTTAACATTCTTCACGATAAATGTTAAAATATTAACATTTTCACAAATTTAACATTCATCGTGATGAAATTTAAGTAACATTCACCAAGGTGAATATTAACGATTTTTATTTTGGATATAATTTATATATATATATATATATATATATATATATATATATATATATATATATATATATATATTAGTTAATTTTATAAACTACAAAACAAAAACAAAAATCATCAAAAAAGCTTAACATTCATAGCATCGATTCTCATTAATATTTATTAATTTTTGCTTTTTATTTTTTGGCTTTTATATTGACGAAAATTAAAATGTATTATGATGAATATTACACTTCCCCATTCCCCAAAGAAGTGCTTCCCTGAATTTTTCCAACCAATCAGACCTAAAATCGTTTTTTCCATTAATCATGCAAGTCCTTAAATTATTTTTCATTTTAGTTTTTTTTTTTTTTCCAGTGACCAAGTCCCTGTAATTTCATCATCTGATAATCCAAGTACTTTTTATAGTTTTTCAAAGGATATAAAGCAGAAATAAAAATTTCCAAAAGATTGAATTTTTAAGAGGAGATTTGCAGCTAAGAAAGTTTTTAAGATGTAAAACTTAGGGTATGAGTAATGAATATCACCAGTGATACAAATCTGAAGAACATATAATTAACTTACCTGAAAAAACAAAACTTTCTCGAGTTCCTTGACAACAACTTTTATTGTTGGACGTTGGTCTTGAGTTTCATTCAATGTTCCGTCATGGAAGCATCGCCATGTCACATATGCCAGCCCCTCTTTATCACTCTCCTTAACGTAAATTGGGTCTAAGACCACCCTCACACAAAGAATTTCAAACAAAATTACCCCAAAACTATAGACATCTGATTCTCTTTTCGACTTACCAGTCTTCTGATATTCTGGATCCGTGTAAAAATTAGTGCCGGTAATACAGCAGTGATGGAGAGCATCATCACTTAGATATGAAGAAAGGCATAAAGAGAAACCAAAGTCAGCAATCTTTGCCACCCACTTCTTGTCTAAAAGAATCATTCCATTATAACTAAGTTCAGTGTCGTGTATTTTCTCGTAACCTTGATCACAAAATCCAAGTAGAGTGACTATGTTGCGATGCTTACAAGTTGTAAGCATTTCAATATCTGTAAAAATTCTTCTACTCCCTGTTTCTCTCTAGGGTTGATGCGTTATTACACTACAGCGGTGCATCTCTTGGGTAGTTAACTTTTGTTCTTAGTGGTGCATCTCTTGGGTAGTTTACTTTTATTCTTAGTGTTGTGTCCCATGGGTCGTACACTAATATTCTTCTCTTCTACGAATACCTCAAGTTCTGCTCCGTGTAGGTCATAGAATATGGTTTTCCTAATAAGATCAGAAAAGTTATCCGTAGCCAACTTAATATCTCTAAGTGGAATCTTTAGGAAGTCCAAGGTATTTCCTTGCAACTTTGTGATAAGGGGTAAAGAGCATTAAGTGACAGCTTATACTTAGCTAGAAGAATAAAAGAAAGTAATTGTATGCATAAATTTTGTTGATTCATATCAAGCTATTTACTGACGACACCCAAAAATGCTAACTAATTAATTAAAATTAACCAATAGTAAGATAGAACTAAACACCTTAGACGTGCCCCTAACCGGTGGCTCGGCCTTCGTTGGTGGGGTTTTTCTCATGTATCGGTGTTCTGTAATCGGCTTGAGTTTTTTCACCTCTTTGCAACCTTTGTAGTTAAAGTTTCGGGAAGTTTCTAGATTATGTAATTGTTGTATATGTGGATTTTTTTGTTTTTAAGGTATCTAGATCCTTGTTAGTTGACCTTGGTTAATGCATTTCTTATTTCTGCCGTGTCAAAAAAAAAAAAAAAAAAAAAACCTTAGACGTGCCCAAATTGAAATGACAATCACTTCGTGTCTAGTTTATTAGAATGAAAGTGAGTTTAAGAGATAGGTATCCAATAGGGGGATATATGAGACAAGGTCATGCATAATTGGTTGTGTTTTATATTACAAGTATACAAAATGAGGTCATACTTTCATTAACTTATACATGAAGCAATAAACCCAAGCTTCACCCTTCATAAACTTCAGGTTCGACTGTTTTCACCAGTAAGCACTAATTTTTTTTATTTTTTATCTTTTTGGGTGGGGGGAGTATAATATTCTTTACGGAGCATTAACTGATGAAATTCATTTTTAAGTCAGTTTATGAATATTTGTTAATAATTAATGAAATGCTAATAACATTCTTCACGATGAATATTAAAAAATTTAACATTTTCACAAATTTAACATTTATCGTGATGAATTTTAACTAAAATTCATCTCAGTGAATATTAACGATTTTGGATATAATAATTTATGTTATAAACTACAAAAAGAATTTATGAATGAAGCTTAACATTCATAGCATCGATTCTGATCAACAATTATTAATTTTCACTTTTTATTTTTTAAAATTTGTATCGGCGAAAATTATAATGCATCATGATAAATATAACACTTCAACTGCCTCCAAAAAAGTGTTTCCACCTAAATTGTGACACCTGACAAATTAGGACTAGTATTAGTGCCTAATCACCTTGTTAATACGTGTAATTAGTTTTGTAATAGGCTAATTATGTGTATCATTATATATATTTGTGAATATGTACACGTACGCGATTTATGTAAATCGTGTATTTCATTATCGGCTGAAATCCGACACAATCACAATACGGACGTTGGTGAACAATTTATTAAAATATGTGAATTCATTTAATTAACTCATTTTTATAATATATTATTTGGATAATATATACAAACGTATTTTGTATCGTCCAAAACGAACCATACGCGAAAGAAATGCGCGAAACGCGCTCGACAAACGAAATAAACCCAAATTATATTCTATAACTCATTATTAAGTATTTTGATAAAATACTTCGAGTAAAAATATTATGATTACACGTGCACGAATAAAACGTTTAAAAACGTTACATGAGTTAAATAAACGTTCAAATATGCAACGAATGCGCAAACCGAGACCCGACAACAATTTAGTAACTCAAAATAAGGTATTTAGAACAATACTTTCGATAAAAATATCGCGACTTAAATCAATAACGAAACACACGTGTTAAAGTGTATAATGATAATTAAACGTTCAAACGATCGGGTAAACGAAGACCGCACCGAGCGCAAGTTTTGGGAACAAGTGTGGGTGAAGTCCACACCTTGGTGGACCCCACCCATGGCCGGCCAACACAAGGGCATGGCACCCCCATGCTTTCTTACAAAACTAACCAAACACACCCTACCTTCACATTCAACCTTCTCCACACTCCACCCTTCTCCTCCCTCTCTCTAAAATCGTCTCTCTCTCTCTAAAACCCCCAAGAAATCACCATAAAACACCATCAAATAATCCTTCTCATCCAAGACTCCTTCAAGATAAAACGATCACCACGACACGAGGAACACTTTCATCCTTTCGGATCCTCCATACGACAAGTTGTAAGATCCCGACACTTTCAAAAATACTTATATTTTACTTGTTTACATGTGTAGTTGTTCATCTAGCAAGATTATGTCAAAATAAGGTGTTAAAACTCGTTTTCTAAACATTTATCAAAAATTGCAGTTTTGATCATTTTATAAAACCGACACCTCGGGTTACTCTCGACACAAATTAATAATTTATGCATACTCTATAAACTCATCTAAGACTTCTGTAAAAGTTTCAGGTCAAACCAAAGTCGTTTGACCACAAACCCGACACATGAAAAACCAAACAACCTGTTATGTCGCAGAGGGTCTGGGCCATCTGCGACACAAGACTTTATGTCGCTAAAAATAGATTATGTCGCACCTAGCGACGCAAAGATTTATGTCGCATTAAATTGCGAATATCGCAGGACACAACACCTTATGTCGCATTAAATTGCGGATGTCGCAAATAGCGACACAAAGACCTATGTCGCAGTCATGACCTGCGACACAACATCCGATGTCGCACTTGGTGTCGCACCCAGTGTCGCACAAATCAGAACCTTGAAAACACTGATTTTTACTAACTGTCAAGACTTGAAATTTTATCACCTGCGTTACTCAAATTTATATTTTAGGTGCGTTTTTCACTAAACAATATAGCACAAATAAAAAATTTTAGAGCTGACCTGGCACCTCGACCCCAGCCAGGGGCTCAGCCCCTTGGACCCCGCCAGGGGTTGCCACCCCTGGAACCCCACTAACCAGGGGTGCTGCGCCCGGACCCCCATCATTTTAAGTTTGTAAATACTTTATACACTGAGTGTCAAACATTTACAACAACCAAACCAGATCGATGTACTCGTACATGATACACATATACTTCAACACTTATATACGATACAACACATAATAATAAGGATGTAAAATTATTACAAACCGTCACCAACGGGCCGTACATGTTTTCAAAACATAAACAAACGATCTAACAAACCAATGCATTTGGACACAACTAGTTGGATGAACAACTAGCATAGGTGATCTTTGAGATACCTACTCACGTATTAACCAACGCGCGTCTTGGACGCCCTCAAGTTACAGTCTTCGAACATCGCTGCTTGATTTAGCAACGCACATTTATTGAGATAAACGCATCAGACTCAGGTGAGTCTCATAGTCCCGCATTTTACTGTTTTTACTCCCGAGGTGGGGCTACATGCTCGGATTTGTTTTACATGTGAACACAAGTACAAAACTCGATATATTGACTGCATGAGTTTGTTTTACTAATCATAAAGTCCTCCACCACATAGTTTGTTAATATGGGTTTAGCGTGAATGTTAGTGTATGGTACCATATGGGATTGACAATCCCTGTCTAGGGAAGTCGTGCTACCTTGAGTGTGATGTCAAACGGGCACATTATCATTTGTTCACACGAGTGTAGATTAGGCACTCACTCGGAGGCACCTCGCTCAGGTTCTTAAAGGCGGATCCTGACCCCTCAGTTAAGCTCGAACTATGGGCTCATGATAGTAATATACACATTTATTTGATTAATTTCAAACATATCATTAAATCTTGTGGTACATACATTGTAGTTTTATCATTTACACCTGTGAGCTCACCAGCTTTTAGCTGACCTTTTAGCATGTATTCTCAGGTACGCAGCAGTAGTAGGACTACTCAGGATTTATATAGCTCGAGTCGCATGCAAACACGAATATCAAGAGATTTTTCTGCATTATTACATTTTGTATAAGTAGTAATGCCATATAATCTTTCAGATCAGGATACCGAGCTTATGTAATCATTATAACTATTGTAAACTTTTATTACAATCAATGTATTTTGTTAAAACGACGTATATAGAGTCGTTCACTTTATCCTATGTGCTTGTCATTACCGTTTTAGTCGCGCCCCGACCTGAATTGCTTCCGCATCATAATTTAAGGGTGCGAACATAAATCCTCCCAATATAATATATATATATATATATATATATATATATATATATATATATATATATATATATATATATATAGGGGATGGTTCAAGAGGGAAACACTAATATTCGGGGAAAGAGGAGGTGTAATATTCATCATGGAGCATCTTAACTTTGTCAATACAAATTTTAAAAAGAGAATTAATTTTATTAATAAATAATAATCAAAATCAATGCTATAAAGAATATATTAACCGATGAAATTCATTTTTAGGTTATAATATTAGTTTATATATATTTATTAAATAAATTGTTAACATTCGTCATAATGAGTGTTAACTTAACATCTATCATGATGAGGTTAAAAGTTTATATTTTCACAAATTTAACATTCAACGTGATGAATATTAACAAACATTCACATCGGTGAATGTTAACGATTTTTGATATAATATTCATTCATTATTAATTGATGTTATACACTACATAAAGAATTTATTAAATAAGCTTAACATTCATAGCATCAATTCGATTCTGATCAACATTTATTAATTTTCACTTTTTATTTTTTGACATTGTATTGGCAAAAATTAAAATGCATGGTGATAAATATTACATTTCCTCCCTTCCCTCAACAAAAGTACTGCATCGGTGAAAGTGGTGATGGTGGATGAAAGTGCGAATGAATGTTTTAAAATAAAAAAAATATTGTACTCCATCCGTCCAATTTGAGATGTCTACATTATTATTTTGGGATGTCCAATTATAAGTGTCCACTTTGATATTTAACTAATCAAAAAAGATTTTAGTGAGTAGATTTAATATTTGAATGATGAAAAGTATAGTTAATAGAGAATAAGTAGAAAATTGGACCCACTTTACTTAGTCTTAAAATTTTTTGAGGAAAGAGAGTGTTATATGTATTATATAGTAGTATAGATATAGGAGTATGATCTAGGGAAATGGTTTTTAAGAAGAGAAGAAGAAGAATGATTTTTTTGTTATTATGATTCAGTATAATTATTCTAAGATTCAATATTTTTATTTAAATATTCAAATTTGTATTACTATAACTTTTGAATCATAGCAACAAAAAGATTATATTTACTATATATACATATTAGGTTTGGTAATAAATTTTGCAGGGGTCAACCCCCTTTTCCCGTAGCGGGTTTGGTTAAAACCAACAAAAAAGTTTCTAAGTTAGAAACTGAGGAACCAATCAAAATACTCTAATCTATAAAAAAAACTCCATTTCTATTCCAACTTTTTAATTTAAATATCTCGAAAAAGGCTTTTATAAAGTTAACAAGTAAATTACACAATTGTTCCATGTGTTATAGAGTTTTGGGCCCTAGAATTTTCTATGCCTCTCTGGTTCCAATTCCTCGGTTAGTACTTTAAAGGCATGTTTGGTAACACGATCGGTTCCCTGTTCACTTAAGATGACTAAAATGCCCTTTTTTCTTGTATCTCATCATAAGTTAAAACATATGCTTGTATATGGTAATTACTTTGATACCTCACGGAAATCAAAACATATAAAAGGCCAAATCGAAACACATAAATAAGAACGAAAAGAGAACGTCGGGGGTGTGTGATTGTGCGTGAATATGAGAGAGTTTTCTATATGTGATAATGTGTGCATAATTAATTCATCGATTGTGCGTGTGGGTTCCGATCAATGACTACAAGGCCGGGGAGCGTTGTTACTGGATTTTAGTGGAGATGGTGATGGTGGTTTGCATCGATTATGTAGCTGGAGGATGAGGACACATGATGTAGTAGGCAAGACAGGGTGTTAGAAAGAGAAAGAGTAATTTCACGAAGGAAATTGGAAAGCAAAAATTACGTATCGAGAAGATTGTACAATGACGACACTAAATAAATGTCATAAAATATTATATTATAAGGGTCCGGTTCAGACGGGATATCTGGTGGCTGAGAGGAAGGGAGGGCAGGCGAAACAAGCGCATCTTAGAATAAATTAGAATAAATTTGTAGTGTTAAGATGGAGTAAATTTGGAACATGGATAAGAAAAACAAGGATTGAGATTGTCTGGATCGTTAAATTATAATTATAATTTATAATATAAGATAAGATGACTTACAAGTAAATTACCTTTGGGCTGTTCCTTTCAACTATACCTTTTGATTGTTCCTTCGACATCAATTACAACAATGAGAAATAAGTTATATATCAAGAGGCATATACATAACGCCGATATGAGGAAAAATAAAACAAATATAAATAAAGCACACACATTAGAAAATCTCATACAATATTATAATAATTATTATTATATAATTATAATCAAAATTATAATATCTACAAAAAGATGGCATAAAAATAATGTAGCTCCGGGTTTTTTCGACTTTCAGCTGTATTTGTCGACTGTTCCTTCTGCATCAACTACGACAATCGGAAATAAGTTCTCAAGAGGCGTGAATAATGCCGAGATGAGGAAAAATAAAACAAATATACATAAAGGGTCTTAGCGGATTTTCATGTGTCAATTTCAGTTCCAAAGATTTATCAATTTCACCGACAACTTGGTCGATATGTTGGGGTTGTACGTACTCCCTCTTCCATTAAACAATAATATGAAAATTAAAAGGTTAATTAGTGATAAAAGCAATATCAAAGGTTGTGTTTTCCATATTTGTAATGGTGTCACATTCAATAATATTTGAAACCTTTCTTGTCTTCCGTTAATTTAGTGTATATTTGTTTGGATCTTTTCAAGATCCTCTCTAGTCTCTAAGCAATATATATGTCACCACATAATCTATGGGATTTTTATATGCATGATTCATATCCCTTAGGCCTCATGCATCACAAGGGAGTTGATACGGTTGTTGGGTGGTTGTAATTGGAGTAATTTGTGACGGATTGAAGTTAGGGTTTGAGAAGGGTTGGTGAAGATGAGTTTTTGTAAGGGGATTAAAACGTGTTCGAATTGTTCACAGCGAGAGTGAACTAGCGCTAGCTCTTGATCTAGTAAAACCCTCAGATCAATTTGATGAAATAGCTTCTAACTCTAGCCCTAACAGGCTTTGATACCAATTGTTGAAATTATCTTAAATCCCAACACCAGAAGAAACAACAATAATTGAAAGATTTGATTATTACTCAAATGATTACTGAAACCAATTACAAGATACAACCACAACTATACAAAGTAATAAGGGGTAAGTCCCTCGAAATGCAACGAACTTTACCCAAACGTCTATTGTATGTGACCAACTTTTGAGGAGGCATAAGAATGCAACCAACTTTCAAAAATGGTGTTTTAATGTAATTTGCTGATGTGTCGCTCGTTGAAAGTGACACTTGGCGTACGGATGTGCCACGTGGCTTCCGGAGAGTTTGACAACTCATCGACACGTCAGCAAATTACATTAAAACACCATTTTTGAAAGTTGGTTGCATCCTTATGCCTTCTCAAAAGTTGGTCGCATACAATAGACTTTTGGGCAAAGTTCGTTGCATTTCGAAGGACTTAGCCCAAGTAATAATTATAGTAAATGAAAGGAATGAACTAACTATATTTGTTCTCTTTATTAAGACAAACTCCATAGTTTGATAACAAACTGTTAACACATGACTACACTTGACTACCCATAGATTTAAGTACTGACACATTATACCCCTGGATTAATAATTAACTCATAAAAGAACCCTACGACAAAAATAAAATCATATTCTATACATTTACACAAACGGAATACATGTCATAAGGTTTTGTAGTAGTAAGGTGATCCAAATCGCAATGCAGGACAGACAAAACGATACGAATAACTGACAAGTGATGAATACGACAAATTAAGCGCATACTTTTTCATATACAGCCCTACTGACATATATAGAATGTATATTGACCATTTAAGATATGAAAATAACGGAACTGGTAATTCATTGCATATCATGACCTTTGAACAACGTTTACCCTGATCCCATTTAGTTTCGTACACATGATACCAAGAATGTATATAAACAATGACGGTATAACTGCTTTAGAACTTCTCGTACGTAAGATGATATAAGTATATAACCCTTCTTACCTTGGCTGAAACACAAGGCAAATATTATGTAGTACGTAAGACCCTGCATTATTTCTTGATCACTTACAGGTTTCAAATTCAAAGAAATACACCCATTAGCAAGCTCTTCATTTGAGATGACTTTCCACACAATAACCTAAATCCATTCACTTACAATGCAATCCACGGCATCATCATGTTTCAGAAAGCTTGAATACGAGGTAACACAAACAACCTAAATTGTATGAGGGGACAAGTTAACATTTGACTTTCAATCTTGCACTTGATACGAAGTATTTGTTGTGGTAGAAGCTCCATCACCCCTCGACATCTATATATAAAAAGAAAATCAGAGCTCTTAATTTATGATTATATAAAAAACAATTATAAAGCCCTGTCTACGTAAAACTATGATAACTTACTTGCAATTTCATTGCCTTCTTAAGTCGTTCCACAACTTCTTTTGCTTTTGGTCGTTCTTCTCTATTCTCATTTAAGCACCGGTAGGCAATCGTCTGAAATGCACTCAATGCTTCTGGCATGATCTGTGCTTTAATTTCCTCGAACACCACCGTATCATGTTTTCCTTTTTCAAATCCGTCTTTAATGAAAATTGGTAGATACACACCTTCCTGTTTGTGAATCATGAACGTTGTTCTTCCACGTGATATCTCAAATAAAACTACACCAAACACATATATATCTGATTCTATGGTTAAGAAACCCGATTTTAAGTAAAGTTGATCCACGTAGCCCAGTGTGCCACACGCATGATCGATGACGTAGTCAGTTTTCTCATTTATTGCACTTCTCAAGGAAAGGCCAAAATTAGCAAGTTTTGCATTCCAGTCATCGGTTAGTAGAATGTTAGCGGTTTTGATGTCCCTATGTATCACCGTTGCTTGAGTTCCGAAACCTGTGTGAAGGAAATCCAATGCGGTTGCCACATCAATGCATATTTTTAGCCGTCTCATCTATGTAAGACAAACATCCTTCAAGTACCCATCAAGACTCCCTTCAGGTGCATACTCATAAACAATGATTTTTGCGTCTTTTTCATCACAATATCCTACAAGAGGGATAATATTCTCGTGCTTATACTTAAAAAGAATTTGGAGTTCATTCCGAAATTGTTGTTCTCCTTGACCACCCTTGTATCCAGTTTCTTTGCGACAATTGTACTAAACCTATCACCTTCTGGAAGTTTTCCTATATAGACATTCCCAAATCCTCCTCCGCCCACACAAACATGAAAATTTTCTGGGGCTACTTTGATGACTTCATATGAAATCTTGAGGTTGTTGTCTTTGTTGTTTTCCTGTAAATCATGAGACATCGAATAAAATACATACATTGAAAACAATAGTAATGTCTGAAAATTTCAATAAAACTAGTTTGAAAGTCCATACGTGTTCCATTATATTTTGCAGTAATTGAAACATCATGTTTAGGATGTTTCCAAATAGAATTCGGGTATGTATTAATTATTGACAACAAATACACATATAATAAATATGGTGACATATTAACAAGATTCTAGTCTCTTTCACCTTCCATACTACATATGATGTTTATATAATTTTATAAAATTGGGGACATGCAGATTGATGATTAGAACGACGATGATTTTTTTTTTTTGGGTGATGCATTTGCATGTATGGTGTTGCAAAGAGTTTATGTAAAAAAGATAAAACCTTAAAAGCCTCATACCAACTTCTAACAAAAAATATTAACTTACTTGTAAAAATAATGCTTTCTCGAGCTCCTCCATATAACAACTTTCATTGTTGGACGTTTGACTTGAGTCCATTCCACACACTGACATGCAATTTTCAAAAAAGTTTCCAAAGATTTTTTGTTGGGTCCTCTATTTAGGGAAAAATTGTTACCACCGATTTCTTCCTTAAGTATAGGATCTATCTCTTCCATTATTGCTTCCTTTCCATGATAATGTGCCCAGGTTCCAGCGCTTTGTCTACCCTCCCACAAAAAATACTAAGTAAAACCATTTTAAAACTATATACATCATATTCTCTTTTTAACTTACCTGTATCCATATACTCTGGATCTGTGAAACCATGATCCCCATTAATAATCTTACCATGATACAGAGCATCGTCATCTTGATTCGGAGGAAGGAACACCGAGTACGCAAAGTCAACAATCTTTGCCCCACAATTCTCATCTAAAGCAATTCTGTTGCTCCTTATATTACAGTTTATCACTATCCGGTTGTCTTCCATCTCATGGTGCAAGTAATTCAATCCATGTGCAACATCCAGGCATATTTTTAAACGTTGTGCCCAAGTAAGGATAGGCTTGTTTTGTATGTCCTCAAAATGACTCGAAAGGTAACCATTAGAAAAATGCTCAAGAACGAGGATCTTCTGAGAATCTTCTTCACAAACTCCAAGTAGAGTGACTATGCTCCGATGCTTACATGTTGTAAGCATTTCAAGTTCGTTGAAGAATACTTTTTCTCCTTCTTTGTAGTTACCATGGACGTGCAAGCATTTTATATCCACAGTGGTGCATCTCTTGGGTAGTTGCTTTTTGTTTGTCTCTTCTACGCATGCATCTTGTTCTTTATAAAAATGCTCTGATTCTCCTTTGTAATAGTCATAGAAGTCATCCCTACGGTAGTATGGTCGAATATAAAAGTTATTGGTGGCCAAAATTATATCACTCATTCGAATACTTAGATGCTCCAAGGTATTTTCCTGCAACATTGTGATAAGAGGTAAATAGTGTTACAACTCATACTTTGCTAGAAGAATAAGATCGAAATGAAATGAAATTGCATGCACAATATTTTATTGATTTATATAGAGCTATTTACTAACGAACCTGTTAATTGATCAGAGTTGATCAATAGTACGATGAAATTACAGACCTTGGAACAATTTTACCATTCTTAAATGAACCCACCCCTACAAAGTTTTGAGTAAAACCATAACTTCATGTGTGATAACAACGTTATTTAACATGTATGAGAAACCTTTTGATTCGAATAAAGTTTTCATGATTCAGCAGTTGGTAAAGACGAAGATGGATGAGCATGCTTCGGTAGTGGATCATGTGAATGGGTATAATTATGTTTTGACTAGGTTAAAATTGTGGAGATTAAATTTGATGATGAGCTAGAGGCATTTTGTTTGTTAATTTCGTTGTTCGAGATTTGGTTCGACATAGTTATATTAATTAGTAGTTCGTTTGGAACAACTTACATTAGGGGTATCCGTAATATGATACTTGGTGAGGGAATTATGAGGAAGAATTCCCGGGAGTACTCGAGTTCCGAATTGAGTGTGACGGGCAGATGACGTAGTATGAGTATATCAAATCAAGGAGAGAGCTCTCAGTGAATAGCAACGTCGCGTGTTGGAATTGTAAGAAACTCGGTCACCTCATGTATATTTAGTGCGGTGCGTAAAGGAAATATAACCGTGAAAGCAATGGTTTGTAACATCCCGAATTTCTAGAAATTTAATAAATAATGAGTTAAATTATCATTAGAGGAATAAATATGATATAAATGAGAATTAGTTAAGTCATAATAATCAAATACATTCAATTTGGACTAACATTGTGGAGAATTAACCAAATGGTGAGTAAGATGCAAATAAAGAAAGTCAAAGGACTAAATATGTCACCTAAGGCAAACCTAGGTGGTTGAGGGGATTTAAACGCTAATCCCTTCAAGTTTGTCCAAATAACGAAAGGGGATTTACGGCGGTGAATGAGAGAAAGGAAAGGAGTTTTGCTACTTAAGAGAATTCTATTCTATCAATGGGTTAAAACACACACACAAAAAGTAAAAATAGTTGGGGCAAGCCACATATTCGAAAATGACTAGAAAAGAACGAAGTTCTGGTGGAAAACTGAAGGTATAATCATCACTGTGAATTTGGTCTTATACGGTTTATGTTCGTTAATGAATAATTAATAAGTTAATCAATTGATTAGTACGATAAATGATGCTCTGAAATCAGCTATGATAGAATATTCGTATAAAATTGAAAATGATTCCGATTGACTTGAAAAATTATATGGGTGTAAAAACCTGCGTTATCTACAAGTTTGTAGTTTCATGCTTTGGCTAATTTGGATTCGTAATGGTTCAAACCTACGGTTTTCTAAAAACAGGACAGATTGTACAAGAATTGAGAAATACGTGTTTTAGTTCAAACTGAATGAAATTCTGGAATTTGGTAGATTGACGGGTTAATGAAGGTTCTGCAAAAAGCTTTTGAATTGCTTTGTGACTCATGACATGACTCACGATTTACCGATTTATCTTAATGACTAAAAAATATTAGAAAACAGAGGTTAGAAGTAGAGTTACGTGACATGGAGTAGAGATAGAGTACCATTACTGGTCCTCTCTAATAAAATTGAGAAAGAATGGTGGGTCTTACTTGACATATACTGATAACGAATTCCTATGATTTCAATTGTTGTAGTAAATTATAGTTCATTCTAATTGGTGAATATATAGGAGATCATGGGTTGGTTTAATTTGTAAGACCTCAAATCCTCCATGTATCTAGATAGAAAATGATCATATTAAACAACATATACATAACGATTTTATTAATAACAGTGAAGAAGTAGTCCTCATATGGTGATTAACTAGCAAATAATAAAATCTATATTGTCAGTAAACTTGATACGTGATTAAAAATTATTGAATGATCGAATCACCAACATTATTATGGTTCTTTTAGATATCTATAAAGGTGAAAAGTATTTACATTTTAGTTATAAATTAAGAATGCTTTTGTGTCGAAAATTTTGTATAAATTATGTTTGTAGGTGACCGTTCGTCTCGAGAATTGGGTTGAATTGATTGCGTCTCAACTGACCTAAAGTAAAATAACGTTTACGAAGATCGGTGCACGATCAAAACGATACAATATTAAAAGTTTTACTTGTATTTGTGTAACTATACTTGTTATGCTTTTACAATACGATAATTATATATATTGCCATGACTTGCGGGTTTAATCATGGGAACGGTTAGAGGGATAAGAAATCACGGGCTAGTGTATTTGTACATATTTTGAATCCTTACGATTTCTTATACGTACTCGATGCTAGTAAACTAGAGCTATTTGTATGATACATAGGTTTCACGACATGATTCTGGGCCCTATATGTGAACTAAACAATTAGACAAAACAAGTTAACGAAACTTGATCATACAATAATTATGATTAGAGATATCTTGGTGAGACCCGAAAGTGTTTCATGATGATTTCCCGTGAGGGGTCATTATTGTATGATTATGGCCCAATATAGTGGAGGCTATTTTGGAGCAACACTTGGTTGAGTAGTATGTGGTTTAGCACACTTCGGTAGTACTACTCGGAAATGGACAAATCGGCAGTGATGTGTCATTCCCCATCCTTCTCACCAGGTTGGTTGTAACGATAACGAAAAATGATATGAATATGAAAATGATACGAACATGGATACGATAGGCACGGCCATAGGATATTATGGTTATATGATATCTTGCCTAGTCCTTACCCGATTATTTGATTACTTGTGATTAGTCGATTTGTATTGTCATGGATTATAATAATTGTTACTTGCGATAAAGGATGATATAATTATTTTAGTTGGATTGTTTTCAATTAAACACGGTGTACTTACTTTACTTTTTAAGCTAACACTTTCTTTTCTACTTGCCCGATAGCTACAGTACGATTACATATATAAGTGAGATGAGTAGCTTGCTTAAAGATATAAAGAATAATTATGCCTTAGCTCACATACAAACTATTTATGTAAAAGATTTGTTATATTTTCCTTGGGTTTTCTGATGCTATTATTATGATACGAGTTATGTAACATCGTTAATAGCACTTAACCAAGTTTATTGGTAGCGTTTATTTACAAAAGGGTATTCTTGCATTAACTATGATTATCTATATATTAAAAAGTTTTTGTAAACACATATTTGGAAAAATCAGGGTGCTACATGATTGAAGACCCGGTGATGTGTTATGAGAAGAATCTTATGGAATCATGGGCATTAGATTCGGGTTATGCATGGAAAAGATGACAGTTTTTAAGTGTTACTCTGGCAGGGTTTGTTTAGAAAATATTGCATGTAATGCTCAAAACTTACCTCTTGATACATATTGCGTCCTCTAAGAATGCGAGGTTCAATTATTCCCAAACTCAAGAGAATATTGATCACGATTGGAGATTTGGATGATGAATGTACCACATTAGGTTTAGTGACCAATAAATGTAGGTTATCGAGGATAGTTTGGTGATAGCTCGGGGGTATAAACATGGGACCTTATAGGTGTTGGAATGACTAGGAGAGCAAGTAGGCGTTGGAAGTCCTAGCGAAATTGAGATATGTGAGATAGAGATCTGGAACTAGGGGGAGTTTGGGAAGAGTTGAAAGTAGTGAGAGTTTGGCTACTTTGGCATTGAGTAGGAGCTTTGGAGATACCAGTATGGTCTCGGTTTCTACGGATTTGATTTTCCATCTAGATGAAAGTAGAGCTTTCGAGTCTGTAGTAAGATCATTTTGCAACTGACCGGGTGGAGTGAGCGAGATTCGTTTCCAATAGCTAGATCGATATTGGTTTTGTACAATGGGAGTTGGCTAGTTAGGAAAATATGTGATTCCCAAATTTCATACGTATATATACTTGTTGGGAAAAACGGTCTTACAGATTCCTCAACAACCCATCCCAATGAAAACAGTAAAGAAATATGAATACAACAATATAAGTGGAAACTCCAAGACCGGAGAAAAACTACGGGCCTCCAAAGAGAAAAGATTCCAGTATATGAAAAATTGTTACAATCACGTATACTAATCTCTTAAGCCACCGACCAACCAACACTCACACCCTCCAAGGATTTGACTTACACCTTAGACACTTTAAACCAAAGGGAGAAAGAAAGAATCAAATACTTAAGATGTATATTGATTTGGTACATTTTGAAACTAAGGTTTAGGCCTCCTTTGATAACCAAGGAGTCACCCCATCTTTTATTCCATCCACCAATTTGGGACAAAACTCCCAATTTTATTTTAGCCAAAAACTAACAATCTCCATCATGGATAAAATAAAAATAACTTTGTTCCATCATCAGAACCATTATCTCGACAGACAATCATAATTCGTAGAGAATTATCATACTCCACCATAAAAGAGTATCTCCACTTAGAATAACCCATTCTAAGCATTTCACCTTGACACATGTCAAAAAACACTTGCTGAAACTGTTTATGGTGCAACTTCCCATGTTTGGCTTACTTGGAAGTTTCCATCAGCCATTGACATCATTTTCCACCACACACCTTGCATTTTAGCCAAACCAATGCCCATGTGTAAATACCTATGGAACCGCTGACAATCATCCCTTTTCCATGGTGGTGCGGACACACCATGAGGATGTCATGTTTCAATAGAATTCATCATTCTCCGTGAGAACGGAGACACTGTCAGCTGACTTGGAGCCCTTTGCCGAATCCGCTCCACTGGACAATTCATCTTGACATGCCCAGTCTTCCCGGCATATTAGATTTTTCCTGGAGTTGATCTTCTTCCTATCTTCACTTACCAAAATCGTACCTCTGGATGAAGTCCCACCGTTACTATCTAGTCTTTTCTCCTCAGACAAGAGTTTGCCCAGGAACATCTTCAAATTTCAGGGTCTCTTTCCCATACATCTGAATAGGTTTCATGTGCTCATAGGACGATGGTAAAGATAAAATAAGTCTCAATGATTTATCTTCATCATCAACCTTAACTTCAATAGCCTCCAGTTCTGAAACGATACCATTTAGAATACTCAGATGATCTGAAATTTTTGTACCTCCTTCCATACGTAGAGTATGAAATTGTTCCTTGAGATACAACCGATTTGAGATGCCATTGCCTTGGTACAACTGTTCAAGCTTATCCCAAAGCTCCTTTTTCGTTGATAACCCATGCACATTTACAAGAACATTCTTTGAAAGACACAAACAAATAGCACTTGCCGCTCTCAAATCGATATCATCCCATTCTTCATCATTGATCTTACTGGCCTTGCTAGAATCACCGCTAGAAACAGGGGTTGGTTTCCCCCTCAATGCCTTGTGTAACCCGGACTGAATCAACACATCCTTGACCTGAACTTTCCACAAGCCAAAATTGATTCTCCCATCAAATTTCTCTACATCGAACCTCATTGGACTAAACTTTAACATCGTACATGTATTTTAAATTACCAGTATTGTATACTAGAAAAATATATTTCCAGCCAATTAGTAATACACCAAGGAGAAAAAGGATCTCGGGAAAGAGAAGTGGGTCACAATGGACACGCTTAAATACCAAGTCTTTCTTTAGCCAGAACCTTTTCTACACATGTAAATACTTCACCAGGCTCACATATAATTCTATTGTATACAAGACAACCAATAGAAGTTTAGAAGTTCGTTTTTGATGTGGAAGGTCAGATAACACCGCAACCACAGAGCATACTATGAACCTCTAAAACCAAGATACCCCAATACGATAAATAGAATTTATGATGTGGAAGTTCAGACAAAACTGAACCCACAGAGCATACTATAAAATTCTAAAACCGAGACCTCCACCAAAACCTTTGGCTCTGATACCACTTGTTGGGAAAAACGGTCTCACAGATTCTCCCACAACCCAGCCCAATGAAAACAATAAAGAAATATGAACACAACAATATAAGTGGAAACTCCGAGACCGGAGAAAAGCCACGAGCCTCCAAAGAGAAAAGATTCCACTATATGAAAAATTATTACAATCACATAGACTAATCTCTTAAGCCACTGACCAACCAACACTCACACCCTTCAAGGATTTGACTCACACCTTAGACACTTTAAACCAAAGGGAGAAAGAAATAATCAAATACTTAAGATGTATATTGATTTGGTACATTTTGAAACTAAGACTTAGACTTCCTTTTATAACCAAGGAGTCACCCCCTCCTTTATTCCATCCACCAATGTAGGACAAAACTCTCATTTTTATTTTAGCCAAAAACTAACATATATGTGGTCATTGATCTAATGGTGAATATGAAAGTGTTCGAGTGGACGGTAGAGGGTTTGATGACGTTCTCACACGGATTTAAATTCTTGATGGTTAAATTCATGTGGTAGTTCTACCTTGTGGTATTTTGATGGTTGGGGAGATGGATCGGGTAGATGGATCGGGTAGATGGAAACTTGTATGAATGGGTTGCTCGTGCAACGGGGTGTTGAAGTCGGGTCGGTGGGGCCCAGTTTTCTCATCAACTAATGAGAGGGTGTCGAACTCGAAAGAGGTCTTGGTACCCTTTAATAGTAGAGCTTAGTTAGCTTAGTAAAGTATTTTGGCTTTGCGGAGTCGAGTAGATGACCGACAACCTCCACGTGTTTTATTTAGTTCTGTTGGTAGCTTACTTAATATAAAATAAGAATAAGGTTCAAATGAGAATGAAAATTTTAGTGAGAATGAGAGATCCAATAAGAATGTGACACGAGATATAAAACCCATTTACCCCATGTTTTCAGAAATTAAATATCTCAAGAAAGACTCATTAAAAAATTAAAAAGTACATCTTAAAAATCAACATTTTAATTTTTCTCTTCAATTTGCCATATCTCACAAGGTATATTTTCGATAATTTTTTCCGGTTTTATAAATTGTAGTTACACATGTGTTACTCGCTGATATCACGTGTTACTCGCCGGTATCACATATGTTATCTGCTTGTATCAAATGTGTTACTCGTCGATATCACATATGTTATCTGCTGTATCATATGTGTTTGCCGCTACTATCACATGTGTAATTCATTTTCAAAATTCACCGAAAAATGAAAAGAAAAAGTTTGTTGAAAGTATATATATACCTTGTCACATCTTCGATCGAAGAGAAAAAAACGGTGAATTTTATAGTGCAATTTTTTTTCGACTTACCTGAGATATTTACTTTGTAAACACATGAGGAAAATGAGTTTTATGATAAGTGACACATTCCTGTTGATTGTCTCGTTTTTAAACAATGTTTCTCTAAGATATAACTTAAAATTTAATTACCTTTCGGCCGTTCCACGAAGGACTTTCAACTGCATTTTTTGACCGCTCCTTTAAAATCAATAATAACAATAGGAAATAACTTATTAATAGCATAACAAATATTAATAATTAGTACGACAAATGATGATGAGTGGAAAAAGAGATTACATAAAGGTACCCCTTTTCCTTTCTTCTACCCCTATTTACTTATCAAATCAAATACTTCATGTCTCCTTTTGTATACATTATAGGTTTTTAGACCGTGCGATGCATAGTTGTTAAAAAAATACAATAATATATTTATTTATATAGTAGTTCAATGAGTTAGTGTTGTTAACTTAAATAATGCAATTGTCATTGAAAATTGAAAATAAATAATAACATAAACCAAAATATATAATAAAGTAATCAAACTATTGTAATAAATTATCAAAATTAATATATGGAGCCAAATAAAGCATAATGAATTTTAGAAAGATAAATAATAAGTATTACATGTATTCGTAAAAAATTGTAGGTCTTTGAGCCCGTGATCGTACGGTAATGTATGCAAAACTATTATAAATTCTGAAAAAAATTTAACAATGTCAATATTGTAATTGAAAACTATAAATTTGTCATTGAAAATAGTAAAATAGTATACAACAACCTAAACATATGCGCTTAAAAACTTCAAAGTTTGTGTGAGTAACAACATGTGATCTAGAAAAAAATACAACATATTCACAAATACTAACGTAAAATATTACAATTACAAACGTTATACAACTTTAATATAAGCAACAATGTATATGTAATAGTTTCTAATATTGTTGTCTCAACTGAACATTTCAATCTACCAATATGTTTAACTCGTAAAATGTCTACATATAGTTGATCATACATATAGTTGATCATTAATGAAATTTGATTATTAATTAAATAAACTCAATGAGACAACGACAATGAGACAAAGGGTGTACTTGACTCTTGTGTTAATCAATGCAAAAAGTGCATACTCAAAATAAACTTAAATGATTAAATTTTGATCAACCTATAAGTTAAGGTGTTTAAACAATTAGAAACAAAAGTTAGCAAGTTTAAAGGAAAAAATAAAAGTGTGGAGATTAACTATTATTAACCCTTATTTAATATGATTTATAATAATAATAAAATTATTAAAATGGAAAACTATGTGGCATCCCTAGAATTTGAAGAATAATTTAGAAGTAACTAAATTTTAGATATGTCAATTAAAAAGATGACACATAAGAAAAAAATATTTGTTTTATATATATGAATAGATATTAAAAAGGAAAAAAATACACTCTTTTTCTCTTTTTTCCCATATTTAGTTTAAAACTGAAACTGACTGAAATAGGACCGATCTTAGATAAAACTACACAAGAAAAGGACTGGACGGGATAACTGACAAGAAAACAGGGGGTGTCTTTGTAATATTCCGATAAAACAAGAATAAAAGTGTCTTACGTGATTTTCGTGTAGTTTAAGTTCTCTCTTTTTCCTTTCTTGAGCGACAAATTGGTCAATGTCAAGACGTTGGTATTTTGCATCCTCCTTCATTAAGCAATAAAAAAATATACATAATATGAAAAACTAATTAAAGATTAGTGATGCAAACAATATCAAAGGTTGTGTTCTTTGAAGTGAGAGAACAAAGAGAGAAGAAGAAAAAAATGCATTTTAATTGGTCCACAACTTGTGAAAGTGCGTTCGTAGAATTTATGTAATCTGCATTTTTCGATTCAATATTTAAACATCCGTGTCTTTAGTCAACGGTATATATGTATCCCACAGGCAACTAGGTTTTCTAAAAGTTTGTAAAATTCTCATTAGACATTTTTTATCTTTGTATGTGCTGAACTATTGAATTTTTTTTCTTTACTTCCTCTAGATCAATAAGTTAACTACCTGATACGAACGTAACTAGTTGTTGATTTTTAAAAGAGTCAGTTGTCAATTTGTGTGTACGTAAATACTGTGGTACATATAAAATTTAGGAGTTTGTAAAGCTTTTCGAAATAACATTATCAAGATTTTAACATTTCTTCTAAAATGATACTGAGAAAGCTAGTACAATTATGAATAAACAAAGTGAAGACAAAAAGGAATATATATCCATTTACTATATTGACTTACTTGAAACGATAATGCTTCTTCAAGCTCACGCAAGACAACTTTCATTGTTGGAAGTTGGTCTTGAGTTTCTGCCACACATCTATATGCAATTTCTAAAAATGTGTCTAAAGAATCTTTGTTGGGCAGTTCAACTGAAATAATACTCTTATTAGTGCTTTCTCCCATGATTAGAGGATCTATCATTTTCATGAGTGTTCCTTCATGGAAGCATCTTTGTGCCACATCTGCCAGCCCCTTTTCATTCTCATTGGTGTAATAAATTGGATCATTCGCTACCCTCCCACAAAAAATTTCAAACAAAGTTACTCCAAAACTATATACATCCGCTTCTTTTCTAAACTTACACGAATTCCACTCTAGATTCATAGGCAGAAATGATGAGTTCCCAAAGTTAAAAATCCTCGCCCTCCAATCCTCAGATAAAGCAATTGCACGCCTTTTTATATCACTATTTATCACTGTCATTTTGTCATCCATCACACGATGTACCTTCTTCAATGCATTTGCAACACCAAGGCATATTCTCAAACGTTTTGTCCAACCAAGAATAGGCATGTCTTTGATATTTACCAAATAATAATCAAGGGACACATTCCAAACATCCTCAACGACAATGATCTTCTCGGAGCCTTCATCGCAAAATCCAAGTAGAGTAACTATGTTATTACGGCGACCACCGCAAGTTGCAAGCATTTCAATTTCTGTACATAATAATATATCTCCTTGGTTGTCATATGTAGGTCGCAGGCGTTTTATAATTACAATGCTACGTCTCTTCAGTAGTTCACTTTTATTCTTCTCTTCTTCAGTGGCAAAATCTTCTTCACTGAAATGCCCAAGTTCTGCTCTGTATAGGTCATAGTATCCGATATCCCCGACGCGGTACGCTTCAGAAAAGTCATTGGTAGCCAACATTATATCAGCAAGTCTAATCTTCAAGGGACTCCATATAAACTTCAAGTGTTGCAACTTCTTTCTCCGCAACATCGTGACATAAAAATCCTAGAAACAAAAGGTATATGAAACCACACCTGATTGGGACTCTTAATAGTAAAGTTGATTTAGTTAAATTTAAATATATTAATACTAAAAGGTATATGAAACGACACGCGATTAAGACTCCTAAAAGTAAAGTTGATTTAGTTAAATTTAAATATTAAAAGTTAAGTACCTTTTGGTAATTCCTTGGAGGACTTTCAACTGCATTTTTTGACCGCTCCTTTTAAAATCAACCACAACAATGGGTAATAAGTTATTAGTACGCATAATAAATATTAAAACAACATAATGATCATATGAGTAAAATTAAAACAACATAATGATCACGTAGTTTCATTTCTAAAAATTTTTTAACTTCAGAGACAGCTTCCTCAATATCTTCTTGGTAATATCCTTTCTCCTTCGATAAGTAATCATATGAAAAATTAAAGACTATCGATACAAACAATATCAAAGGTTGTGTTCTTTTGTCTTAACGAATGTGTGTGCTGAGCCATTGAGTGCCTCACTGTGAGAAATATGTGCCCAAAAAAACTGTAGGATTATTATATGCATGATACTATTCCTTAGGCATCGACCCGTATACGTTTTTTAAAAGTTTGTAAGTTCATAAAATTCACATTTGAAATTTTTATATGTGCTGAACTATTGAAAAAATTTCATTCTTCTTTACGTATTCCAGATCAATAAGTTAACTAACTAATCGATATTGTTGCGTTTTTTAATGTACCAGTTGTAAATTTCCGTGTCTGTAAATTTTACATATAAATTTAAGTGTCTGCATGATTTATGTATATTAAATATGTCATTATCAATAATTAAACATTTCCTCTAAAATGATAATGAATCGTTATTATGGATCAATAATTCGAAGACAATTAAAAATTAAATATCCTTTTAATATATCGACTTACTTGAAATGATAACGCCTTTTCAAGCTCCTTGATGACGACTTTCATTGTTGGACGTAAGTATTGGTTTCTTGCAGACACTTATGTGCAATTTTTATAAATATGTCTAAAGAATCTTTGCAGGGTC
The DNA here is from genome assembly GCA_963422505.1 of Pseudognaphalium luteoalbum. NCBI lineage: Eukaryota > Viridiplantae > Streptophyta > Magnoliopsida > Asterales > Asteraceae > Pseudognaphalium > Pseudognaphalium luteoalbum. The sequence continues at coordinate 95,225,190 of OY730198.1, forward strand.
CTTCAGTTGAAATGAAACTGTTGCCACTGCTTTCTTCCATTATTAGAGGATCTATCATATCCATTATTGTTCCCTCATGGAAGCAACGTCGTGCCACAAATGCCAGACCTTTGTCACTCTCCTTTGTGTAGATTGGGTCATTGGCTACCCTTCCACATAAAATTTCAAACAATAGTACTCCGAAACTATATACATCTGATTCTCTTCTTAATTCATACGTCTTCTCATATTCTGGATCCTTGTAACCTGTAGTGCCAGCAATTGAATATAGATGGACAGCATCATCAATTTGATTAGGAGGCAGGAACAACGAGTACCCAAAGTCAACAATCTTTGCCTTCCAATTATCATCTAGAGCAATTATGCAACTCTTTATATTACGGTTTATCACCGTCTTTTGGTCTTCCATCTCATAGTGTAGGTAATGCAATCCATATGCAACATCAAGGCATATTTGCAAACGTTTGGCCCATGTAAGAATAGGCCCATCTTTGATGTTTTCCAAATACTTATCAAGGAGTCCATTAGATACATTCTCAACGATGAGAATCATCTCGGAACCTTCATCACAATATCCAAGTAGAGTGGCTATGTTGTGATGCTTACAAGATGTAAGAACTCCAATTTCTGTAAAGAATACTTCTTCTCTTCAAGTTGTGTCCCACTACTATTCACCACGACGCAAGTTGTGTCCCACCACTATTCACCGTAACACAACTCTTGTGTCCCACTACTATTCACTGCGACACAAGTTGTGTCCCACTACTATTCAATGTGACACAGTTCATGTGTCAGTTGTGTCCCACTACTATTTACTACGACGCAACTCTTGTATCCCACAAATATTCACTGCAACACAACTCTTGTGTCCCAACACTATTCATTGCAACACAAATCTTGTATCCCAACACTATTCATTGCAACACAAGCCTTGTGGCTCAGCTCTATTCACTGAGATACTTACTTTGTGTTAGGGAAAATTTGGTTGTTTGTATTTCACTAATGTTCGTGGTTAAAGATGCCGTTCCTACCTAGTGCCCGTAGCAAGCCTCCAATGTTCACCCAAAATACCAACTACTCAAGCTGGAGAAAAGATTTTGAGGCCTACATCTCTTCTAATGATCCAGATATGTGGATTCCTTTAGTTGAGAGATATGAAAGGCCAGTCAGGAAGGGAACACAAATTGAAAAATCGTACTCCTTCCGTCCCAAATAAGTGTCCTGTATCAGATTTGAAAGTCTTTCTTTTTCAACTTTGACTTAAATATATTTGTTTGTGTTATATATTACTTTATGAAAATTATATCAATGAAAATAAATTTAAAGCTCAATCCATTCATATATTTTGCATCAAGTATTATATAACACAAATAAAAATATTCAAGGTCAAAGTTGAAAAAGAAAGACTCAAAAAGTCAAACCAGGACACTTAATTTGGGACGGATGGAGTATAAATCAATAACATCTGAAGAACATAAATCTTTGAATGATGAAAAGAAGACTCTTGCAGCAATTCAAATGTCATTGCCAATGGAGATCTTAAAGCAATTTAAGCATCTCAATAATGCTTATGACCTTTGGCTTGCCTTCAAAAAGCGCTACGGTGGATATAGAAAGGAAGAAGAGCCTCAAAACAGTGTTTTCGTGGCTCAAATCCAAGAGGTTGATTCTGATGCATTTGAATGTTTGTCTTGCTTTTAATTAACTGGTTCTAACAACACGTACAAGGACGTCTTTAAAAACCTGCAGTCAGATCTCAAAAATTTGATAGAGGCAATTAAGGTTTTAAAAGAAAATGAATATTCTTATGAAAAGAAATTCAAAGCCTACCAAAATGAGTCTAAAAAGTTCAAAGCTATAATCTATAGTCAGCAAGATGAAATAGACAGTTATTTGAAAATGATATCTTTACTTAAGAAAGAACTTTCTGAATCTAAATCTGAAATAGATGATCATAACAGACAAATGTCAAATTTTGCTACGTCAAATATGATATTTGATCAAATCCTTGATAAGCAATAGACGAATACGAAAAGCAAAGCAGGAATTGGGTATAACTCAGTACCCGATCCTATTGACTATTCGCCACTGCCTAATTAGGATGAAATTAAAAAATTTGTGTCTTTTACTTCATCAAAGGGAGACACAAAATCTGTTGAAAAACTAGTTAAAGAGTCTACCATTAAGGTTGAGAAGAGAAATGTCAAATTTGAAAATTTCATCATTACAACTGAAAATGATGATCGTTTTAAATGCAAAGGCAAAGCTAAGGTTGACATTTTATTATTTAAGTGTGGGAAAGGGTTCGGTAGAAAATAAATATTCTTTAAATCTTATTTAAGTATTTACTTATCCTTTATATTATTAATTTATTAAATTTCATCAGATTTAAAAATTTTAAAGTTAATAACTAAGTATTTATTAGTTAGAATATTTTTTTAAACGTTTTATTTTATATTTAAAAGTTTAAACTTTAACATGGATTAACTATTTTGTACATATAACATAGCAATGTAATAATAAGTGATATATAGTTACATGATATGATGTACTGATAGGCAACCTATATGAGGTTTTCTGAATTTTAAGAAATTAATAAATTACTTGTATATTATTTTATGGTACATAATACGATGTATGACATAAAAGTCTTAAATCTTAGATTTATTATACAAATGATTTTATATGTCTTTATACTCATGTGAAAATATTTGGGGGTCTACTAATTGTTTCCTCTGTTATACATAAGTACGGACCTGGTCTCTAATTAGTATTCTTAAAAATAAAGCAAAAGAAAGAAAATTCTTTCAAATTTCTAAATTAATCAAACTATGTCGCTTTGTTGTACTATTGTACAGACATGTCACCGCTGGTTTGATTAAAAGTAAAACTGTTTTACCTGAATCAAGTTTTGTCGCTCTATTGCATGTCAATGCAGACCTGTCACCAATGTCTTGATTCTTAAAAATGGATTTCATGTATTTATTTGAAATATAAAAGTAAATTGTATAATTTAATTTAAGAGTATATCATATGTGGAAATCATAAGTAATATACATGGTAACAATAAAAGTTTATTCAAAAATGTAAATATAGATTGTTTAAAATGGATAAATATATTGGTAATCATTCATGAACTATTTATTGCACGAAATAATAATAAGTTTTTATTTATATATTATAGTTATCCATCTTAATTAAATTATTTAAAGTTTTAATTATAAAACAGATTTTTAATTTATGTATTCTGATTCTTAATTATTAGTTTGATGCTTATCAATTGTAATTTATGAATGTATTCTACTTGAGAACAAGCAGAACTTAAGTGTGGGGATATTTGATGGCATCAAATAATACTATATTTATATAACAAATTCCCTTAGTTTTTATATATTTTTATTACATTTATGTGATTTTAAATACTGATTTGATTAATATTTGCATAAAAGTGTTTTAAATTAAAGATAGAAGAAAAGAACGAAAAAGAGAAGAAAATGAAGTAAAAGCTAAAAGAAAGGAAGATTCGGGTTTAAAGTAAAGACCAAATTCGTACTTAAGTGATTTTGGGCCAAAGAAGAAGAAATAATCCAAAAAGTATAAGTTGAAGACCCAAAAATAAGATGCAGCCCATTTGAAGGAATGTTCTGGAATTACAATTTAGCCGACAGCTAAACTAGTTAGCCGGCGGTTAAATGCTAATTATGGAAGGCGGTGTAAGACGCGGGTTAAAGACGGGTTTCGTGGGTTAAAAGTTAACCTAACCGATGGCTAAAGCATTTAGCCAGCGGCTAAAGTCTCGAATCTACAAGTATAAATAGAGGTCTAGGCCACACATTTTTAGATATGAATATATAAACCCTAAGTCGGTTTTAAAGGTTAAGAGGTCGATTAAGGAGTGATTTGAAGGCTAGGAAGCTAGGGTTTGAAGGTTTTCAACTCTAAAGAAGACTCGTTCGGTTTATTTTGTTTGAATCTTATCTTTTCTATATTCTATGTGTGATAACATGTTTATAGATCTGGTTTTTATTGCAAAAAACATGTGCTAGTATTCTAATTGTATTTACTTAGATGAATGATTATTGAATGAAGGTTTAAAGATATGTTTATGTTGATTGACAATTATGTATGATTATTAATTTTATTCAAAAGATCCATATTATTTATATATGTGTATGATTGTTACTCAATGTGGTTGATTATCTTTACTAGGCCTTGTTTAAGTTAATCAATTATCTGAAATTAAGTAATTTTTTAATTAATTGTGGCAAGACTTTGTGATGATACTTGGTTAAGAGAAATAAATTGATAGCTAATAAGTGATATGAATTATTAATATGTAATTTAACAGCAACGGATAATTCGAAGTAATTAGAATAAATCTTAGTAGTTTGTGAAAGTTTTAATTGAATAAGGTTTAGGTTAATAATGCACGAAAGAGTAAATTCTGATGTTATTTAATAGAATCTAGTATTAAGCTAAAACTTATTATGATTAGTAACCTTAATAGGAGCTAGTTATTTGTTTAATTCCCATAATTGAAGAATAACAGTTCAATAAACATATCTGAAAACCTGAATTGAATAATAACTAATCTAAGTAAATACATGTTTCTCTATTCCTAATAATTATCTGAAATTACTTTTATCATTTTGAATTGTCTTTTATTCATTAATTATTAAATTATTCGCACGGAACTAAAACGCCACCCCTTTTATCAGTAATTTACTTGTTTATAATTTAAAGATTAATCATTTTAATTACGTTTTCCCAATGTTCGACTCGGACTTACTTTTAAAAGCTATATTATACGAATATGTTATTCTTGCCTGTATTGTGTTATAGTTAATTCTAGTATTTCCAATTATTTAAAACTTGTTACTATTTTATATCATAACTAAACACACATCAAGTTTTTGGTGCCGCTGCCGGGGAAAGCGGTAAATTGAAAGGTTTTAAACTTGTAAATTTTTGAACAGTGGTATCTAGTACCATTTTATTAATCACTGAAATACAAATTAATGACATAATACACATTTCAACTGAATAAGAATTTATCTGCATAGGGATCATATTAGTAAGCACAAGCTATTTAGTAGTTAAATTTAAAGTCTAAGTCGATTGTTAGTATGCATACATCATGAAATTCAAATAAATTACAATAAAATCACAACTTAATTTATCATTTACTCATTTATAATCATAAAATTATATCTTAGGTACCTTTATCCACATAGCATAATTTTAAAAGCATATTATTCACAAAAGTGAATATTTTTCATAATAATAAACAGTTCAAGACGATTACTGATATTATGATCCATATATATTATGATCCATATATATACTCGAATTTCTAAGCAAACTTATTATTGTTAGTATGAATATTATCAAGTGCTTCCTATAATACGACATACCAAAGAATTTCAAGTAAGACTTATAACACTGATTTGAAGACAAGTTAGTGGTTATGTATTGTAACATACACTTGACTTTTAAGTTTAGACAAATATCAAACATACCTTGAAGATACTAGTGGTTGCAGGTCCGTACTTAATACAACAGAGAAACCCTAAGTATGAACAAAATACACTTGAGAATATTGGCCTAACTAAAGGCTTCAGGTCTGTACTCAGTACAACAAAGTCATCAGTAGTTAAGCTAATACCCATATTGCTACTATTTGTCATTTTAGCATTTATAATTACAGTGTATGGTCGTACCATCATTCAACAATTAAGACTTATGTCATACATCATATAATAGTAACACAAGATAATAAACATGTAATTATAAAAACTTCTTTAATGCTTAGAGATTTTCATATAATTTGCCCATTTGTACATCATTTAATGAAGCTATCTAGACTTTAAAACAAAATAAGCAAATTATAACTCGTGGAAAAAGGTGTATAATAAAAATAAATATCAATAAATACCTGGTAAAACAGCTATAGTCTTATTGTAGGTTTACTTGAACCTACTAACACATCGTACTTAGGACTTAAGCTTATTATTATGAAGCTTATTCTCCTAATGTACTATCATTTCCCAAATTTTTGCAGACAAAAACTTATACAATTTTAAACAAAATATTTTTGTATTTTTTTTTTTGGTTTTAATGAAGGCGATTCCCTCAGGTAGTAAGCAAATAAATACCATACGCCCCCATTTTTTTAACTATTACAAAATTACCCTTGGAAGACTAATCACTCTGGATTTCTCATTCCGTTCAGTTGAACCAACATCTTAAATCTTGTTCTGTCGAACGCCTTCGTGTATAAGTCTGCTAAGTTATCCAAAGATGGAACCTTAACTAACTTTATCAAATTCTTCTCAACACAGTCTCTAATGAAATGATGTCGAATATCAATGTGCTTAGTTTTACTGTGCTTCACCGGATTATTGGTGATCGACATTGTTGATTCATTGTCAATCATCATAGGAGTATTGGTTATATTCAACCCGTAATCCCGCAGTTGCTGTTGAATCCATAAAACTTGAGAACAATAGCTGCCAGCTGCAACATACTCAGCTTCACGTGGAAATAGCTACTGAGCTTTGCTTCTTGCACTGCCAAGATAGTAGTCATCCTCCCAAGAATTGACAACCACTTGTTGTAGACTTTCTATTCAGATTGCATCCTCTATAATCCGAATCAGTATAAGCTACGAAATCTAAGTCTCATCAATCGGATACCAAAGTCCCAGCTTCGATTTCTCTTTGAGGTAACGAAAGATTCGTTTTACCACTTGCATATGTGACTCTTTCGGATTAGCCTGATATCTTGCGCAAACACAAACTGCAAACATAATGTTAGGTCTAGATGCAGTCAAATACATTAGTGATCCAATCATGGAACTATATTGAGTAAGATCCACGTCCTGATCACCCGATGTATCGGGACCAAGTCCACGATTTACTGGAATAGGAGTGTGATAAATTCTACTTTCACCCATCTTAAATCTCCCCAACAGCAGTATATTTAGATTGATGAATAAAGAATCCATCCTTCTTTTGATCAACTTGTAACCCTAAGAATAAGTTCAACTCTCCCATTGCATACATCTCAAACCTTTTCCTCATCACTTGCTCAAATTCTTGACACATCTTTTCATCAGATGACCCAAAGATAATGTCATCAATATATACTTGAACAAGCATAAAGTCATTCTTCTTCCATTTTACAAATAATGTACTATTAATTGATCCTCTTGTAAAACCATTTACAAGTAGATGTGTTGATGGTGTTTCATACCACATCCTAGGTGCTTGATGTAATCCATAAAGAGCCTTTTTCAAACAATATACTATATCTGGATAATCAGGATCAACAAACCCTGGCGGTTGGAGAAACATACACCAATTCTTGTACTTTGCCATACAAAAAGGCACTCTTAGCATCTAACTGAAAAAATCTAATTTCTTTGTAAGATGCAAATGCAAAGAATAACCTTATTGCTTCAAGCCTAGCAACTGTTGCAAACACTTCGTTGTAGTCTATTCCTTCTTCTTGGTTAAAAGCCTGAATCACTAGATGAGCTTTATTACGAGTAATGATTCCCGATCATCTCTCTTACACTTAAATACCCATCTATTTCCTATTGGATAATCTCCCTTAAGTAGGTCAACCAATTCCCATACTTGTAATTTTTCAAACTGTGAAAGTTCTTCTTGCATAGCTTCTTCTCACGAACTTTTCTTTAGAGCCATTTGCACATTCTTGGGCTCACTTTGTGAGATAAAACATGAATATAGACATTGATTAGTGTAACACCCGGTCAAAAAGTCAATTATTCGTGCCAAATTTAAACTTTAAATAATGGTATTTTTATATGCAATTATAACAAAGCATTCAAAAATGTAAGTCGTTTTAATCTAAAACGCATCTTAATTATCTGAAACCGCGGGGAAAACAACGTATTAAACCTTAAGTTCCAAAATAATATTTTTATAAAATATTTTGGTTCGGAAACATTTGAAAGAATATAAATACATTTTAGAATTTAAAATATTACATTTTATACGATCGGGTAAACAAACACGGGTATTTTACACTGCAAATTGGAGACGAAGTGGGGGAAAACCCCCACCCCTTCCCTTTGGTCAGCTGCTCCAAACACACCCTACCCCCTACCTTCCTTTCATTTTCATTCAAACAAAACACACACACACCTCTTAAATTCTCTCCCAAAATTTCCATCAATTTTTGGATTTGCAAACCAACCAACCAAAGTTATATTTTCGGAATCACCATCAAACAAGGAACAAGATTTACAAAAGCATCATCATCATTTTCGGCCTCCTCTAGCTTCGATTTGCGATTGTAAGAAAAACTCTAAAATCTTAGATTTACTCATTTTGATGTTATGTTTTGATGTTAGATTGTGTACACCACTTAGTTATGCCTAAATAAAGGATTAGAACATGATTTCATAGCCTAGAAGTGAGTTAGATTTGTGATTTGGGTCGGAAAAGTGCGACATGCGCTGTTTCTGGGCTGGTGTTCATCTTTGCGACACAATCCTTGTGTCGCAAGGTTGTGTCGCATAAACCCATTGACGTCGTATTTTATGTCGCATCAACCCTTGTGTCGTAGACTTTGTGACACAACGATTATGTCACACCTTGTGTCGTATACCCTATACGACACAACACTTATGTCGCTATTGATTTAGCACCAAAAGCTTATGCGACATAACCCTTGTGTCGCTAAGCTCTTGTGTCGCATTCTTATGCGACACAACCCTTGTGTCGCATACCTGACCTTTGTGTCGCATATTGTGTCGCTAAAAACAGAAAATACACATTTTTTTCACTAAGTGTCGAAACTAAAATTTTACCGCCTAATATTATGCCGAAACGAAATTTTAGAGCGTTTTCACTAAAGCAATATAGTAGAAATAAAAAATTTCCAAGCTCGACCCCAGCCAGGGGCTCTGCCCCTTGGACCCCGCCAGGGGTTGCCACCCCTTGGACCCCGCTATCAGGGGCGCTGCCCCCGAACCCCCGTACACAGTTTCCAAACCTAAACGACAAATGAATACATACACAACTCACTCAGACGAACTGATTCGTCTCTTACTTATATAACCTCACGTGTTTAGGACACTAGGAGGTTACCATTCAGAAGACGCGCGTATCGTAGGATCGCTAACAACTCACAGGTGAGTTTCATAGCCCCACTCTTTCAACTGTTTTACTATTTTCGGGGTGAGACGCATGCTCAAATACTGTTTTCGAATTATAATGCTAATCTTTTATAATTCACACGTTTCTATAATACTGTTTGGAAATACGTATGTGTAATACTTAGGAATTACACCCAATATATTGTTATGGAACAATATCACTGTTTAACCTAGCTAGGTTACCATTGAATACCCTTAGACTGTTGACCCACAATCACCATTACCTGGTTTGGTTAAGTCACTATTATACATTGATCTTGTTGTTGTAGAACAACCTTATCAACTACAATAGAACTGGTTAGTTCTACCAATACAGGGTTAGCTTTCTTATTTAGGAACTATGACTGTACATATGTTTCAGGAATTTGAAATTAGAAATGAACTCAAGTAAACATCAACCCAAGGTCTCAACATACTCGCTAGGCTGAGACTAGAAGTATACGTTAACAACTCACATTAGTATAGTCCTTTATACTAATACTCAATTCACTAGGTGATGATTATCCATACCTAGTCTCATTGTGCTACAACTAATATCTAGGTACTGTATATACATTCCATTCCTAGATACATTAAACCACCTTCATGTGTTACATGACACCCCGTGGATGTGTTGTTGATTAAGACTTATATATATTTATACAAATGTTATCTACTACTTACTTATGTATATTGATATGCATACACACGTACAAACACGTTTACTTAGTCGGACATGTCGTGGTACTGCCGGCTCTTGATTGCATACGTTGCTTGCGAGCAATACTGTACGATGCCACGGTAAAGTGGGCACAAAACGATATCACGGTTAGAGTGATACAAAACGAGATCACGGTAAAGTGATTCAAAACGATATCGTGGTAAAGCGATACAAAACACAAACAAATACACGAGTTGATACTCGCTCTCAACAACGGACCTACAAATTATTACGGTCGGGGTCGTTGGCTCAACATATGGATTTATGCTCTAACGTAGTTCTGCGGGACTACATGGTTACTCATTTCAGCATATGGATTTATGCTTTACTTACTCTCAGCAACGGACCTACGAATTATTACGGTCGGGGTCGTTGGCTCAGCATATGGATTTATGCTCTATCATAGTTCTGCGGGACTACAATTATGTTGCTGGATGCAACACGCGATGCCAGGTGGACTACAATTATGTTGCTGGATGCAACACGCGATATTACTTAGGTATTAGATACCTCGACCATAGTATACACATTGGTGTTTCAACTTCAACTTAATACATATTAGAATTGCAGATTCAGAACCACTTTTCAAAACATCAAAGGATTTATACTTTATGTTTTAACTAATTATCCTATGAACTCACCAGCTCTATAGCTGACTTGTTTTAGCATGTGTTCTCAGGTGCCCAACAGGATTAGGATTGCTACAAGATAAGCTAGCTCGAGTCGCATATTTTCAAACAACGGGGACCACTCTGTATTTACATTTGTATTTTCAAATTATGTAATAGAAACTTCTATTAAACTCGCAACATCGTATACGTTCTACTTTGGAAAATGTATAATTATTTTCAAACGTCTCATTTAGAGTCGTTCATTATGTATCTTATGCTATGATATTTGATTTGGTAACACCCGACCCGACCGCTTCCGCAACCCGAAAATTGAGGGTGTTACAATTAGGAATCTCCGTCTCTTTCATTTTAGTATACAAGCTTTCTAAATCTTCAGATGTACTAGCTTTCGATTGAGTCCTAGTTTGAACAGGAGTATTAATATCACCAATGACATTCTCAACCGGATGATTCTTACTCGTTCTAGTGACCGGTATAGGGTCAACTATTAACTCATCTCCTAAGTTAGTACCTATTTCTTCTAATGAAGGCATATCTTCTTTTCGAGCTGAAGATATCCTTAAGTGTTTCAAAGGAGTAAGTATATCATCAAAATTTGTTTGAAGATCATCCTCAAAATCTTCTGTTTCTTGAGACTTATCCTCTGAAGATTGTTGTGACCCACTTGAAGAAGCTTCACCTGAGTCAACAACTGTTCTGATTCCAGAATTCGGAACACTCGATGTTGGAGTAACATCATTATCCACGTCTCCGGACAATAAATGTTCAGGTATCTCTGAATCACCAACATAGTCACTAATTGGAACTTTAAATGATGCAAAAAGATCAGAATAATCAAATTGCCAATCTAAGCCCTTATGAACATCAGGTATGTAACTCATAACTTCAATGTTATAAACTACTTCCAAACGTCCGGTGACTTTATTGAAAACTATTTTGTTTGGCGAATTGGGCATATAACCTAGGAAAAATCCTTCGTCAGCCTTCTCACCATATTTAGCTTGATTTCCAGTCTTCAATATTGTGCATGAAACTCCAAAGGGCTCAAAACCCTTCAAGTTAGGTTTCTTATTGTTCAGAAGCTCATAAAACGTTTTGTAACTCTTCTTAACCGAAAGAACTCTATTAAGAACATGGCATGCTATATTCACTGCTTCTGCCAAAAAAATGACCGGAAGCCTTGAATCTGCGGGCATTGTTCTAGCAGCTTCAATCAACGTTCGATTTTTCCTTTCAGCAACACCGTTCTGTTGAGGTTCATAGGTTGCAATGAATTGATGTTATATCCCTTTGCTTAAGTAATAGATATTTAACGTTGAATTCTTGAATTCCGTTCGGTTGTCACTACGAATATGCTTAACTCTCGTCTAATATATATTCTCTATTAGATCCAAGAACTCCATCAGAATACCAGGAGTTTCATCCTTAGATCCCAAAAAGAATACCCATGAGAATCTAGAGTAGTCATATGTGACTACTAAATAGAACCATTTGCTACCTAGACTTCTCTTGCTTATAGGGCCAAAGAGATCCATGTATAGCAATTCAAATGGCGAGAAGATTGAGTTTTCAGTCTTAGATCTGTGTGGTTTCTTATGCTACTTTTCTTTCATGCAAGGAACACACTTATCTTCAGACTCGAAATATATCTGTGGTATACCCAAAACTAACCCATTTTTGGTTATGTAATTCATCTTACGAAAGTTTAGATGTGCCATTCTCCTATACCATAGTAACACGTCTGCTTCAGAAGCCTTGACTAATAAGCATGTAGACTCCATTGAAGAGTTAGGAACACCTATGTTTATAGCATAGATGTCCTTCTTCCTTGGTGCCCTCATCAATATCCATTTCTTGGGAATTTCAAATCCCGGCTTTAGGACTAAGGCCTCCTTTTCATTAAAATGAACTGGATGATCTTTATCGCAGACTTGGGAAACACTCACTAGGTTGTGAGTTAGTTCTTCAACATAATTCAAATCCTCTAGACTCAAAGTTCCATTAGAAACTTTTCCTTTTCCCGTAATTACTCATCCTTTATCACCAGCAAAGTTTACTCTTCGCTTCATTCCTTCTTTAAAGTTCTTCAGTTGACTTCGTTCTCCTGCTATGTGTCTTGAGCCTCCACTGTCTACAAACCACCATATGTCCTTGTTCATAGTCTGCTCCTGCATATAACAAGTTGTAAATAATTAGTTTTCAAGAGGGACCTAAGTCATTACAGTCTTGGTTTGTCCCTTATCATCAACAATACGAACTTCCCTAAAGTAACCATAACTATTCCCATCGGGAGTCTTGGTAACTTTCACAGGAGTTTGAGATTGTTGGTTGATGTGCAAATATCGAGTTATAAAATTAAGTAGAAAATATCTAAGTATGGACTATTACACAAATAGGCAAGTGTACCTACTCGAGTAGTAGTATAGCAAAGATAAGTTCCAGGTTATCATCCACAGGAACAGTTTACGAGTATTGTGAACTTGTTATCAAGTAATAGTAAACCTTTATTGAAAGCATATTAAATTGGGAGATAGTACCTTTTAAAGACAGGCAGTCGAATGATTGCATTTAAAGTAAAGAAAGAAATAAATAAAACAAGTAAAGATAGATTCATCATAGGTTATAGAAATGTATTCATCTAGACCTCTTACCCCTATTGTTGGATGTTTTAATGAAGAACTGTAATGTTACTTAACGTAAGTGAATTAACTAGTTGAATTACTTGCTCTCTCAACGCAATCACTTAGTTAAGATTACATAGTGCAAGTATCGTTGTTCACCATAGACCTCTTAACTATAACATGTCATTCAACAAACATTAAGGACTAGATTAATTATTAACGTATGTGGTTTAACTAATCGATTCCCTTGTCCTCACAAGCCGAATAAGTAACTAAGATTACACAATGCAACTCTCGTTGACATTTAAGACCTCTTAATTATGATTAATTAACCCAACTAACATGAAGTATTAATCATGTGACTTTACTCTCGTAATAATCAACAATCACACAAGATCTCTCTTAGTATGATTCACCCACATCACAGTTTATTTACTTTGATTCAATTCTTTGATTATCTCTGATACAAATCACTAGTTGCCACTCTAGTAAATGTAATGCGAAAACCACAAGTTCTCACTTAGTGAAACAAACATAACATTAATTAAATCAAATATAAATCAACCACAATACGAATCGTTCAGTGATTAAACAAACATATTATCATACGAATCAAATCAATCTAATAATTATATCCAACAATCTAAAGTTATTAATCAAGATAAACAACAAGTCTTAAACCCATAAAAATTAGCTTAAACACAGAAACAATAATAACAACAGAAGAATTCGTAATCGCTAGAGTAAGAATCAACCGAAGAAATCAACTGTATCCGTGCGCTAGATGATGATCTCAAGCTTTCCCCATGGTTGAAATGGTGTTTGGTAGCCTTGGATGTCTCCAAAAACCACCCAAAATCACCGGAAATCGCCCATGGGGGCTGCAGTGACCAGAATGGAAGAGAGAGATGAAATAAAAGAGAAAAACTAGGTTTTATGCTTCTGCCGACACCTTACCCGGCGGGTAAAGGCCTTACTTGGCGGGTAGGCCTTGTTCTCCTGATTTCCAGCTTCTGTAAATTGTATCCCTTGGAGTTCCGGTCATTTGGGCTTTTGAATCACCTAAATCGGACTCCGTATGAGAAAGTTATGGCCAAAATAATAACGCCTCGCTAAAAATGCTACTTTTAGCATGAACTTCATTTCCTTTGCAATACTTTTCTGATTTGAGCCTGAAAGCATATTTTAAATGGTTAAGTATTGAAAGTTCATGAAGTTAACTATTATTACAACAAAAAGGAACTGATATGGCTATAGAAAATATGTATAAATCGAGCCATATCAAAATCCCCCACACTTGAACTTTACTTGTCCTCAAGCAAACTAATGATTTACAATCCAAAATAAATCCTCTGGCATTTTATAAATGGCGATTAGGTTTTGAAAAGGTAACACTAACAATAATTACATAAACCTGAGATGATTAATCTATCAAGCCCGAATGCACGACTTAGCACCTCACAATAGGAAATGTGTTTAAATCACTCAGCTCTCACTACATCGGGAATGGAATATATATGTAACACCCGCCAAATTAGGACTAGTGATTAGTACCTAATCAGTTATAATACATGTAATTAGTTCTGTGTTAGGCTAATTAATGTATCAAGTAATATATATTGTTGAATATATACAATCATGCGATTTGATTAAATCGTACAAGTTTCACATCGAATGTAATTCGGTTCAATTAATACGGACGTTGGTGAACAATTTTATTAAATAATATAATATTATTTAATAAACGCAATTATATCCAAAATATTATTTAGATAATATTTCAATTCAAATTCGTATCGTACAAACAAGGACTACACGATTAGATTATTAAACGCGCAAACAAACCGAAACAAGTTAAAGTTATATTTTATAATGCAACCATTAAGTATTTGGTGAAATACTTCAACAAAAATATTGGGTAATTATTCGTATTTTAAAATGTATATTTAAACGTATAAAATAAACATTTAACGTTTAAATGAACGGGAGAACGAACACCGCACGGAGCGCGATTGCGGGGACTGAAAAAGGTGAGGCTTTCACCTACACCCCACCTCTCTTTCCCTCTTTCTTTCATTTTCATTCAAACAAAACACACACACCTCTTAAATTCTCTCCCAAAAATTTCCATCAATTTTCGGATTTGCAAACCAACCAACAAAAGTTATATTTTCGGAATCACCATCAAGCAAGGAACAAGATTTACAAAAGTATCATCATCATTTTCGGCCTCCTCTAGCTTCGATTTGCAATTGTAAGAAATTCTCTAAATATTTAGATCTACTCATTTTGGTGTATTATTTCGGTGTTATAATGTTTACACAACTTAGTATTGTCCAAATGTATGAGGAAAACACGATTTTACAACCTAAAAATGAGTTAGATTTGGGTTTTGTGTTGAAAAATCGCGACAGCCGCTGGGTTCTGGGCTGGTGTTCATCTTTGCGACACAAGCCTTGTGTTGCGGAACACAAGCACTGTGTCGCATTTAGCATTTAGTGTCGCAAAACATAAGACACAAGCATTGTGTCGCATTTAGTATCGCAAAACATAAGACACAAGCATTGTGTCGCATTTAGTGTCACAAAACATAAGACACAAGCATTGTGTCGCATTTAGTGTCGCATTAAGTTGCATATCATAAGACACAAGCCTTGTGTTGCGGAACACAAGCATTGTGTCGCATATTGTGTCGCAGACATGAGACACAAGCCTTATGTTGCAGAACACAAGCCTTGTGTTGCGAAACACAAGGGTTATGTCGCATTTAGTGTCGCAAAAACCCAAAAACAGAAGCCAAAAACATTCTAAGTGTTTAAAAATCACTTTTCATTAACCAAACCAAATACGATACGATTAATACGCAAAAATGGATAAACCAAAGTATAATAATAATGGTTAAGGTTATTATTATAAATCTGTCACCAACGGGCCGTACACGTTTTCAAAACACAAACCAAATAATCAACCAAATCGTAGTAATTTGGACATATATAGTTGTGTAACAACTACAAAGGTAGTCCTTTGAGATACCGACTCCCGTTTATAACTATCGCGTGTCGTGGACACCCTCAGGTTACAAGTCTTCGGACATCGATACTCGGCTAATCAATCAAAGTTTATTTAGATAAACTTCTCAGGCTCAGGTGAGTCTCATGGCCCCTATTTTACTGTTTTTCAATCAGGGGTGTGATATTATTGCTCGTTTTGTTTTACAAGTTGAACGCAATTACAAATCAAAATCAAATACTACATGAGTTACTTCAACTAATCAATTTAAAGCCCTCCATAGCATAGTCTGGTAATACGTAGTAGCGTGAATGTTAGTATATGATATCATATAGGATTGACAATCCTCATCCGGGTTAGCACGCACTTACTGGTCAAACGGACGTATTAGCATTTGGGAAGACGAGTGTGGATTAGGCACTCGTAGGAGGCATTCAAGTTGGGTTTCCTTAATTGGACCTGACACTCAAGTTAAGCTCAGACTATGTGCTCATGGCTGTATAACTTTTATTTTGCTTAATTGCTTTATAAATTCAATTATAAATCTTGCGGTTCATACAATTATGTGTTGACATACAAACCTGTGAGCTCACCAGCGTTTCGCTGACCCATTTTAGCATGTATCACAGGTGACCAGCAGTAGGTTGGATTGCACAATCAAGATCAATTAGCTCGAGTCAGCATGCAAACAATCAGAGATTTAGCTGCATTATTATATTTTGTATAGAATAATTATGTACTTAAATCTCTCAATTTCCACCGAGCTAATGTAACTCTATTTTTGATGTAAACTTTGGTTTTTATTAATACAAATGTAAAACGACGCATATAGTGGTCGTTCATTATATCTTTGTGCTTGTGATATTTGATTAGTAACACCCAATGTATGCTTCCGCTAAACAGTAAATTTGGGGGTGTTACAATATAAACACTCAATAAGTCAAGTCATTTTGCAATAGTTACCATAGGCTTGCAAAAGGATCAAATCTCCACCGACTGGCGTAGGCACTAGGTGTAGTATCAAAAGAGGACTTTTATTAAGGTTGTAATGTACAGGCTAGGGTAAAAGGGTATGGAATGCGATAATTTACAAGTGGTTAAAAATGCAAACAACAATATGAACAATTTAAACAATAAAACACCTAGTTGCTAGCTATATTTCTTGAGACTATACAAGTGAAATCACCAACTTTCACCAACACCAACTTCCTTTCCTTAAACTTCCAAGCCTTTACAACCGATTCAAACTTTATTCCCTTACAAGTGTATGCCATTAATAGTACATAAATTGAATTCTGTTATGAAGCCCAAGTCTTTTTTTTCTTTTTATTATCATTTTTTTCTTATTTTTTTATGACTACTTTTACTTTTCATAACGGTCAATTTAACAATTATCTTTACTGAATTACCACAAATTAGATGACAAATCATTAAACGCCCATATCAACCATCTTGCATCTACGTTCAATAACCAACACAATTAGCAACAACTAGCAACTAAAAAGAATTGTTCAGACCTTTATTTGCGGTAAAAAGAAAGATGAAAAAAATGTTTATATATTTAAGTGATTATATACAAAGGAATAAGGTTAAGGCACAACATGGTTAACTAGGGGTATCTAGCACTAAAATGAGTGCTACAAAGGGTTAATAAGGTAATCAACTAACCAATGCGATTAGCAAATAAACAAACAAAAGAAAGGCTAAGAACAAAGTGGTCAAATCCTAAATGCCACTTTATCATGCGAATACACCTAAACCACACGAATGTGGCCCCCTGCGATCTTGAAATGCATCAACTAGAGCAAGTTCTAGAACAAATTACAACACCGGCACACTCATAGCAAACAAAATATAAGAACTAAAGATAAGTGCCTCCTATAAGGCTCAAAATTCTCACATATTTAGTGGGACTACAAGTGTGCTAGTCATGCAATTCACCTAATCGAATGGAAAAAGTTATGAATTTTTCACAGGTTACAGAAAATTGAATGGCAAAAGTTATACTTCGACTCAACTCGCAGCGAGTGGGCCTGCGAGTTGAATTCGCAGGTTACAGAAAATCGAATGGCAAAATTTAAACTGAATTCGCAGGTTACAGAAAATCGAATGGCAAAAGTTATTAATCTTTCACGAATTTAGAACATATATACTTCGACTCAACTCGTAGCGAGTGGGCCTGCGAGTTGACTCAACTCGCTGCCAAGCCCAAGCCCATTTCAACTCGGATCGCAGTGACCCTTGCGAACCCATATCTCATCTTGCAGTCCTTAAACCTACGCTTGATATCTCATCTCGCACAGCCTATTTTAATTCGTATTCGATATTCGTCTAACACTTTAACATACTAATATATTTAACTAATATTAATAACAAACAAATATCTTTTATTTACAAATCAAAACCAATGTACAAACTTAGATTACAATCACACCAGTTATAAACCATGTCTCAACAAGAAGAGGTACCCCTATCAAAAATGGAAGAACCTCATGTGACTCGAACAAACTCATTTGGACAACTTATCAAGGGCTTGGCTTGGATGTAGCTTTTCCGGAGACAAGTATTCTATGCAATCCAGTTGCCTAAACCTTAAGAACTCTTGTTTTGTATTCATTTGATTTATATAATGGTTAATGCAATTTGACACAAATTATTGATTTGTTAAATGTGACTAAAAGATGTACTCACATAATATGGTCACACTTTGTAGCCACCGTTTGATTAATTCATTGTGTGACTAAATGTTACAAAACACCACACATATATAAAATCCAAGTATCCATTGCCAATGAACAATAGTCACACAAAATACACGTTTACTTGACCTTAAAGAGTATATGGTCGCACTTATTAACACTTTTGGCCACTTTTATCTTAATTTTATGTGACCAAATCCCAGTACAAAACAATCGTTGTGTGACTAAATGCTACAAAACACCACACAAACATAAAATTCAAGTGTCCATTAGATGAATAATAGTCACACAAAATATACGTTTACTTGACTTTAAAAAGCATATGACCACACTTATTAACATTTTTGGTCACTTTTGTATTAATTTTATGTGACCAAATCCCAATATAGAACAATCGTTGTGTCACTAAATGTTACAAAACGCCACACAAATATAAAATTCAAGTGGCCATTGGATAAACAATAGTCACACAAAATACACGTTTACTTGACTTTAAATAGCATATAGCCACACTTATTAACACTTTTGGCCACTTTTGTCTTAATTTTATGTGACCAAATACCAATATAAAACAATCGTTATGTGACTAAATGCTACAAAACGGCACATAAACATAAAATTTAAGTGACCATTGGATGAACAATAGTTACACAAAATACATGTTCACTTGACTTTAAATAGCATATGGCTACACTTATTTACACTTTTGGTCACTTTTTTCTTAATTTTATGTGACCAAATCCCAATATAAAACAATCGTTGTGTGACTAAATGTTACAAAACGTCACACAAACATAAAATTCAAGTGGCCATTGGATGAACAATAGTCACACAAAATACACGTTTAATTGACTTTAAATAGCATATGGTCACACTTATTAACACTTTTGGCCACTTTTGTCTTAATTTTATGTGACCAAACCCCAATATAAAACAATTGTTGTGCGACTAAATGTTACAAAATGTCACACAAACATAAAATTCAAGTAGCCATTGGATGAACAATAGTCATACAAAATACATGTTTACTTGACTTCTAAAAAGCATATGGTCACACATTTTATGGATTTGGTTACTCTTTTTAAATTGATACGACCACTAACCAGTTAATGTAACCATATGTACTCTATGGTCGTTTGATGCGTGTGAAAGTGTCTAGTTTTATTATTTATAAAGTACAGGATATACTAATCACCACTATCACACAACCAGGCAGGAATACCCGATCGGAATAATATAGCTATGGTAAGTCCAGGTCGAACACAGGTACACAGGAACGATGTTATTCAATTAAATTGGAATTATTAATAAAGCAGTAAAATAGGGGTTACATTTTAGTTCCGTACGAACGTTCAATATGAACTAATTAACCAAACCAACAACATAAAACAAGGTAAAGAGGAAAGATAAACAATCGAAGATAGACATGTAATTGCTTAGAGTCTTCACACTCAGATTCATATTATCCAGTTCATGTGTTTTGATTGTCTGATTGTGATTTCTTTAATATTAACTTAGTTACTAATCAAAGAATCCAAGTTAAATGTATATTAGTCTCCGGTTCTGGTTAACTAATATCTACAATCTAGAGTCCCACATTAAACATCGATCCGACGTCGCAAGAATGTTGCTCTATTGCGTGCGTTTCCCTAGATTGTGCATTAAGTATTCATGACTTGTTACGATTAATCTTCACGGTATGACTCAACAATACCTACTAATAATCTCTTATTAGCTCATTCATTTTAGATTAATTAATTACTATGCTCTTAACCTATCAAACTCAATATATTTAGCAATGATCATAAACCTTAATTCATAATCATCAATAATCAATAGTATCAAAGGAACTCAATCTTTATAATCCTACTGACAACGTTAAGTAGAAATTAATTATCACCAATAAACAAGGTTCTACAGACAACGTAACAATCTTCAATCAGTCAATTGATTCAAAATACAATTATAACTTTCAAACATTCATAATCAAAGATTATTAAACTAAAAAATTAACAATAAGTCTAATCCATGATTCAATTATACAAAATCATATTCATATCTCAAAACAAAACACATAGACATGTTTAGAATTGAAATCGGAAGATGATACGCAAATCGAATCGTGAACCGAATGAAGTAGAATCAATAGGATGATCCTAGCCTTTTCCACCTCCAAACCGCCATCGATTTGCTCCCAAAATGGGGAAAAAAACCCCTCTGGTTGGCTGTTATTCGTGGGTTTAGGTTATATGAAGTTAGGGTTTGAAATAAGAAAAATCGGATTTAAAACCCTTTGGCCGACATAGGATCGCGCTGCGACCTTGTAGGATCGCGTCGTGATCTTACCTCTATGAAAATGATCTGAATTGTTTATATGTTGTAGCTCTATCGGTTAGCTAAATTCTTCAACTTGAATCACCCCAATCGGAGTTCGTATGAGAAAGTTATGGCCAAAATACTAACGCATAGCCGAAAACTCAGCTTTTACACTTTTCTTCATTTTCAGCTCATCTTTCGTTTTCTTTCCGATTCAAGCTTCATATACACCTATTCCAATCCAATCTTGCCTATATTCACTCTCTTAGCTCCTTTTCTTCACGATTAGCTCATTTTTTGTTTCTTTTCAATCCAAGCTCCGATCAAACTCCTAATTGCAAATATGAACGAAATGAGTATCTTATTAACATAAAATGCATTAGAAATTTATCAAACACGGGATAACTTAGTACTAAAATATAGTACATTTTGGCATTTATCAAACATCCCAAACTTGAATCCTACTTGTCCTCAAGTAGACTATCAACTAAAATGAATAGGTAAACGGCGAAATGGGACTTACATACCAACTAGCATTTAACCAACCAAATTTTTATCTTAAAAATAATCCTACCTTAAGATTTAGCAATCAAGAAACTCCTCTAGGAAAAACAAATTGTTTCATTCATTATTATTATGCATAACAGATAGCTCACAAGGATTACCGATATTGTTGTCCACCTATACAGTCTATACTTAGGTAATTGAGCTTGACTTATCATTGTTCTAGCAGCTTTACCCTTGATTCACAATAGCAAAATACCCTCATACATATAACGTGATAATATTGCACATATTATAATTAAACAATCATTTTTCAAGTCAAGACATTGATGACAAGTCTGTGCCTCAACACAACAGAGCGACATAACTTGACTTTGGTTTAGCATAATAACTTTTTAGTCAAACCATTGGTGGTAGGTTTGTACCTTAGTACAACAAAGTGACATAATTTGACTACATTTTTAAATCATGAGTTCATTTAAAATCTTTTTGCTCTTTTCCATTAAATATACTGGCGGAGACCAGGTACAAGAAAACAACACCCGGTATATCCCCAAATGATATGAATTGAATTCCAAAATTATGGCATATCGCACACTATCATATATAAGAATTAAGACTAAAGTCATAAATTGCTAAAGTTCCTCTCTGAATATCGCATACTTCTTACACTAATTTTATTTAATAGCTCAACAACTTATACATAGATTGCCTATCGATACATCACATGATGAACTATCTAATATATTCAAGTTCATTACATCCTTTGAATTCCCCAGATTTGTTACAAGATTTTCTAAATTTAAAGAGAATACAATTTTAAAAGAAAAATTTTGGTTGAAAAATGACTAACATAAAATGTCCTCTAGCTTGAAATTTATCAATATGTACCAATTCATAACTTATGACAAGCAAACTTCTTTTCCCCATCCCCCACTTAAAATAAAGCAATGTTCTCATTGCAAAACAATGAATCGTAAAATAGGGAATAGAAAAGAAGTGAACAGAAAACTCTCCCATGATCTTGAAGAAAAATATTTTCTTGATTTGATTATGAAAATATATAACAGCACAATTCCGTAGGCATCATGATTGCATTTAGCGTATGCAACAAGCCTTTAAACCCCTCGGTATCCCGAGTGGACGAGTTATAGTCTCGTGAGGGTTTCCAGGAAACACACCCACAAAGTTCAAAACTGCAAACAAAAAAAACAACAAACAAAAAGTAGAACAAGAAAACAAAATATAAAATAACTAATAAAAATTTAAAACTAACAAATTAACAAACAATAACCTACATAAAATAAGGTACAAGAAATAAACAATAATAATTAGTACATAATACATATGACAAACAGAGCAGAAAACAAAAATTTTCTCGCAAAACGGTCTTTCAACCGTCGGTGCAAACCAAATTCAAAAACCCTGCTCCTTGAAGAATTAAACTATACTACATGCATATACATAGAATTAACAAATAAACCATTATATACAGCTAAACTACATCATTAATCATCACAACTTCGAGACTAGACAAAAATATTTATTTAGCAAATCGAGCCCATAAAATTGTACGTGATTAACGAATTTTTTTTTTTATTATTTTTTCATATATAGTTTCCAACTTAATCGAATAAGCAACCGTTCCCCGGTAGAACAATGGTCCAATCGGTTAAGTGTTCCCCGGCAGCCGCACCAAAAAATTGATACGTGTGAAAGCGTCTAGTTTTATTATTTATAAAGTACAGGATATACTAATCACCACTATCACACAACCAGGCAAGAATACCCGATCGGAATAATATAGCTATGGTAAGTCCAGGTCGAACATAGGAACACAGGAACGATGTTATTCAATTAAATTAGAATTATTAATAAAGCAGTAAAATAGGGGTTACATTTTAGTTCCGTACGAACGTTCAATATGAACTAATTAACCAAACCAACAACATAAAACAAGGTAAAGAGGAAAGATAAACAATCGAAGATAGACATGTAATTGCTTAGAGTCTTCACACTCAGATTCATATTATCCAGTTCATGTGTTTTGATTGTCTGATTGTGATTTCTTTAATATTAACTTAGTTACTAATCAAAGAATCCAAGTTAAATGTATATTAGTCTCCGGTTCTGGTTAACTAATATCTACAATCTAGAGTCCCACATTAAACATCGATCCGACGTCGCAAGAATGTTGCTCTATTGCGTGCGTTTCCCTAGATTGTGCATTAAGTATTCATGACTTGTTACGATTAATCTTCACGGTATGACTCAACAATACCTACTAATAATCTCTTATTAGCTCATTCATTTTAGATTAATTAATTACTATGCTCTTAACTTATCAAACTCAATATATTTAGCAATGATCATAAACCTAAATTCATAATCATCAATAATCAATAGTATCAAAGGAACTCAATCTTTATAATCCTATTGACAATGTTAAGTAGCAATTAATTATCACCAATAAACAAGGTTCTACAGACAACGTAACAATCTTCAATCAGTCAATTGATTCAAAACACAATTATAACTTTCAAACATTCATAATCAAAGATTATTAAACTAAAAAATTAACAATAAGTCTAATCCATGATTCAATTATACAAAATCATATTCATATCTCAAAACAAAACACATAGACATGTTTAGAATTGAAATCGGAAGATGATACGCAAACCGAATCGTGAACCGAATGAAGTAGAATCAATAGGATGATCCTAGCCTTTTCCACCTCCAAACCGCCATCGATTTGCTCCCAAAATGGGGGAAAAACCCCCTCTGGTCGGCTGTTATTCGTGGGTTTAGGTTATGTGAAGTTAGGGTTTGAAATAAGAAAAATCGGATTTAAAACCCTTTGGCCGACATAGGATCGCGCTGCGACCTTGTAGGATCGCGTCGTGATCTTACCTCTATGCAAATGATCTGAATTTTTGATATGTTGTAGCCCTATCTGTTAGATAAATTCTCCAACTTGAATCACCCCAATCGGAGTTCGTATGAGGAAGTTATGGCCAAAATATTAACGCATATCCGAAAACTCAGCTTTTACACTTTTCTTCATTTTCAGCTCATCTTTCGTTTTCTTTCCGATTCAAGCTTCATATACACCTATTCCAATCCAATCTTGCCTATATTCACTCTCTTAGCTCCTTTTCTTCACGATTAGCTCATTTTCTGTTTCTTTTCAATCCAAGCTCTGATTAAACTCTTAATTGCAAATATGAACGAAATGAGTATCTTATTAACATAAAATGCATTAGAAATCTATCAAATACGGGGTAACTTAGTACTACAATATAGTACATTTTGGCATTTATCATCATTCGACCTTTCGTCACCCATACGTTAAAAAACCAAGTGTGACTATATGCATATCCTCACACTTTTCTAGTGTAACGAAATCGCAGATTTGTACTAGTGATAATCCAAGATCTCTTTCTCCCATAGTTCCAAACCCTAACTATCAAAACCTAATCCTGATCATGCTTCCATCCGCTATTGTTCTGAAATCTTCAAACCATGAAGCTCTGGTACCAGTTGATAGGGTTTTACAGCGGAACCAAACAACCAATAATCACTCTAATACATGTTGATAATTAACCAACCCAAACAACACTCATGTAATAGAGGTTACACCCACAAACAATAAACGGATAAATAATAATAAGCAAACAAGATAGACGAACAATACGAACATAAGGATTTACCATGGTTATGTTCAATCTCCAACTTGGAGATTGATTTAGTCCACAAGGCCAAACCAGAGAGTTTTCTTCATAATTTTTGTAGCTCAGGGTTACAAATACATTAGAGTTATATTTATAGGATAAACCTAACTTAGGGAACAAGAAATACCAAATCTGGCCGACCTAATTTTCGCAAGGTGAAAAGGGGTATCGCCAGGCGAAACCTCCTGCTCTCGCCAAGTGAAACTTTCTCTCGCCGGGCGAAACAGCCCCTGTCCAACTTTTCTTGTTTTCTTCTTGTTAAGCTTCACAACCCCAACATTAATTACATTAGTTTCATTATTCAATTGTAAAACGACTCCATCACAATTTCACCAATCGTGCTCAACCATCATTTGTGATGCTAATGACGGTTGGTGCTTGCTCATATGATTCGTGCCCACAATTGTGTTTTTTTAACTAATATCAATCTTTTCTATGAGATATAAAACAACGCCAATTCTAAGTAAACAATATACTTTAGGAAACTTTTTTTGATGAAATACCCAAACCTGGTTGTTTTTCGTCCTTAGTTAATTTGCTTGCTTTAGTTTAAGGGTTTGATTTTGGTAGTGTGACGACCCTATCAAATTACTCTTCACATCCCAACAAAAACTTGGTGTGAATTTATATATTTCTTCACGCTTATAAATAAGAGCATATTATACACATTAATAAGTGAACAACTTGATTATAATTTTCACACTTTTTAAAAGCTTGAAGAAATTGGAGTGAATAGTTAGTATATTTGTTGTAAAATTATAATGTAATCCGATATTGCAACTTTCTAGCTTAAGGTATATATCTTATACAGTTGAAGAACAGAGTTGTGATGTAAAACAGAAAAAGAATAAGAAAATCAGAACTCTTATTTCATTGTTATAATATTAAAGCATTTATAAAACATATTAGATAAAACTATGATAACTTAGTTGCAATTCTAAAGCCTTCTTAAGTTGCTCTACAACTTCTTCTGCTTTTGGACGTTCTTCTCTATTTTCATGTAAACACCTAGAGGCAATTGTTTGGAATGTAGTCAATGCTTCCGGCTTGATTTGTGCTTTGATTTTCTCAAACACCACCTCATCTTGTTTTCCTTTTTCAAAGCTGTGTTTAACAAAACTTGGTATAAATACACCTTCCTGTTTGTGGATCATAAATGTTGATCTTCCACACAAGATTTCAAATAAAACGACACCAAACGAATATATATCGGACTCTTTGGTTAAGAAACGCGATTTCAAGTAAAGTGGATCCACGTAGCCCTCTGTGCCGCACGCACGATCAATTGCGTAGTCACTTTCCTTATTTATTGCACTTATCAAGGAAAGTCCAAAATCAGCAAGTTTTGCATCCCAGTTTTGTGTTAGTAGAATGTTGGCAGTTTTGATATCTCTATGTATCACGGTTGCTTGTTTTCCAACTCCTCTATGAAGGAAATCCAATGCGGTTGCAACATCAATGCATATGTGAAGTCGTTTCATCCAAGTAAGACTAATATCATTCAAGTATCTATCAAGACTTCCTCTTGACGCATACTCATAAACAATGATTTTTGCATCTTTTTCATCACAATAGCCTACAAAACGGATGATATTCTCGTGCTTATACTCAAAAAGAATTTGGAGCTCATTCCGAAATTGTTGTTCACCTTGACCACCAGTTGTATCCAATCGTTTTGCAACAATTGTGTTTTCACCTTGTGGAAGTTTTCCCTTATAAACATTCCCAAATCCTCCTCCGCCAACACAATTGTCTTTATGAAAATTTTGTGTGGCTAATTGTATGTCTTCAAGTGAAATCCTGAGGTTGTCGTCTTTGTTGTTTTCCTGACATTCATGAGACAACGTATAAATACATATATCGGTAACAATAGCAAAATTCAAATTTTATTTCTAAACTACTTTTAGTCCATATGTTTGAACACCAAAGTGTTGTTCTGGAGGTTCCCATATTCAGGTAATTTTGCAAAGTTTCCAAGTGTTTTATCATATATAAATAAATAAATATAGATTATTGACAACGGGTTTAGTGTAGGAAGATGCAGTTAACTTTTACTCAATCTCTATAGTGTGTATTGAACTTCATTTTGGTCTATTATGTGTATCAATCTCTCAGTTTGATCTATTGTGTGTATCTGATGAGTATTTAATTTGATGACGTGGCAGTCATATAATTCATTATGTCAGCTGACACGTCATTGACACATCATCAAAAAAGGGGTGTCATGTCAATCGGATACATACAATAGACCAATATAGGAAGATGGATACACACAATAGACCAAATTGAAATTGGGTACACACTATAGAAATCAGTCAAAAGTCAAGTGCATTCCTGTGCACTAATCTCGGGTTTAGTACAGGGAAATGTACATAACTTTTACTCAATCTCTATAGTGTATATCAAACTTCATTTTTGTCTTTTGTATGTATCAATCTTTCAGTTTGGTCTGTTGTGTTTATCTGATGAGTTATTTGATGATATGGCAACCATATAATTCACCATGTCAGCTGAAATGTCATCAAAAAGGGGTGCCACGTCAGTCGGGACATAAAATAGTCAATATTAAAAGATGGATATATACAATAGACCGAAATAAAGTTGGGTACATACTATAGAGTTCGGTCTAAAGTTAAGTATATTCCCTGGCACTAATCCCATTATGTATATACTACAATAAAATTTGGGACATATTAATACGACTGCAAAATCAACAAGATTTTACTCTCTTTCAGCTTCTGTATTACATATAGATGTATATATAACTTATTAAAGAATAAAGATCGGGCAATGCAGTTAAATGATGATTAGAATGATGCTAAGAGTTTTTTTTGTAAATTATGTTGGTGATAAATTTGCATGTATTGTGTTCAAAGTGTCTATGGAATTGATGATGATGTGGTGATAGCATAAAGGATTATTATTATTATTATTATTATTATTATTATTATTATTATTATTATTATTATTATTATTAAATATAAACCCTTAAAACCTTCTTACCACTTCAAATTTAACAAAAATGGTTAACTTACTTGAAGATCTAATGATTTCTCAAGCTCCTCTACAACCACTTTCATTGTTGGACGTTGGTCTTGAGTTTCTTCCACACACTGACATGCAATATTCAAAAATGCATTCAAAGACTTCTTGTTGGGTCCTCTAATTAGAGAAAAATTGTTGCCACTGCTTTCTTCGTTAATTATAGGATCTATCATTTCCATTAGAGTTCCATCCTGGTGACGTCTTCGTGCCCAAGATCCAAGCAACTTGTCTACCCTCCCACAAAAAATATTAAGCAAAACTACTCCGAAACTATATACATCCGATTCTCTTTTTAACTTACCCGTTTTGATATATTCTGGATCCGAGTAACCATGAGTCCCATTAATAATCTTTTCCTGATAGAGAGCATCGTCATCTTGATTCAAAGGAAGGAACACCGAGTACGCAAAGTCAATAATCTTTGCCCCCTTATTCTCATCTAAAGCAATTGTGAGGCTCCTTATATTACAGTTTATCACCGTCTTTTGGTCTTCCATCTCATGATGTAGGTATTTCAATCCACATGCAACGTCAATGCATATTCTTAAACGTTCTGCCCAAGTAAGGATAGGCTTGTCTTTGATGTTTAGGAAATAACCTTCAAGGTATCCTTTAGAAAAATGCTCAAGAACAAGGATCTTCTCGGAATCTTCTTCACAAAATCCAATTAGAGTGACTATGTTCCGATGCTTACAAGTTGTAAGCATTTCAATATCTGTAAGGAATGCTTCATCTCTTCGTCTGGCATCAAAAGGGAGGAAGCGCTTTACAATTACCATGTTGCATATCTTGGGTAGTTCCCTTTTACTATTCTCTTCTACACAGGCAAAATTTTCTTTATCGAAGTACTCAAGTGCTACTTCAAATAACTCATACAATGGGTTTACTACTTTACTGTATGCCGAAGAGAAATTATTGGTGGCCAACCGTATATCACTCAGTCCAATATGTTGGGGCTCCATGATATTTCCCTACAATATTGTTTAAGGGATAAAGAGTGTTATAGCTTATACTTTGCTTAAAGATTAATGAAAACAAATCATATGCGTGATATATTACTGATTCTTATCAAGCTACTTACTGACAAAAATATCACTTAAATGAAACTCTGTGTGTGGTTTATTGAAATGACAATAAAGGAATTTGTTTAAATCCAAAAGAAATTGATAAGGGAACAAAAGTTCATTTGCAAGCGCATTATAGTAAGCGAGTGTTACAGATTTTTTTTTGAATAAAAAGGAAAATTCTAAACATATCCCTTAAGGCTATCTTTAAGAAATCTAGACATGTATAAATATTTGTACCTTAATAATAATCACTCACCCCTTGAATTTAACTTTTCCCAACCAACTCAATGTACAACTGCTTTCTGCATTAATTTATTTTTTAAACATAGCCCTTAGGACTGCATTTAGCAAAATTCTATGAGGATGACACTTGGTTTATGAAAGGGTGAAGCTTTGCTTTCCTTTCACAGTTTGTTTGTGAATAGGTGGATGTTTGTTTATCTGTTTCACCATTTGAATAATGGTGGTGATTTGTATACCACCAAAAATTAACAATACACTATTTTTGTGCATCATTGTGTTGTATTGTACAGCCTTGTAAAACAACTTTAGTGGTGTATGGCTAATTTTTGATAGTGTATAAATCACCACCATTTGAATAATACAATGAAGCTTACTGATCTCATGATGTTGATCTCACTATAACCTGCGCCTATTAGATGTATATAATATAGGGGCCAGTTCTGGTAAGATCAGAAAGTTGCAATTCAACCACCATCAAAGGTCGACTTTTATTGGAAGAAATAAGCCATTTTTAGGTAATTTCAAGAAATTACATATAAATATGTTCTTTATGTGTCTACATGTTATTCTAATTGTACCTAGGTAACACATGGGTATTAAACTAGTTAATAACAATACTACAGATTTATAAATGAAATATTAAAATTAAGAAAATAAAAAAGTTAATTACCTTTCGGTTGTTCCATGAAAGACTTTCAAGTGCATTTTTCAAAGGCTCCTTATAAATCAATTACAACAATGGGAAATAAGTTACTAAGATATTAGTACAACAGAATGATGGGGAAATGAGTTACTAAGTTTTTTCTAAAGCTTTTAAAAATAAAGCTTTTACTCCATAACAACAAACTTTACAAAGTTTTATATAACTTTTATACAATATAATTACAAGGAGAAATAGTTCAATGACTTGATAAATCTCAAGTCTTTACACTCTCTTTCATCCAATATATATTGTATAAAATTGTTAGAAAGCTTTGTAAAGCTTTTTGTTGATGAGGCCAAAGCTTTTTTGTTAAAAGCTTTAAAAGAAAAGCTTTAGAAAAAGCTTTTTAAAATTAATCACTACAACATAATGATGAGGTGAGTAAAAAAACAATTATAAAAGAAGCGTCTTACAAGATTCTCATGTACTTTCAGTTCTGACAATTTCTTTTCTTCAGCTACTACTTGGTCACTATCTCGGTGTTGTACTTGCTCCTCCATTAATCAATAATATCAAAAATTGAAGATTAGTGATACAAACAAGATCAAAGGTTGTGTGACATTTTTATATGTGCTGAACTATTGAAATTTTTTCATTCTAGATCAATAAGTAAATTACCAACTAATATGAGTTAGTTCATTGTTGATTTTTAAACGTATTAGGTGTCAATTTGTGTATTCATATATAATACTATATATGGTACACTAGGTAAGACACAGTGTCGTGCTATGCACGGCCCAGGAAAATTGTCAACTATTTCATATACTGATGAAACAAATTAAACTAATATTGATTTAACTTTTTTTTTAAAGATTTTATTATATGATTTTGCACAAATCGATCTCATAGATTTTATTAAAGCTTTAGAAGAAAAGCTTTAGAAAAAGCTTTATTATATGGTTTTAACTTCTTTTTATCGTGTTAAAACTGTACGATAGATATGATTATTGCCTTTATAAATTTATATAGTCATTTTTTATTTAAATTTAGAAATATTTGATATATTGTTGTAATGGTGTATTGATCTTTTTCTAACACTAAATACATAATAAATTTCATTGTTTAGCATGGCCATTGTAGAATACTTGTGAAATACATGTGGGGAATTATCAATTAATTTATTTATAAGATTTGATCACGTCTTTGTCTAAAAATACTACACACAATTTTCTTTAACAATAACTGATTTCGTATGAGAGATCAACAATTATGCACTGATAAATAAGAATAAGAGATATCAAAAGGTATGAACGTCTTTATATTTGAAGGTATTTAATGGGTGTTTGCATATGTATGTAAGATAAGAAAGAAAATAATTAAAGTATGATGTATTCCTTCGTCTCAAATTTATTGTCCACAGATAAAATAAACACTCAATTTAAAACAGTGTACTATTTTTATTGTACTACCATTATGATTTAATCTTTTACTACATTTAAGTGTTTTGATTGGTTGAACATACCAAGTGTATAATAAATTTGGGACATCTAAAATGAAAAGATTGAGCTATAAATTTGAGATGGAAGGAGTATAAATTATAAATGATGAGTAATATAAGATTGAGAAGACATGACATTCTATATAAAGATGTTGTGTGTTATCAAGGTTCAAAGGCTTGGTTTTATTTGATAGACAATGAAGGAAATGATAAGAGATAAAAACATTTAAAGTATTTGATATGTTTTCTTTTTTAAGGTTAAGTCTAAAATATGTATTATATTAGTGTTAATTTTAAGTTTAAGTTTAAGATCTTAAATAGATTAAGAATGAAATATGAATATGATTAAGAATTAAGAATACATAATAAAGGAGACTTCATATTGTAAAAATATAATGTGTCACTCTAAGGATAGAATAGATTAAAAAATAAAACAAAAGTTAAAGATCTGTTAAGTTGTAAGAATTATATGACATGTCATTATTATATATAAAGTGATCATGATTAGACACATGACACCATTCTAAGTGCTTACGTGTCCTTCTTAGAATGAACATGTAGATTTTATTATATAACTAAAGATAAAGATATGAAATTTATGAGTTTGTGATGCACTTCAAAATAACATTATCAACATGCCGTCTTGTTGATATTAGGTGCCCAATGCCATAAAAATTTTATAGATCCTTAAAAGACTAATGGAGAATTTGAAAAATGATCTTCTTCCCCAAACCCCAAACCAAACTTGTAACCACACATTCTACATTGAAACACATACATAAAACTTGATATTATGTCTACATTCAATAATTATCATATTTAGAATTCATAAAACTTTGTTTAATGAGATTAAAGAGTACAAAAATAAATCTAATTACAACCTAAAGCTTAAAATTTTGGGCCCGAAGAAAAATAGAGGCCATGTGCAATGGCTTACATTGCACACCCTCAAATCCGCCTCTGATTATCAAAAAATTTAAGCGTTACTCTAAAATGATAGTGATTGAGTATATACTATATACTACGTACGAATCAATAAATTAGAGATAAAAAGGAAAATCGTTTTAATAATTGACTTACTTGAAACGCTAATGCTTTCTCAAGCTCCTTGACGACGACTTTCATTGTTGGACGTTGGTATTGCTTTTTTGCCAGACATTGATATGCAATTTTCACAAATATGTCCAAAGAATCTTTGTTGGGTCCTTTTGTTAACATAATACTGTTGTCACTGCCTTCTTCCATAAGAGAAGGATCTATCATTTCCTTTAGTGTTCCCTCATGGAAGCATCGTCGTACCACAAATGCGAGCCCTTCATCACTCTCCACAACGTAATTTGGGTCATAGGCTATCCTCCCGCAAAAAATTTCGAACAAAACTACTCCAAAACTATATACATCCGATTCTCTTTTTAACTTACCCGTCTCCATGTATTCTGGATCCTTATAACCTTTAGTACCAACAACTAAATTGAGATAGAGAGCATCGTAATGGTAATCAGATAGGAACAACGAGCGCCCAAAGTCAACAATCTTTGCGCCCCCATTCGCATCTAAAGCAATTACGCCACTCTTTATATTACGGTTTATCACCCTCTTTTTGCCTTCCATCTCATAGTGTAGATAACTTAATCCATATGCAACATCAAGGCATATTTTCAAACGTTCTGTCCAAGTAAGAAGAGGCTTGGCTTTGATGTTTAACAAATATTCATCTAGGAATCCATTAGAAAGATGCTCAATGACAAGGATCTTCTCGAAACCTTCATCACAATATCCAAGTAGACTGACTATGTTACGATGCTTATAAGATGTAAGAATTTCAACTTCCGTAAAGAATGCCTCTTCTCCTTGTTTGTCTTCTCTTGTGAGGAGGCGTTTTATAATGACAGTGGTACGTCTCTTGGGTAGTTCACTTTTACTCTTCTCTTCTACATGGGCAAACTTTTCTTTATCAAAATGCTCAAGTTCTGCTCTGTACACATCATACCTTCCAGCTTTCCTGATGAAGTATGCCTCAGAAAAGTTATCAGTGGCCAACATTATATCCGCAAGTCTAATCTTTAAGTCACTCAGCTGAAATTTCAAGTGTTCCAAGTTCTTTGTCTGCAAGAACATTGTGACAAGTGGAGAAAAAGAAAAGACGTATTATATTTAATCCCTTTAGAAACAAAAGAAATATATAAACACCACCTAAAACCTTTAAAATTAGAGTTGCATTAATTTAAGGGCCTTAGTGGGCTAAGTCTACAATGAAACTAACTTACACCCAATATCTACTTTGTGTATTCAAATTACAGGTCGTTGTTTTAATGTCTGCAACCTGTAACTTACAACCAATATCTATTAACTTACGAGTAGGTATTTTGATATTCGTAACATGTTAAAAATCACATTTAATGCATTCATCCTACGTGGCTCCGGCCGAATTTTGACCTGTATAGGCTAAGCAGCCCATGCACTATATCCAATATCCAATATAAATAATTAGAGAACCTATTTTCATAGATAGCATATCTTCCATATTCGTCCCCAGTTATTTTTTTCATGGCTGCCGGATGTGGTAGAAACGTTTTTCTTTCTTCAAAGAATCTTCAAATTTGAATGTTGGAAAGGGTTTATAGTACGAATCACCAACGTATTCGTCTTTTTGTACCGAGATCACCCAATAAACCGGTTTTATTACCAAGGTCACCAACGCACTTTAAAAAGTAAATTTGTTTGTACATTTTATTGGCGATCTCAACACATAACCAACAAGTACGTTGGCGACCTCAACCTATAAACTAACAATTAAGTTGGTGACCTTAGTAATAAAACCGGTTCGTTGGTAATCTCGGGACAAATATAAGAGTACGTTGGTGATCCGTACCATAAACCTTATTGGCGGGAAAGGAGTAGAACCCATAAGACCTAGGGAATGTATATTATTTTTAATTTCTGTTAGACCGTTTGTCAATAATTATAATCAACTTTGGTATAATTCAAATAATCAAAGCAAAACTATGATTTTATTTTAAGGTTATCTAACTATATATATATTTGAATAAAAGTTCTAATTATATATGGTCAAGGGAGAAGGGTTTATACGAGGGGAACAATGGAAACTTCAATCTTGGTCGCTTCTTTATTTTTTTCAATGGTGCAGATTAGGCCACATCAATGAAAATGGTATTTGGTACAAAAAAAATTAAAAAAAAATAAGGGACTTAAATTGTAAATTGTACTACATGGATAAAATAAAATTTTCACATTTCATTTTACCATCTCAATCCCATGTATCATTTTCACTCTCTACAAACTTTTCTCAACCTTCTCCCTACAACTCTCACCTTGTATCTACGGAAACTCACCAGTGCCTCTATCATCATTCCACCACCACATGTTATCACCACCATCACCTTGAACTTGAACCACCACCTTTGACGAACCGACTTCCATGTACAGATGTAACCACCCTTGACCGTATGCATGGTTATTTTTGGCTTATAGATGGTTGTGTGACTTCTCGTTGTGGTGATTGATCCCAACAAGTAGTATTAGAGTAAGGTGGATCACAACAATACCTATGATCCATTTAACCGGTTTTAACCAACCGCATTTTAACCTGTATAACTAACTCAACATGGGTCATTTTAACTATAGTTGTTAAGATTTCGATCTTGATGATCTTACGACTTTACAATCATCCTAAACGAAAATGATCCCGATCTTGCATCAGATCTTAAAATCATAGGATCTTATTAGAGTCGCAATATTATGTCGATTCTAGGCATGCATAGGATCTTACGTTTTCGATCCGAATCTTACTCAACATAAATTAATTAGTTAACAAAATATAAATATGTTGATTTTTGTTTATAAAAGGCTAATGTGCTTATCGTTTAGTCTTATAAAACATGTAGTGGATGGGACGGATCGAGTACAATATATTTTTATTCTAAAACATTCATTCGCATCTCCATCCAATATCACCACTTTCACCGCTGCTATGCACGTGTACAAGGCTAGTTATAACACACGGATGTATGAGACTATAGCATATGAGTAGAATTTTAAAATCCCGATTGATCTTACGATCCTGATCTTGCAAAGACGAATTAAAACGATCATGGGTAAGATCGATCATGATCTTAACTACCTTGATTTTAACAGTACTACTATGTCAACAATTGTAATGTCCGGGAATGGAAGTTATGTCGTTAAATTTCCAGTTTTGTGATTTCGGGGATGAAATTATTTTTAGAGGATATGTTATAATGACCCTAATTTTTAAAATGTATAAATTAATATAAAAGGTGTTAACTGCTTAAAATTAATCGTGTGATAGTAAACGAATTATTATTATTAAAATATAATGTTTGAGTAAATATATAAACTAATACGAACACTTACATCTTATATTAATTATTATTATATTATGTTACTGGTTTAGTTAAATCTATATAATTCTAGACATTAGATTAAATTATATATAAAGATAATATACGTCGGTTGAGCTATATACAGAAGTCAAATGACAAAAATTGAAATAAATTGAAAGATAGGAACGTAGTAAATGTGAGGCGATATCAATCCCGCTTTTATGGGACACGTTTTGACCAACTTAAGCTAATACATATACACATGAATTCTGGCATAACAACCAAAAAAGTTCATCTGGTCGAGAGACAGAGAAAGGTCGGTAGAGTTGAGACGGAACATGATGTTTTAAGTGTTACTTCTGATCAAGTTCGTTGTCATTTCGGAGGTAATTCTTAAAACCGTAAACATATTTTAATCTTGTATTAGGATCTGTTTAAGAAGTAGTTAGTTAATGCTTAGTTTTAATCAAGATCAAATACGAAATGCGTTGTTCAAACTACTGTTTTCGGTAACGATATCTCGAAAGTTTCAGATCCTAAAATAGGTAATTTTGAACGAATCGGAACTTAAACCTTTGCAGCACTACACTGTATAATGTTATGCTTGATTCTAATTAATCAAATAGAACCAACCGTAAACAAATCGAACGAATTAATCTTTTGAAAATGAAACTGTTTCGTACGTAACATGATGGAGATGATTTCATGAATAAATTGTAATATTTCAATTCCACCCCCTTGTACTGTTTTAAATGTTGCCAAATAAATTAACAAAAAAAGTGGACATACATGTTTGCCCTCTGAAATGCTGATTTCTTACTAAGAAGTTAACAATCTTTCTAAAACTACCATTAGACCCCTGAGATATATAATTTGTTTTTAAACAGATCCTATAAGTGGAGTCATGTTTATTTAAAGATGAAAATATTTTTATGAATAAAAAAATGTAACGTCACACCTAGTACTTGGAACAACCTATGTAGCTTTTTGTTACCAACAGATTAATATAATCTTTGTATCATCTTAGTCGGACTAATAATTTGACAAGTATTATATATTATATTATGATAAAAGTATGCAAACAATTAGAACTGGGACGTGAGTATTTGGAGAACAATATCTAGATAACTAAATTTTCTAAGTTAGTTAAGTTGTTATATGTAGACTTTGTACGTGGAGGATTGTGGAGGATTCTATCAATTTTGAGAGCTTTAGACATTTATCCAGGTACGGATGTCTGTACTCTCTTTCAGCGTTATCTTGACATGCTTTGTTGATATCCTTGCGCTTTATTATCCTTGTGGTTCAGTTGATATCTTGATATACTTGTGTGATCCGATTCCCCTATCTTGATATACTTGAGATTTGATGAATTGTGAAAACTTTTGAGAAAATTTGCGTGAAAAGTGATTTTGAAAACTCAGGGAATTCATTATTGCGAGCTATTTTGATTCATTTGATTTAGGTTGCATATGCATGGTGGACATAATCTGGTGTTTGGTTGGTTATATGTCCACTATGCAACCATAGAACCCTATATTTTGTAGACAGAAGATAGGTATACCGAGTCAGCTTCCTGTGGAGGACCACAGGGGCATCATTGCGGCACCAATGACATCGCACTAACCGTGGCGTTGGGATTAGTCCACGGCATCTCCCCTTTGTTGATATATGTGATTGTGTGATTATGCTTGTGGAGAGCTTTTGATTTGTGCTCGCGGGAGAGCTTTTTGATTATTTGGAAGGCGTATGGATGCATGATACGTTTGATATGATATCATTTGTGTAGAGCGGTCGCGTGGTGTAGTGTCATACACACCTTCTGATTAGGGATACGTACACCTGGAGTCGCGATCAGTGTGTTATTGCGAGATATGATTTGATATGATATATTGTGAGATATGATATTTGGCACCGATGTTCTGTAGTGGATATTTTGTTTGTAGGGTACTCGGTGTAAAATAACTCAACCCCTCGTTGTTTCAGCCTTTATATCATTTGTTACTCTGGTGTAAGGGTGGTATTACTCGAATGGTGAATTTTGAAAGTTTTAATTATTTATCTCGTTTCATTCTTATTTTAAAATATTATTACTATTACTTTTATCTCTATCTAAATTCACGCACTGAGTAATTAGCTCAACTGCATTTTCTTTTCCTGTGGCAGATATTCAGGATTATATGGGATAAGTGCGAGAGCTTCAACACTTTAACTTAGCATAGAGATCATCAATAATTGTAGTTGATTTTTATTTAGGTTATTATTTAATATACATTATCATTTATTACTAGAAGAATTTATTGTATGTTTAATATGTAGCAATAAATGTGACCTTATATGTACGGGGTGTTACAACAATATTAATTGACAGTTCCTATAATATCAATCAATTAAAATAATGGGGAACCTATTAATGGACGTAACAAGTTACTATGACAAAATGATGATAATAAAACTAAAAGAAAAGGAAAAAACAGAAAGAAGGATCTTACAAAAAGTTTTTCATATGGCAGCTGAAATTCCAATGCTTCCTCAAGTTCATGGAGAATGTAGTTCATATCCGGGCGTTGTACTCGCTCATCGTTCAAGCAGGAATATGCGGCTTTCGAGAATCTGTCGAGTGAGTCCATGGCCATTTGATTCCGTAGGGGTTGAATTGTTTCATTTAGTGTTGTGTTTTCGGAATGAAATCTGGCCAGTGGAGCTAGAAACCTATCAAATTCATCTGGAATAAACGCTTTCCTCTGGTATAACACTTCCCATAAAACAACGCCAAATGAGTAGATGTCTGACTTGTGCGTCACACCTCCTGTCTTTTCAATTGCTGGGTCCATATACCCTATTGTGCCGATAGCTTCTGAAAAGAGAACCTGATCCATTCGATGTACTGAATGATTGATGGAATATTCAAAGCCAGATAACTTGGCCTCAAAATTTTTATCTAGTAAAATTGTGGAGCTGTTGATGTTACGGTGTATGACAGAGTACCCGTGTCTATTCCCCGTGTGGATGTAACTTAAAGCACGCGCAACACCAACACATATCTTCAATCTTTGAACCCATGTGAGGGTTGGTTTGCTTAGATACATCACGAGACTCCCTTTAACCTCATGCTTGTTTACGATGACCTTCTCACCCTTTTCATCACAAAACCCGATCAATGAAACTATGTTTTCATGCTTGAGACCAGATAGCGCAGAAATCTCTGTCCAGAACTCGATCCCTTGCTTATGCTTATCGTCTAATCTCCTTGCAGCAATTTTCACCCACTTCCCGGACCGTAAGAGCCGTCCTTTATAAACTTTGCCCAATCCACCATGCCCGATTACATTCTTATCATTGAAGTTGTTGGTGGCTTCTAGTATATCTTCAAGTGGGATTTGTAAGTGACTAAACGTCATGATTGCAGATGCCATATTTCTGTTTATCAAATGAAAGAGAGCACAAAGACAAAGGATAACAAGTTTCTCCTTTTACAAAAGAGATTTTTTTGTTTAATTAAAAAAGGAGATGAAGGTAAGATATACGTACAAGCAACCACACACATACATGATACATATATATATATATATATATATATATATATATATATATATATATATATATATATAATTTGTTTATTGTAAAAAGATTAATAAACTAAAAAGAATACGAAGTCACGTGAACCGTTAGATGGAGAGCTTTGAAAGCTAAATAATTACTCCCTTACTCCCTAATCTATTGTTCAATATTTCTTTTTTGGGCTAAGTCCCTCGAAATGTAACGAACTTTGCCCAATAATCTATTGTATATGATCAACTTTCGAGGAGGCATAAGAATGCAACCAACTTTCAAAAATGGTGTTTTAATATAATTTGCTGATGTGTCGCTCGTTGAAGGTGACACTTGGCGTACGGATGTGCCACGTGGCTTCCGGAGAGTTTGACAACTCATCGACACGTCAACAAATTACATTAAAACACCATTTTTGAAAGTTGGTTGCATTCCTATGCCTCCTCGAAAGTTGGTCGCATACAATAGACTTTTGGGCAAAGTTCGTTGCATTTCGAGGGACTTAGCCCTTCTTTTTTAGGTGTACCAAGTTAATTGTTCACTTCCCTAAATAAATAAAAAAATGAGATAAAGTTCTTTTTTACCCATATTGTATATATGTTAGACAAAAAAATAGGTAAAAAGTAGATGAGTAAAACTGTTATTTTACCAAAAAGTAAGAGAGATGATTATGTTTTCTTAAACCGCGTATATTTTGTCTGTGGACAATAAATTTGTGACGAAGGGAGTAAATTTTATTTTTGAAATTAATGACAATTGAGGGCATTATAGTATTTTCGCACCTCTTCTCCTACAATCACGTTTTCTGACTTTCTCAACAAATTTCTATTTATTTTTGGTATATGCTTTTCAAACAAAACTGATTCCTGATACAAACTCAAACTGGAGATAAAAAGTGATACAAAGTGGTGATAAAAGTGATGCACGATGATTTCTTCAATGCAGAGCATTCGTACCCGAATCCCGATCCTGTACCGCTACCGTACTAGTACCGTACCACTTTAAACGGTCCAGTATTTGGTACTCAATTTAGGCAAAAAAATAAACGGTACCAACTGGTTTTATACGGTTCGGTACCGATTCCGTACCATGCTCACCGGTGCTACGATCCTTTTATATGCAAACCTTAACATTTGATACAAATTGTATTTGATACAAAGAGTACTAAAATTGGTGTAAACAAACAACATTATTTGATGCACAAACATACAATAAAGATATATAAACCTATGTAAATGATACACAGTAATTTTCGCAGTGATGTAGTTCTTATTCACAACATTCGAAGAACATTCGAGAAACAGTTAGAACTAAAATTTGTAACAATTATTGTCAGAGAAAACGAGTTTCGATCCAGAAAAGGAAATAGTCGTCGTGTATGTGGTCTACATCCGTGAATGGGAACCGTTTTATTTCGGCAAAAACAACTGGGTTGAGTTTGTATGAATTATTTGCTGAAGTTTAAAAGCAGAGAGAGAAAAAGCTTTGTAATATTTTGATATGGAGATGAGATATGCAATATGCTAGAAGTCACGTGTGGAGGATAGAGAAATACTTTCTCGATCCCAATTTAATTGTACACAAATAAAAAATACGCAGTTTAAGAAAATATCTACTTTTCTCTTACATTTTGATAAGGTGACTGTTTTATCTATTACATGACAGTTTTACCTTCTACCTTTTAACTAATTTTTTACCTTACATATATATATTAGGAGTAAAAATAACTTTATCTTCTTATACTTATCTATTTATGGAAGTGGATAATTAATTTGGTATAGTTCAAAATGAAATACTGGACAATAGATTAGGAACAGATAGAGTATAAATTAGGGGTATAAAAGAATTTTATGTCATCATTTTTATCTATTTATGAAAGTGGACAATTAATTTTAAACTGCCCAAAATGAAATACTAGATTATAAATTTGTGACGGATGGAGTAATAAACTACATACCCAAATTACCCTCAAGCCTTGAAGTACAGGTGTCAAACTTTTGTGGCTTCTTACTCTTTTTACCCAAACTCACTTTTTATTAGATCATATACATATATAGAGAGAGACTTTGGATCATGTGAGAATAAGAGGATTCCGTGAGAACGGTGAGAACACATTATAACCCTTCAATTTTTTCTTTAATCAAAAATTCTGATTTCTAAAGTGGTATTTTTGTAAATAAAGTGAAGTTCCTATAGGATGACATTTTCGTAAATAATGCGAACTTTGATTAAGCTTCACACGAGTTTTCAAAGAGGTGAAGTTTTTTTATTATTATTATTGTTCACCTATATCAATATGAAATTATGACAAACTTCACATAAAATTTGATGTCAAGCTTATACTTATAAAGACTTCACACCGTTTTATAATGTGAAGCTTTATATTTTTAAAATTATTTACATGTAAAACAATATGTTAATATGAAATTATGACAAACTTCACATAAAATTTGATGTGAAGCTTATACTCATAAAGACTTCACACAGTTTTATGATGTGAAGCTTTATATTTTTAAAATATTTCACATGTAAAACAATATGTTAATGTGAAATTATGACAAACTTCACATAAAATTTGCTGTGAAACTTATAGTTATAAAGACTTCACACGGTTTTATAATATGAAGCTTTATATTTTTAAAATACTTCACATGTAAAACAATACGTTAATACTCCCTCCGTCCCAAAATAATTGTCACCGGACAAAAAACACGCATTTTAATAAAAACATAATCATTATTGCTCTCTCTTTCTTACTTTTTTTGCAGAATGACAGTTTTACCCTTAACCAATTAAACACTGCTTCTTTAAAAGTTTGTAATAATAAATTCAATAAAGGGTAATATGGTAATCACGATCAAACTTTCATATCTATTTTTGGAAGTGGACAATTAATTTGAGATGTCCGTAAAAGGAAAGATGGACTATAATTTTGAAACGGAGGGAATATGAAATTACGATAAACTTCACATAAAATTTGTTGTGAAGCTTATAATTATAAATACTTCACACAGTTTTATGATGTGAAGCTACAAGAAAAAAAAGGATTCACAAAAAGTACATTGTTAAGCAAAGAAATTGATTCACAAAAAAATACATCGTGAAGTAAAAAAAAAATTATTCACACACAAAATGTATTGTGAATGAAAAATAATGTTCCACTTATTTATTACTTTTCCTATAAAAGCTGGGATGTTAAAGTAATCACGGCCAGCGGCTCACACCATTTGTAACTCTTTTAGGAGAAACGATATATATAAAGGTTTAAAATTTAAATATTAGGCTAGTGCCACACGTCAATCTTCTACAAGATATTGTGTGAAAGTGGTTCGTTTCTTAAAGTTCATGAAGGCCCATATCTAGTCAGTTTATCAGGCCCTTCCCAACGCAGCCCATCGCTTGGCGTCGATTCGAACTGACGAGACCGACGACGATGGCACGGCTTCGTCGGTTGGCTCGTCGGTTTCGGTCCTTCGGTTTGACGACGAGGCTTCGGTTTGTTCGCGAGACCCATTTGTTTTTTTTTTTTGTTTTTTTCCTTGTATCCGGCCAAAACAAAAAAAAAAAATTCAAACTTTTAAAACTTTTACATTCCCCCTTTTTTTAAACTTTTAAAACTTTTAAACTTTCCAACTTTTAAACTTTTAAAACTTTCAAACTTTTAAATTTTAAAAACTTTTAAACTTTCAAACTTTCCCCCTATTTTTTTAAACTTTTACCTATAAATATACTTACATATTACACTCATCTTCACACAACAATTTACACAATTCAACTTCCAAAATCTCTCTAAAAATCCTCTCTATTCAAAATGTCCAAAAACAACAAATCAACTTCCAAAAACAACAAACAAAGTATTGCCAAAGATATGTGGCAAAATTTGTTGAATAGCCCGTTACCAAACCCGAATTCACCAAACACTCAAGCTTCCGGATCTTCGTCTCAACCAAACACTCAACCTACCGGGTTTGCCAACTTTCCACCTATTGCAAACCCGTTCACCCTTGATCCGCACGACCCGAGGAATAATTATGCATTCCAAGGGTGGTACACAAACACACAATCCTCACCACCACAATCACAATTCCCCCACCACACGCAATGGCCACAACCACAGTGGTCCCAAAATACACAATGGTCACCACAACAAATGCCATTCACCGTACCCGAAACTTCTTTCCATGAAAGCTCCGACGAGGCGAACCCGGAACCGGAACCCGAAACCCGAACCAACAAGAAAAAGGGTAAACGGGTTCAAAAGGGTGAAACGGCTAAACGTGTTCAAACACGTTGGATGGACGAGGAGGCTAGGATTTTAGCCGAGCGGTGGATACATTGTTCCGAAAATGGTATCCTAGGAAAAAATCAATCAACCGAGTCTTTTTGGGCTAAAGTGGTTCAAGGTTACAATACTTGTGTTTCAACAAAACGTAACCTTAATCAACTGACCGGCAAATGGAACAAGATTTCCAAAGACGCAAAAACATTCCAAGCTATCTACAAACACTACAAAGAAGTTCGCCCACAAAGCGGTGCCGATGAAAACGACGTTATGATTGCCACCCGAAATGCATTCCGGCAACAAGTTGGGCGTGCCTTCATTTACGAGTCATCTTGGAATGTTCTTCAACATTATCCAAAATTCTTTACCGAGCCGGGCGTAATGGCCAACGAAGATTCTTTCCATGAGTTTGTCACCGATCTGGACGCGGATGAACAACCGACTGCAACGGCTCTTGATAATAACATGAAACGGTTGTTCCAAAACGACTACATCCGCCGTCCTCCTGGCCGAAAGGCGGCTAAAAGTACGGCATCAAGCTCCGCCGGTTCATCTTCACGAAGTGTTCAGTCTGAAAAACTGGAAACACTTGAAGCAGTCAAGCAAACCGCTCTCGCGCAACAAGAAGCAATTAAAGTGATTAAGGAAAACGCGATGAAAAAAGCCG
Source organism: Pseudognaphalium luteoalbum (assembly GCA_963422505.1). Lineage (NCBI taxonomy): Eukaryota > Viridiplantae > Streptophyta > Magnoliopsida > Asterales > Asteraceae > Pseudognaphalium > Pseudognaphalium luteoalbum. Next base: position 95,269,953 of record OY730198.1, read on the forward strand.
CCTACAAAGCTTTGAGTTTTTTGTGTAAAAAGCTTCCGAAAAAGGCGTTTAAAAAAGAAATTAAAATGCTGAAAAACGCGAGGAAAGAAGTCGTGACACTCTACCAAGACCAATATGCCAACGACGAATCGGACGAAGACGAGCAAGAAAACGCGAACGAAACCGACGAGTCGAGCTCCGATTAGATTATGTATAATTTTTCTTTTTAGGAATTGTCGTAATTTTTATTTTTAGGAATTGTGGTAATTTTTATTTTTAGGAATTGTTGTAATTTTTATTTTTAATAGAATGTTTTTATTTAAATTATTGTGTTTAATTTAAATTATTGTGTTTAATTTAAATAGTTTTGTTTTAATTGATTAAAGAATTGGTCAGTGGGTCCCAGAAAAATGAAGTGACGGAGCAGGGATGGGAGGGGTCTGTCAGTTTCAGTCAGTTTTCTGAAAATGCTGACGTGGCGCTGACGTGGCTCCGTCGGTTTCAGTCAGTTGAGTTTAGGGTTGGGAGTGGCCTCAGACCTACTTGTCATTTCTCAAAAAAAAATTAATAACGTGTAGTTTGCTTGTACTTGCCTTTTGTGTTCATTAGGGTCGGCATAAAAGGGCATGGTGTTTACACACTTCTATTTCAGATTGCACACCCCTATCACATCAAATCGTCCCTTTTGTTATATCAAAAGTTCTAATTGCACATCTTCTAACTATCAAATCAATTTTCAGGTTTTGTTTAGTGTTTTCTTTGTTTCTTTTTCTAATTTTTCAAAGGATATGTTTTTTATAAAAATAATACCTATTTTTTTTTACAAAAAAACTTACTCTCTCCGTCCCAATAGGTATTCAAATTCCACTTCAGTCAATCAGAAAAGACTTTCATCGATACACATGTGATGTTATTGATCGATAGTGTCTTTTCTCTGTAAAGATGTGGTGTTATTGATCGATAGTGACTATTCTAAAACTGTTTGCGTTTTGAAATGCGACACTTTATAAGAAACGCATGAAGTATGTTTTTTTTTTTTAAATTAATTATTTTTTAAAATGTTTTTTACTAAATTTTATTCAAAGAAAAAAACTTATTTCTATAAAAAAAATGTTTTTAAGACATTTTAATGAAGTTTTTCTATTGATTTTCTTTTGTTTTATAATAAATCATTTTCATTAAAATTTCATCCTTTAAAAATATTCGCAATTATTGATTATTAATTTTTAGAATTTTCTTTTAACTCTATAAAAATTATAAGAGACAAAAAGACGAAATAAGTAAAAAACGAAAAAAATAACATTTAATTGATTAGGCAGGGTATGTTCCCAGAATTCAAGAGTGTACATATAGAATTACCCGGCCCGCATAAAATCCCAGAACAAGTTAAATGGATTAGGGTGCTCCCATCAGATGAATCGGATGCAAATCGGTTGGCAACCGATTGGCCCCTCTGTGTCATTCATCAACCGGTTATCTGATTCTTTATCGGATGAAAAAAGTGGGCCCCACATATTTTTTTACGTGATTCAACCGTTACCCTAAAAAAATTAAATATGTATAACATATATATAACGGTAATATATATACATATTATAATTTTTCTTTTTTTAAAAAAATCTTTTTTATCCACCCAAACACACTATAAATACATATACAACTAAACCTCAAATTCACACACTTTTTCTATTATGTTTCTACAATTCCACCCTATTATTCCATACAAAAACTATCTACATAATTCTACCATATTTTTATTCTCAAATCGTAAATGGATTCCAACTCCGATTCCGATTTAGAAGATTTGAAAGACTTTAATCAAGTCTTCAATCTGGAAATTGCACTCGCTTTGCTAGATTCAATATTGTCCGATTCGGGCAACGAGGAGGAAAGTTCATTCCGTCATGAGCACCAAGACGATTTATTGCTAGAGATCGTGATACAATGGGCCAACGTTTATTTTGCGACTACTTTGCCGAGAACCCAACATTCACGGCCGAGTACTTTCGTCGACATTTCGAATTAGTCGACCCTTATTTATCCATATTTGCCAAGGTATATTATCTTATTCACAACAATCGCTACCTGAATATTCTGCATACTTCCATCAAAGACTTGATGCTACCAGAAAACTTGGTTTCAACGTTTACCAAAAGTGTACTTCCGTCGTACACCAATTGACGTATGTTTGTGCTACCGATGCATTCGATGAATATTTACATATGGATCAACAAACATCATACAAATGTGTGGAAAATTTTTGTAAATGTATTTCATCTATATTCTACCTAGTACCTAAGAAAACCAACACTCCATGTGTGCAACGTTTACAACAACGTCATGCCGAGTTGGATGGTTTTTCGGGTATGCTCGGGAGCATCGATTGTATGCATTGGCCGTGGCAAAACTATCCGGTTGCGTGGCAAGGGCAATACACATGAGGTGATAAGGTCATCCAACAATCATGCTCGAAGCGGTTGCGTTTTATGATACGTGGATTTGGCGTACTTACTTTGGTCTAGCGGGTTCGAGCAATGACATTAATATTCTTAATGAATCCGACTTATTCAACGATTTACTACAAGATAGAGCTCCACGAGTAAATTTCACGATCGCCGATCGTCAATTTACCAAAGGTTATTATCTTGCTAACGATATTTATCCAGAATTGGCGACTCTAGAAAAGTTGTTTAAGTATCCACTAATGCCACAAGAACATCGGTTCAAGAGATATCAAGAATCTGCAAAAAGAAAGATGTTGAAAGATTATTTGGTACATTTCAATAAAACTTGGCTAGACCATATATATAACACCCTTCTTTTAACAACATATATTATATTAATAAACATCGGAAGCGAGTCCCAAACATATATATTATATTTACATATACCAAAATGTTTAACTTTTTGAAACATCACACTTATATATATAATTACAAAATCATGTACTAACGACTAGGTGTTATATAATTTTTTTCAAAACATAATTTCAAGGTTCACAAAACATCAGAGTAGCTGTAGTAATAGTCAAACATCCCATCTAGTGTCCTTAGCCCAGCCCGTCGTCTAACCAAAATCTACAAAAATGTTAAACATGGTTGGATTAGCTCACAGCTAAGTGAATGGAACTGTAAACAGTTCAATCCAGAAATAACAAATCTTACAACAAAGCAACAATAAACACAGTGTCAAAGAGGATCGGCGGTTCCTGATTAGCCAATCAAAGAACCCTTAAACTACTGCCGGCCCCAACAGTGATTTACCGATAGTTTGAAGCTATCTTCACTGACTATGGTTCATCCATCAACTATGTGTATCGGAAACCCCGCCAGTCAAACAATAGCAACAAACCCAACCAGCGTTGACCTCTGAATAATCATATCTCAACTAGCCAATCAAGAGTCACATAATGCATAATAGTCATGCCATCATGGAATAAGAACAACAACAGTCAACAATAATAACAATATCCAAGACTAACAGTCAATAACTATAACACACTCCAAATAAATAAGGCTATATATATATATATATATATATATATATATATATTTAAACATAACGGAAGCGATAATTAATAATCACAACATAGTTTGCCATTTAAAACAAAAGTGCAAACCGCATAATATTATTCAAACACTTAATACATCCTTTTAAATATTACGCCTTAGTGTTATTAAATTCAACATAATGATAAACTATTAACATGATTGACCAAAACAGAGTAAGCGGTGTCAAACATTCCTTTCCCAAACTCTTGCCAACCCACATACAAAAGATAACCTGCAAGAAGTTAGGAGGAGGGATTAGCACAAAGCTAAGTGAACAGATCAATAACTATCAACCTAACTCAGATTAACAATTGTTTACAGATAAGCATCATAAACAACTAGCGTCAAGAGGATCGGTGGTCCTTGAAGAACCCTACTACCGCGGTGGCCCCCAAGCAACACTTACAACCACTGAAGGCCAATTCAGTGATCTAACCGATAGTGGGGTACTATTACTTTATACAACATCATTTCAATAAACAACACATGTACAAAGCACTAATATTGTCCAAGTAATAGTATCCCAACCCAATCGCAATTGACCTCTAAAGAAATCACATAATTCATAATCATCATGACAATATGTAATTAAAAACGGTAAAACTACATTTACTCGCTGTAATCAGATTGTTACAACCAACTTAGATCCACTCACCCTTACGATCGCAGTTTTCACTCAAAAGTCTTATATTATTGAGTCTTCGGATTATCTAGAAATATAAACAAGTAATAAATTAGAAACTCATTTATAATAATGTAATTCATCTCAAAACGAATCATATAATGGTAACAACCACAATGTTCAACATTCATCTTCACTTATTAAATTTTTAATATATATATACATATATATATATATATATATATATATCGGAAGTACAACATGAAAGCAAACTGATTTTAACCCTGATTAACCACCTACCCGATCGGCTATAAGGCCCAGACGATCGACTATAAGCCTTTTACCCGATCGGTTAGTCCCTGACCCGATCAGCTACTCTGAAGAATTTTAGAACTTTTGTTCAGACGCAAGCTGCTGTAAACGTGTTGTACTAATTTAGCCATTCGGCTAACTTTACCCGATCGGTTAGCCATACATACCCGATCGGCTAGCCAGCCATAGCCGATCGGCTATGAACAAAAAACTCAAAAACCCAATTTTAACTCAGAAACCCAATTTTTGTTCCTGCAACTTTCAGTCCAAACCCAAAACCCAAAATGCAGATACTAAACACGAATTCATTCAATAATTCACCTCAAGTATCATCAATAAACATGGTATAACAATGAGCAACATCATCTAACATCAAATTCTACACATGCATCAATTGCTCAACCTAATTTTTAACCAATTTCAACACATATAAGTAAATGGTAAAATCAACTTACAATAGAGATGCTAACAAGAGGAAGATGATGACAATCAGATGCCAAGTTACATTCACAGCTCCAATTATGATCAAATTCAGATTCACAGCTCCAACATCATCCAACTTAGATCGTAAGTCATAGAGAGAGATAGTGAAAATAAGATAGTTAGGTCGACCTACAACCTCAACCCAATATAAGTTGGTATTAAAATTATACCCGTTCTAAATCTATTGTCTGGAACCTAAAAAATCATTTGCGAGAAAATATATTTTACTATACAGTCATCTAAATTTATTTAAAACAAGTAATAATTTATTTATCACAATAAGTCGTTTGACCATTTGACCTATTGATTTAAATTATCTAAATAATGTCAAGTATTCGTAAATACAATTTAAATAACGAAATAAATTAAGGAAAAATACCGTAATTCTACTAGGCCCAAGTCGAGGATGTTACAAATCTTTCCTCCTTAAGGAGATTTCGTCCCCGAAATCTCGCTACACTCAAAGAGATTAGGATAACGCGTCCTCATGCTAGACTCAGTCTCCCACGTAAGGTTTGGACCCAAACTATGATTTCACTTAACCAACACCATGGGTATATCCTTCTTTCGAAGTTTAGTCACCTTACAGTCTAAAATCTCTACAGGCTCTTCTTAGAGAGTTTGGTGAGAGAGATAGATTGTGAATGTGAGAAAATAAAATGATCAGGTGATTTTGGGGAAAAAGGGCGACACCCACCAACCATATACCTGTACTCAGTCGAATTTTTACTTCCCAATTAAATCTACAGTCTGGAATCGAAAACCATTTACAATTTTATTTTACCGTGAGCTCCAATAATTTAAAACAGACAATATTTTATTATCCCCAATTAATCCTGAGACCCAATAACCCATTTATTTATCATAACAAATATCAAATTCACACTTCTATACTTTTAATTATCCGTTTTCAAACCAATAATCATTTTAAAATTCCAGACCCGAAAACTGGATGTTAGAATATAGCACCAACATGATCGAAAGAATCATGTATTGTTGTGTGATTTTACACAACATATAACCGAGAACAACGGTCGAAACATTTGCGAACTAGAAGAAGACTATCCGTCAAACCTGACGAATGCAATACGATGTTCATGACAATAAAGAGTTGAAACACAATTGCGTATGGATAGGGATTACGCGAAACGGTACATCATGAATTGTGTAATACTCTAATAACTCCCACCAAATTTCCCTATTCTTGACTTTGTAATGTTTTATTTTAATTATTGTATATATTTTTATAGGAAAAGTAATTATTTTTAAAAAATTGTTTTTTAAGGATATGTAATATTTTATTTTAATTATTGTAACGTTTTAATTTAATGAAATATGATTTATTTTATCTGTTTTGAATTAAATAATTTAATGAAAATAAAGTGATTAGTTATTGATGGCCGAAAATATTCAGTTACTGAAAAGCTGATGTGACGCTGAGGTGACATAAGTGATGAGGAAGTGATGAGAAAATGGATGTAAGTGGTCTTACTAGCTACTAAAATGTCTCCCTAACTAAACTATCAAGAAACTGTGCAAATTTACAAACCCCGGAGTTAAAGATTTAAAGGCTAACACATGCGGCATTGAATACTACTCCCTCCGTCGACCTAAAATTATTGTCACAAGACAAAAAAATACATTAAGAAAAGTGCATTTATTATCGTCGAGTCGGTATGCAAACATATAAAATTGGAAATGAAAGCTGGAACATGCTACATGTTGGGCTATGAAATATAAAATGATATTCAACATCTAGTTGCATATGCAATGAGCTGGAGAGATTAGGATGCTTTAATTACAAGTTGACTATTACATTCTATAACCAAGGTTCAGGGCATCCAATGAAAACAACTGCAATTTGGTTGGTGCTCTTAATTTGTTAATCAAACATATGGAGTATATTTTAATTTTTCTCAACGCCCCTGGTTACGATGAAAGGGTGTCTTTCCTTGAATACATAGATAATTAGAGGATTTAGTATTTCTAATTTCTAAATGCATTCAATTTTACTCAAAAATGTATAAATATGTATCTAACTTAGAACTTGGAACTTTTAATAATCTCTGTCGTATGTATCAGATGAACCTTTTGATGGTGTGTCAAGTTATATGGGTGACACATGAGTCGTGACACAAGTTATATGGTGTGTCAAGTTATATGGCTAACTAGTGCCTTAAGGGCATAAGATAAGCTTAATTAAATGCACTACAACTTTCTATATATATCACAAAATTCATTGAGTAAACTCACTTGTTTCCAATTATACATCATCATTTACTACATTTTATATTATTTATGGAAAATTAAACATCACTAAATGACACTAACTTGTGCCCTTAGAGCACTAATTAGATTTTCCCCACATTATATATATATATATATATATATATATATATATATATATATATATATATATATGACACATCATCAAAGTTACAATCCAATACATACAATAGAGATTATTATTTTAAGTTGGATACATACTATACATTTTAAGTAAAGTTGAATACATTTATAGATACGAATCCCATGATTAGATAGATACAATCAACGCAGAAGATGTCAACAGCAGGATCTAAAATTTATAATTGTCCTTATATCTTGATGATGTTTCGATATTTAGTCTTTTCATGATCTTCGTTTGAGACTTAAAGCGATTAATATCTTTATATATATATATATATATATATATATATTAGGTTTTAAACCCGTGAGATGCACGGTCATTAAAAAAAAATACAATTATAAATTTATTTATAAGTACTCCAATAAATTACTGTTGTTAACTTTAAATGTGCAATCATGATGAAAATTGAAAAAGTATATAATAACATAAACCAAACTATATAATAAATTAACAAACTATTATAATTAATTGTAGAAATTAATATATGGAGCCAAATAAAACACAATGAATTGTACGAAGATACATAATAAGTATCACATGTATTCGTAAAAAATTGTTGGTCTTTAATCCTGTGCAATGCACGGTAATGTATATAAAACTATTATATATTATGAAATAGTCAATATCAATATTGTAATTGAAAATTATAATTTTGTCATTGAAAATACAAAAATAGTATACAACAACCAAAACATATGTGAATCAAAAGTTCAAAGTTTTTGTGAGTAACAACATAAGAAACAATGGCAACACTTTAAAAATTATTAACGTAAAATATTACAACAATAAATGTTATATAACTTTAACATAAGCAACATATGTAATAGTTTCTAACATTTTTGTCTCAACTCGACATCTCAATCCACCAATGTGTTAACTCGTGAAATGTCTACATATAGTTGATCACGAGTGAAATTCGATTGTTGATGAAATAAATTCAATGAGACAACGAGTGTATTTAACTTTTGTATTAATCAATGCAAAACATACCTAATAAAAATAAACTTAAATGATTAACTTTTGGTCAACCTATAAGTTAAGGTGCTTAAACATTTTTATAAAAAGTTAGAAGGGTTAAAACGAAAAAAATAAAAGTGTGAGGATTAAATTATTATCAACACTTTTTAAAAACAATTTATAATAATATTTAAATTTAAATTAATAATAATGGAAAGCCATGTGGCGTCTTTAGAATTTTAGGAGTCAAAAAAATTAATAATAATAGAAAGCCATATGGCATCTCTAGAATTTTAAAAGTAATGTATTTTTGACATGTCATCTTATGATGATTAAAAAGATTACACATAAGCAAAAAAATCTTTGTTTTATATATATATATATATATATATATATATATATATATATTAGTTTATATATATAAAATAGATGACCATGGAGGATCTTGGGCCTTTCGATAAGTTCCTCCCTTAAGATCTAATGGTGTACATTAGATTATCGTAATTATACTTTCCTCCCCCAATCAATATATTAATTACAAAAATGATTATTTTAATTATTATTAATTATTATAAAACAACGCACTAAAATTTAGTGAACTATAAAATTATCATAATTACACTTTTCTCCCCAATCAATATATTAATCACAAAATAAGTAATATTTTAATTATTAATTATTATAAAACAATGCAGTCAAATTTGGTGAACAGAAATTCAACAACGCACTCAAATTTAGTGAACTATAAAATTATCATTATTACACTTTCATCCCTAAATCAATCTATAATTTCAAAATAGGTATTATTTTGATTATCAATTATTATAAAACAACGTAACAAATTTAGTGAATAAAAATTTGATTCTTCAAACGTTTTCCAAATCCTTAAGTTATTATTTATACGATACACTTCTAAAAACCTTAAATCCTTAAGTTATCAATTCTTTCTATATAGATACTATAACTTTAATACCGATTTGTAGAGCAACAAAATCTTCAGCGTTTTATCGAATGGTTAAAAGTCAACCTCCCCAAAGATGGAATTCTAGAAGATGAAATAAAAAAAATAAAAAAACATGGAAAAAAATCATGAAGGGTTATCATCTAACTAATTAAATCCGCTCATTAGGTTATGAAATAAATGATGGTTACGTCATAGATCTAAAACTTCTTCAAGAAATATTAGCTTGTGCGAATGCAAACCCACTTCTACCAACACCTTTTTTATCTTATATATTTTAATTATTCTAATATTCCTTCCCCGATCAACATATCTGTCTTCTCTTCTCTTCTCTCTTCTCTCTTAAAGGAGGAGGTTAATTACTTAATCTCCTCCTAAATCAGCCTTCAAAATTAATCCTCATCATTCATTGGCTTACTCCATTTAATTTTGGCTTACTCCATTTAATTTTAACCCTTAATTGTCATTAGGCAAATGATTTATTAATCTTAAAATTTTTGACCCCCTTTTCTTTTTTTCTTCCAAACATGCCCTCATGATTCACGTACCCCCTCCCTTGCTTTTGTTTCAAAATAATCCACGGTAGTAACCCAAAACAATCAATCGATTCAAATCCAAACACCGATCAGAGTCCCAAATTGATTGAAAAAACTCTTTCCTGCATCTTCTCCTCTTCCAATCGTACACTTTAACAAAAACAATCACCATAGAAGAATTTCTACGCGGGTATCATATTGCTACGATTGAATCCAGAATGTGATCAAAATTCACAAAATTAAAACGTGATCAATTAACTCAGAATCTTCATCACAAATCGGACATGAATACCTCTTTTCGATAGATTTGAGAGACGCGGGATTCTTCAACGCAAGCCAAGGTATTGTGTCAATATACATGTCGAATTCAGTTTTTTGTTCATCATGAATTTCAATTTTTTCATCAATTGTGGTTAAATACTACTCATAGAAATTTTAGTACATATTTTTTGTGCATTCTAGGTGTTTGATAAAATATCGGTCAGAGTTTCTTACATGTGGTGTTGCTTTTACTTTGGTTTCTTATTTATTTTAATATTATGTGTATTTGTTACAATATCAATTAAAGCCATTTTGATTGGATTTAGCTGATCGTTTGGGTCCAATTTGGACTAACTGATTCTCGATTAGTTTATTTTTTGAGTTGATTTGAAAAGCTTATTTGTTTAAATTCATATTAATTTTTTTCAAAAGGGCTGTATAGATAGATGGCTAAAGTGATCAAATGCTTCAAAAAAGTTGGTTCATGAAGTTGTAATCGGACGATTTTAATTTAAACAGATACTAAAGACAGCTTGTAGGTGGAGTATTTGTCTAAAGATCACGTCACAGGCGATGAGGATGTTACTCAAATTTTGATCATGCTAAGCAGCAATGTGTTATCTTTTTAGGGTGGGTTCAAATGAGAATAAGAATTTGTGTGAGAATGAAGGACCAATGATATCAAGCAATGTGTACAAAGAGAATGTTCACATGTACAAAACTCATTTACCCCCAACATCAATTATCTCACAAACGACAAATCGAAAAATTATGAAAATTGCACCATTAAATTCAGCGTTTCATCCTCTTCGATTTGCCGTCCCTCAAGGCATACTTTCGACGAGTTTTTTTTTCTTCATTTTTTTGGTGGGTTTCACATATACTAACACATGTGTTAAAGTGTTGCATTTAGGGTTTGGGGCTTAGGGGTTAGGGTTTGGGGTTTAGGGTTTGAGGTTTGGGGTTTCTCCCTGAAACCCCAAACCCTAACCCATAAACCCCAAACCCTAAACGCTTTACGAAACTCTAAACCCTAAACCTTAAACCCTACTAAACCCCTAAACCCTACTAAACCCTAACCCTAAGCCCTAATTTTAACCACAAATTAAATGTACAAACAATCACTAACACATGTGTTACTAATTTGTAAAACCCATCAAAAAATGAAGAAAAAAAAGTTGTCAAAAGTATGCTTTGAGGGACGGCAAATCGAAGAGGAGAAAATGCTGAATTTTATGGTGCAATTTTCATGATTTTTCGACTTACCGTTTGTGAGATATTTAATTTTTAAAAATGTGGAGGAGAGAGAATAAAGTGACACATGATATAAATTTGTTGATTCCCTCATTCTCACTCAAAATTGATATACTCATTTGAACCTTACTCTATCTTTTTAATTAAGTTATTGGTTAAAGTTTGAATTATATGGGATAATGATAATTGATATGAGATATGTTTGAAGTTCAATTACAATATCAATCGATTATTCATGATGTCAAAACTAAACTCTTGATATTCAATTGTAATTTAGTTGGATGTGGTTGACCAGAGATTCTTGCTTTATGCAGATCTGAATGAGTATTTTATACAACTGATTATAATCATGTGTAGAGGTAGCATAAATTGGTTAGTCAAAAGGGGTACGGGTGAGGTCAAAATGGCTGGTTTGGGCTAATCAAAAACTTTATTTTGCATGTTCTCTTAATAATTTGTACTCCTGAATATTAATATTAGATAATGATTTCATGAATAAATTCTTGTGGGAGGTTTTACGCGTTAAATATACACTTTGGCTTACTTTGGTCTCTTTTCACCCATTTATCTTATCAGAATTCTATTATTTCTCATTTGATAATCATAACTCAGATTGACCAATGATATTGGTATTGGTAAATGACATACAGAAAAGGAATACAAAAGAGTTGCTCTTTATGATGTTCTTTGATTTGGCAATTTTTGGGGAAGTATTTTGTAACAACTTGATCTTGAAATGATGGGTTATGCATTTTAATTTGTATAGTTTACACTTCAGATCAGAAGTCAATAATAACTTAGCTATTGTTAATTGTCAAACCAATGGTGTCTTAAAGGTCTTTTAGATTATTAGCAAGAAAATCCTTTTGATAAAATAGTTGTGGTATGTGAATATTGCATAACCATGTTACTCTATCTGTTTCAGATGGGTACTTAGTGCACGCACATGTAATTTAATGATTTATTACAGACTGGACATTTCTGAACAATCTTCTTTTATGTTTTCTCATATCATATTTCTCTTCTTTCCAGGTGGCAATACCCATTTCTTGACGTATGTTGTTCATATTTTACTATATGATAGGCATTCTAACCATTTAAGCATTAGCAATAGAATTCTATACTCATATGTAAGTGATCTTATAAACTTCTTAGATGTGATTCATCACACTTACTTTCATAATCCAAAACATCTATTATCTGTTAAATTTTGTTGTAGGTCATTAGATCCCATCGTTGTACTTTCCTAAACTGAAAGAAAGACTGACGACATTTATTTTGGTCCCTGTAAACAACACAGTATATATAATGTAACTGGTTTAAACACGATTTTTTAGTCAAAAGTACCCATCGAAAGGGGTCTATTGAGTTTACCATGACATTTATTTGTCCAATTACTATGTTAACAATATGTTAATCTTCTAAATGTTGACGATACATTAATTAGCCTAACATGATACTAATTACATGTATTAACAGATGATTAGGCACTAATTACTAGTTCTAATTTGGCGGGTGTCATATGTGATGCCACAAACAATTAATTGTGAATTTCAAGCTACTAATAATGAGGCAGAATATGAAGCATTAATTGCTGGACTACAATTAGCAAAGGACATAAGAGTACAACATTTACAAGTTTATATGGATTCTCTATTAGTTGTTAATCATTATAATGGTACTTATGCCGTCAAAGGTGAAAAGTTGACATTGTATTTGGATATAGTTAAAGAACTTGTAGGTATTTTTGAGACTTTCAACATAGAGCAAATACCAAGGGAAGCTAATTCAGAAGCTGATGCATTAGCAAATTTGGGATCAACTCTCAAGATCCCGTCATACATCAAGAGCTCTATTGCGCATATCCTGATACCTGCCATAACAGATAAAAAGATTGAAGAAGTATGTGATATTGATGATCCTGATCCTGGAGACATATTGGATACATCAGCTTCTGGGGGAAAATCGGGATCATGGATGCAACCAATCATGGAATATCTACAAAATTATGTGATCCCAAAGGATGAAACAAACCCCAAAGTTTTCAAACTTAAGGTATCTCGCTTTACCATCCAAAATGGAATATTGTAACGTAAATCTCTTGCAGGATCATTATTACGATGCCTTGAGGATCCTGAAACACAGGCAGTACTTAAGGATATACATGAAAGAGATTGTGGAAATCACTCTGGGGGCAGAGCGTTATTTTCAAAAACTTTAAGAACAAGTTACTTCTGGCCCACTATGCGAAAGGATTCCATAGATTTTGCTCGCAAATGTGACGCTTGTCAAAGACATGGGAACATCCATCATCAACCGGCAGAACTGATGTATTCAATTATCTCTTCATGGCCATTTATGAAGTGGGAAATGGATATTGTGGGAAAGCTACCTACTACTCTTGGAGGAAAGGTTTTTATGCTTCCAATGACAGATTATTTCTCAAAATGGATTGAAGCTGAGACATTTGTGCAAGTAAAAGAAAGGGATGTGATCTCGTTCATCAAAAGAAATCTCGTGACTAGGTTCGGGATCCCAACGGAGATAGTGTGTGACAATGGATCCCAGTTTATTGGGAATAGAACAACTAAGTTTTGTGAAAGTTTGGGAATTAAAATGATAACTTCGACACCAGTCCATCCTCAAGCAAATGGACAAGCGGAATCCAGCAACAAGATTATTATCAACAATCTTAAGAAGATGTTGGATGCCAAGAAGGGAAGATGGGCTGAAGAATTACCTTATATTTTATGGGCTGATAGGACTATTGAAAAACAAGTAACCAAGCAGACCCCTTTTGCTTTGGTGTTCGGATCTGAGGCTATGATCCTAACAGAAATGGTTATCCCGACGGCGAGATCCCGGATGCAGACTTTGGAAGCGAATAAAGAAGCATTAATTCAGGATCAGGACATAGTGGATGAGATTAGGGATCGTGCAAAATTTAGGATAGCAGCTTATCAACAAAGGATTTCTAAATCTTATAATAAGAATATCTGGATAAGAAGATTTCAAATTGGGATTTGGTATTAAGAAAAGATTTTCAGAATACTAAGAATCCTGCTGAGGGAAAATTGGCACCAAAGTGGGAAGGTCTATATTTGATTGATTTGGATGCCGGAAAAGGGGCATACTGGTTGGTCAATATGGATGGAGAGTTACTTCCGAGATCCTGGAATGCTATTCATCTAAAGTTATATCATGTGTAAGTTGAATGTCTATATTCAATATAAAAGGTACTCCTATGATCCCTGACTTTTCATTACATTTGTTTCCCTCATTAATATGTATATGTATGCATGCTGCTAATATATATATATATATATATATATATATATATATATATATGAGTGTTTGATCTTTTTTAATTATCTTCATATGAACAATGTACTGACTTAAGCATCGGAGGGATGTTAGGCAAACTAACACCCACCTTTACCCAAGATCTATATCCAATATAAAAGGTACTCCTATGATCCTATATTTTTTGGAGATCATGGACTGAGGATAAGGGGTTGGGCACCTCTTTCCCTCGATTAGGGATCCCAGGGATTCCTCTAAGGTTTAGAGGTTTGCTGACGCATAAACACCTCTCTAAGTATTTGGGTTGCCATACTCATGCCTGGAGCGCACGACGTTTGATTATAGTGTCAGGGTTAGGGAATCAGTGATGCCTCTAGTACCCGACACATCAATCATCTAAATAGTTTTTAGTAGGTGTGTCATTTTTTAAAGTTCATGAAATTGTTGACATATGGTATTACGCCAATACTTAATGCGTATATGTTATTCCTCATTTTTTAGTTATGTATATGTTATTCCTCATTTTTTAGTTATGTAAGTATTGTTTTCCTTTTGAGTTCATTTTAGTCGGCATAGATCCCAAAACTGGTCAAATAAGTAACTAGTGCAAAATCTCTCTAACCAAACAAAAGAAACAGAGCAAAATTTAAAAACCTTGAAGTTAGAGTTTCATAAAGCTCACCACATGTGTCATTGAGCGGTTATCTTTTTATATTGTAAACTTGATATGTGATCACAGAAACTTTGAAATTGAAGCTAGGAACATGCTTTATGAATTATAAAATTTTATCCAGCATCCAATTGCATATGCAGTGAGCTGGAGAGATGGGGATACCTCAACTACATGTTGACTATTACATTTCTGTAATCAAGGTCTACTACGAGGCCAATAAACTAAAAAACTAAATTTGTCAAGATTCAGGTCACTATGAAAGGGACACATATAGACAATTATATAGATAGTGTCAACGAGCAAGACATCAATGGCACGATCTAAAATTAACAGTCGTCCTTTTACCATTTCATAATGTTTCAGTATTTATTCGATGTATTGTGTATATTAATGGTATGAATTATCAAAGACATTCCAACAAAGTCAATGGGGTTCCGGACAAAATTTACATAAGCATGGGTTGGGTAGTTTCTTGTTAGGTTCCTTATTGGTATTTAATTCGTAAGTATGTGTGTATCATGTATGACCATGATGTTTGGTTTAATATAATATTTTTTTATTCACTGATATTAATAGGTGCTAAGAGAGACAGTATATTAAATGACACAAGTTACTCATCTACTAAAACAAGAACATCATGTTCAGAAGTGACTTTCAGAAGAATCTATATATATTGTATTGTTTCCGATATTGGTTTGGAATATGAATTCGTAAAACAGAAATACCTCTTTATCGATTCGTTTAGCATATATATGTTCAGCATATATTATTTATTTTGTATTTATATAATAATATACAAATAAACCAGAAATTACAAACACTATCACTTATCACTTTGAAAACATATATATTACACGTAATGACGTAAAGTAAGCGAAAGTTATCGGTATCGAATAAACGACCCGTAACGGAGTAGGAGCAGATAAGAACATCAGCAAAAGCAGCAGAAACCTTATGAACTGATTAAATCATATCAATAACAAGACGTGCGTACTCCGGTTAGATGGTTAGGGTATCGAAAAGGATAAGAGAGTTATTCGGTTGTTTGGCGGATGTAATTGAAGTAATTTATGAGTTTTTGTAAGGGAATTAGGTTTGGTGGTTGTGAAGGTGTTGACGGTTGTTCTGGTGGTGGTTGTGTGTTTGTCATGGTGGTGAATTTGAGGGCTTCTGCGTTAATTAAAAGCTCAAAATTACTGGCTTTTAATTTTTTTAGCTTTTTAGCCCTTTGAAATAGTGAAAGTATACTCAAATACTAAAATAGAGGTTTTCTACGTTATGATACCACAAAAGCTAAAAAGCCTTCCACTAACGCTCCCAAAACACCCCTTAATGAAATTGGGGATGGGGTATGTGGAAAATTGGGAGATGGTGTAAGTAGAGATGCTACATATACATTTTAAGGTTACAGATTAAATAAAAAGTGATAATGATGTATCATGAGTGAAAATGTGAAAAAAATTGAATCGAACGGTGTGATACAATAGAAGGGTTTATTGTTTCGTTACGTATTAAACTTTACACTTTTTACTATTGTATGATGCATACTTTCATTTGTTCTATCATATGTATTGAACTTGTAAATATCGCTTATGATATGTAAATTTTTCTTTTTGAGTAATGGCAAAAGAGAAATCTTTATATTTTGACCTTACTCAAAAGAAAAGTTTACATACAATAGACGATATCTACAAGTTCAATACATACAATAAAAAATTTCAAAAAATGCCAAAATATGAAAATTTACCGATATTTACAAGTTCAATTACAAGTTCAATACATAATATAAAAAGAGTAAAGTTTAAAACATAACGAAACAATAAACTCATAATAAAATATGTAAAGTTTAATAAATAACGAAACAATAAACCCATAATAGAATGATGTAGGTTACATAATATGTGATGTAAAAATAATAGTAGACCGAAGAACATCCTAACATAAAATAGGAGGATTTGTATCAAGTTACTTACATGTTAACTTGTAGTAGATTAAAGCGTTTGTCAGAAAGTTAAAAACTCAAAATATGTAGTGAAAAGGTAGATTCAAAGTACGAAAGTTTTCAGTTAACAATCATTGACATTTTTTGTACGGGTTGATTCATGCATAATTCATCAAGGGATCAAAGTTACACAAGTGGCGTTGATTCGGTTGTAAACCATTTTGTTGGACCTCCCACAACACATGATTAAGTGTTGAAGAAGACTGTGGTGAGGTTCTATTTTGTAGAGAGAAAAAAAACAATTCTAGAAAGAAAAAAAAATAGCCTCTAATTCAGTATACAAAATGGTCCAAATCAAGTAACATATTTGCTAAATCACATGTAAGTCCCTAATTTAACGCATGAAATGAGAAGTAGCAAGATACTAATTAAATTTTTGCTTATTAAACTCAACCACAAAGATGGAACCACACTAGAAATATATAACCATACTAGAGGCTGGTACTAAAAGGGTAAAAAAAAAACTAGATATCACAAAAACAAGACAACCCAATGAAGCGTTCTTAAAAAAAAAAAAAATGAAACAAATACTATATCTATATCCATATCTAGACGAAAATAATAGTTTGACATCTTCATATCATGATCTTTGAATAAGAACTAGTCTGATCTTGGTATAATTTCAAACATGACTCAGGATAACATACATAAACCTTGATGGTATAACTGTTTTAAAACAAACAAACAACAATTGTCTTTTGGAAAACGTGCAAGTTACTACAAATTGAATATTGAAAACCCAAGATCAGTGGTGTTCATTCGGTTAATTCGGTTTAAACCAAACCAAATAGTTAAAACCAATCGGTTTTCGGCTTTGAAAAATTGAAATCGAGCCGACCCGAACATGTAAAAAACCAAACTGAACCGAACTGAATTACTATTCATATAATTCGGTTTTTACTATTCGATTTATGCTTTCATATATAAATAACAAAAACATTAAAAGAACATAATAAAAATTGAATATTAAACAAACCTAATTGACACGTTTTTTATGTTCTTGACAAAAGTCTAATAATTTGCAAAACAAAATTAAAATATAGTTGAGTCTTTTGTGATAAGTGATGAATAAACTAAGTTAAAATGGTATTAGTATATATAATAGTATGCGATTAACTCAATTAATTTGCATACATGTTAAAAATATTAGCAAATTTGGTTAATTTGGATTATTCGAATTTTACAATGGTAACCAAAACCAATCCAAAAAACTATAATAAATATTCGGTTTTGAACCGAGGCGATCCAAAAAACCATATTATCCGAACCACTTAATCCAAACCAAATTGTCCAATAGGACGATTTGATTTGTCCAAATAATGAACACCCATACCCAAGATGACGATGAAGTAAGGAGAATTCTTCTTACATAGGCCGAAACTCAAGACCTTTCCATCCATTCACCGGACAAACATTTTTCCGAAAGCTTCAGTACGAGGTAACACAAACGGCGTGTATCCGAGAACAACATTGGACTTTCATTTTTGCAATTGATAGTAAGTACTTGATTTGGTAGAAGCTCCACCACCTGTCGACATCTACACGTAAACAATATACATCTGATTATGTGTAGATGTATCTTCGATAATTTGATAGACGATCAAAACTAATGAAACTAATTTGATATTATATATGTTTATTGTGATTATTATCTTATAGGGTTGAAGAACAGAGTATTCAAGTACAAAAGAAAAAGAAGGTCGGAGTTCTTAATTTAAGGTTATTTAGGAGCTTTTATAAAGGGTTAATAGACGGCAAGGGTATCAAACTTTCACAAATGTTCAATTTAGAGAATGATCAAAAACTGTTTATATAAATCAACTCTAACTATACGTAATGTGTTATAGGGTAACTAAAGTTTAAAATATATGTACAAGGATAACTAAACTTTGTGAAATTGTTCAAAATGATAAATCCTTTTGGTTGCTAATCAGGTTTTTTACACTAGACGTCAAGTTTTTAAAGTTGATTTATATTTTTTGCTAAAAATATTAGATCGTTCCCTAAATAGAACATTTTTTGAAAGTTTGATATCATATCTGACTATTAATCCCATTTATACTCTCTAGGTAAAAACTATGTAACTTACTTGCAATTCCAGTGTCTTTTTAAGTTGTTCCACCACTTCTTTTGCTTTTGGCCGTTCTTCTCTATTATCATGTAAGCATTTGCAGGCAATCCTTTGAAATGTAGTTAGTGCTTCCGGCATTATCTCTGCTTTTATTTCCTTAAACACCACCTCATCAAGTTTTTCTTTTTCAAAGTCGTGTTTAATAAAACTTGGTAGAAACACACCTCCCTTGTTTCTCAAAAACATTGATCTTCCACACAAGATCTCGAATAAAACTACACCAAAGGAATATATATCGGACTCTTTGGTTAAGAAACCCAATTTTAAGTAAAGTGGATCCACATAGCCTGGTGTGCCACATGCCCGATCAATGATGTAGTCAGTTTTTTTATTTATTGCACTTCTCAAGGAAAGCCCAAAATCAGCAAGTTTTGCATTCCAGTCACTCGTTAGTAGAATGTTAGCGGTTTTGATGTCCCTATGTATCACCGTTGCTTGTTTTCCAATTCCCATGTGAAGGAAATCTAATGCAATTGCTACATCAACGCATATATTAAGTCGTCTCATCCAATTAAGACGGGCATCGTTCAAATAGTTATCAAGACTACCTTTAGGCGTATATTCATAAACAATAATTTTTGCATCTTTTTCATCACAATAGCCTACAAGACTAATGATATTCTTGTGCTTATACTCAAAAAGAATTTCAAGCTCATTCCGGAATTGTTGTTCCCCTTGACCACCCTCTGTATCCAATCGCTTTGCAACAATTGTATCATCACCTTGTGGAAGTTTTCCTTTATAAACTTTCCCAAACCCTCCTCCGCCAACAAATTTGTCATCATGGAAGTTATTTGTGGCTAACTGTATGTCTTCAAGTGAAATTCTCGGTTCGTCTTTGTTATTTTCCTGTCAACCACGAGACATCGAATAAAATAAAAGCATTGTTAGAAATACTAACATTTGGAAATTATAAATGTCCCTTGCGTCCTTAAATAAATAAATGAAAAACTTGACAACAAATATGTATATATCAAATCTCCTATAATAATTGTCCACATAGATTACAGAAGTTTTAGATCATTACAATTTTGTAAGAGCATCCCTGATGTGTAATTCTACAAAGAAGCTTTTTACAATTTGCTTCATCAATAGAAAGCTTTACAAAACTTTTTTTTTTTCTATCAATTTTATACATTAAATCTAGTGTTCATGTAGTTTTTTTTTTCTTTTCTTTTTGTAAAAAAAAATAAGAAATATGCTCTACAATAAGAGTTAACATCAATATATGATCTTTTGTAGAATATAACTGGTGAACTGATCTTTCTCCAATGAAATCTAATAAGATTTCATTATTAGATATAAATATTGAAATTTGAAATGATACATTATTAATTTGGTGGTTAAAATAGAACTTGAAAATCTCTCATCTTGTAGTCCATTAAAATGCGGTCCACGCTCAGAATTATTACAGTGTATGACTGTATTAAATTATTAATATTTTCTCAGCTAAAACACGTAAATTTTTCAACGTAAACCATCGCTTAGTTTGATTAAATTGACAATCACTGATATTACACTTAACAATCAATTTTATGCCCCTTGTTGTTTAATGCCAAGGGTCATCACCTGGTCTGCCCGTGCTCAGGGCGTATATAACAGCGAATAGGTTTCTTCAATGTAACACCTCAAGGCTATGAGTAATAAAGATCCTTAGGGATAAGAAAAGCATACGAGCATGATAATGTTAAGTTTTAAAAAGATTAACTTACTTGAAAAAATAAGGCCTTCTCGAGCTCCTTGACAACAACTTTCATTGTTGGGCGTTGGTCATGAGTTTCTCCCAAACACTCGTATGCAATTTTCAAAAATGCATCCAAAGAATTTTTGTTGGGTCCTCTGTTTAAGGTAAATCTGTTGTTCACTCTTTCTTCCTTAATTATAGGATCTATCATCTCCTTCAATGTTCCATCGCGGAACCATTTTCGTACCAGATATGCCAGCCCATGATCAGGCACCTTGTTGTAAACTTGATCATCGGCTACCGTTCCCAATAGAATTTCACACAAAACTACTCCGAAACTATATACATCTGATTCTCTTCTTAACTTACACGTCTTGCAGTATTCTGGATCTAAGTAAGAAAGATAGCCAATAGCATGATTGCGTTGAATAACATCGCCATCTTGATTTGGAGGAAGGAATACAGAGATACAAAACTCGGAAATCTTTGCCCTCCAATTCTCATCTAAAACAATTGTATAGCAACTTATACAATGGTTTATCACTCTCTTTTTGTCTCCCATCTCATAATGTAAGTAATTCAATCCGCGTGCAACATCAAGGCATATTTTCAAACGTTGTGCCCAAGTAAGAATAGGATTGTCTTTGATATTTTCCAAATACTGACCTAGCTGTCCATTAGAAACATCCTCAATGACGATGATCTTCTTCGAATCTTCATCGCAAAATCCTAGTAGAGTGACGATGTTGGGATGCTTACAATGTTTAAGAATATTAATTTCTGTATAGAACGCTTCTTCTCCCGTTTTGCCTTTGACAGGGTTGAGAACTTTTATAACTACGGTGGTGCATCTATTGGGTAGTTCACTTTTATTCTTTGGTTCTACAGAGGCAAAAAAGTTTCTATCGGGAAGCTCGAGTTCTGCTCTGTAATAGTAATAGAACTGGTCAGATTTGATGTACCCGCTACGAAAGTTATTGGTGGCCAGCTTTATATCACTGAGTTGAATATGTAGGTGCTCTAAGATACCATCCTGCAACATTGAGATAAGGGGTAAAGAGTATTACAACTTATAATGTGTAAAAAGAATAAGAAGGAAACTGAAAAGAATGGGTTTATTGTTTCGTTATGGATTAAAATTTACACTTTTTACTATTTTATGAGCCATATTTTCATTTGTTCTATTGTATGTATTAAACTTATAAATATATCTACTGTATGTAAACTTTCCTTTTTAGGTAAATCCAAAAAAAAGAAACTTTCCTATTTTGGCCTGACCCAAAAAGGAAAGTTTAGATATAATAGATAATATTTACAAGTTTAGTACATACAATATAAATTTTTAAAGTTCAACTAATACATACAACAATAGTAGTAGATGTTAAGTATAATACTTAACGAAACGACCCGAAAATAAACTATACTCATGATATTTTGTTGATTCCTAACGAGCTATTTATTGATGACGCCCAAATATTTAATAAGAGTAATTTTTTCCAAGTTAACCAATTACTCTAGAATTAAATGCATTGGAGGGTTCCAAATTGAAAATGAAACTAAAAGTGTTGATGAGAATAAAGGAATATATTTTATTCAAACTAAAAGTGTTTGAATCACGAGGTTGAGTTTCAAAAATAGATATCCGATACGTGTGTGAACCAATTTAAATGAGAATCACAAAAAGGTACATTCTGATATATTTTAAATTACATGTTTTATATATATTAGTCGGGGAAGGTTATCGTAGGATCACTTATTATCGTAGGAACCGTAGAAACGAGATTTTTTCACTTTTAAATTCAACATATATACACGTTTTGCAAAAAAGTTATGCAAAAATTATTAAAATTTTATCCTCTTTAATATTAGATTAAAAAAATAAAAATATGATACACAAATTAAAGTTGTGTATCACAACCTTTCAGGTGTGATACTATGATACACAAAAAAAAATTATGATGTGTATCACATTTTCAAAAAAAAAAGTTTTTCATAGTAAAGAGCACACAATTCTAAGAATTTTAATATAAATTTTTCATCAAAAATATTATTTAATTTTAAAGTTAAAACTAAAAATATGCGTTCCTACCGTTCCTACCATAATAAGTGTTCTTACTTGAACCTTGTCCATATTAGTCCACTATATATATAGGGTAGCGATCAAGAAGGACATTTTTCTTCTGAAGGGAAAAGTAGTTACTATTCATCATGAACCATCAACGTCAACAAAAAAATATTTGTACAAGTAAATATTAATTAAAGTCGGTGCTATAAAGAATATATACATGGCTGAATTTCATTTCAATGTCATAACATTAGTTAATAATTTTTTATTGAATAAATCCTTAACATTCATCGCGGTGAATGTTAGTTAACATTCATCTTACCCAACATTCACCCCAATGAATGTTAACTTTCTATTAAATTAATAATTAATATATATCTGCTAATGTTATGACCTAAAAAGAAATTCAGTAATGAAGCTTAATATTCATAACATCGATTTCGAATGGCATTTATTATTTGTTTTTAGATTAGCATTGAAAAAGGTTAGATGTGTCATGATGAATAATAATTGTTTTCCCTTCCCTTCAAAAAGCACTTACCTCTGGATCACACACACACACACACACACATATATATATATATATATATATATATATATCATGGAATAAATAGAATAACCTAAAATTAGTAAGTGCGCCATCTTGGATTAATAATTTTTGACGGGTGCAAACTCTTATCTCACATCAGGTAAAAATAAAGAAATTAAATTATGTATATAAGTTTATGGGCTACTCCCTTCATCACGAATTGGTATTAAAGTGAAACCTAATCTAGACTTATACACATGGGCTTTAATTTAAACGAGTTGAGCTGAAAACCTGAAAAAGGTCATGACAACTTCTATGTGTATCAAGAATATATCCAAAAACTATATAATCATCTTTATTACTTTTAGAGATATCCGAAGATAATTGATTTTTTTTTCATCTAATTAGCTCACTAACAATTTACATTTTATTTTATTTATTATATGAATAAACATATTATAAACACTACAACAAAAATGTTCATTCTTTACATATTTTTCTTCACACTTGTAAAAAATGTGAACTTTTTTATTAGGGATTTGATAAAAGAAACCCTAAGGGCTTTGGTTAAGGGTTTGTTTTTCCAAAAATTAGTTCAAATTTATAGACAATATATATACCATAGGGTGAGGTTCAAATGAGAATAGAAATTTGTGTGAAAATGAGGGAACCAATGATATCAAGCCATGTGTACAAAGAGAATGTTCACATGTACAAAACTCATTTACCCCCAACATCAATTATCTCACAAACGACAAATCGAAAAATTATGAAAATTGCACCATTAAATTCAACGTTTCATCCTCTTCGATTTGCAGTCCCTCAAGGCATACTTTCGACAAGTTTTTTTTTTTCTATTTTTTTGGTGGGTTTCACATTTACTAACACATGTGTTAAATTGTTGCGTTTATGATTTAGGGTTTGGGGTTTAGAGGTTAGGGTTTGGGGTTTAGGGTTTGAGGTTTGGGGTTTCTCCCCGAAACCCTAAACCTCAAACCCGAAACCCTAACCCCTAAACCCTAAACGTTTTACGAAACTCTAAACCCTAAATCATACTAAACCCTAAACCTTAAACCCTACTAAACCCTAAACCCTACTAAACCCCTGAACCCTAAACCCTACTAAACCCTAACCCTAACCCTAAACCCTACTAAACCCTAACCCTAACCCTAAACCCTAATTTTAACCACAAATTAAATGTACAAACAATCACTAACACATGTGTTACTAAGGCCACTCCCAACGCCCTTCGTCGCTTGTTGTCGGTTTGAACCGACGAGACAGACGGCGATGGCACGGCCTCGTCGGTTGGCTCGTCGGTTGGTCCTCTTTGGTTTGGCGACGATTCGTTGCTTGTTTGCGTGGGACCCAACTGCTTGTTTTTTTTCTTTTCTTTGTAACCATTTAAAGTAAAAAAAAAAATCAAACTTTTAAAATTTAAACATTCCCCCTTTATTAAACTTTTAAAAAATTTAAATTTTAAAAAGTTTTAAACTTTTAAATCTTTTAAAAATTTTAAATTTTAAAAACTTTTAAACTTTTAAACTTTCCCCCTCTTTTTTTTAAACTTTTACCTATAAATATACTTACATATTACACTCATCTTCACACAACAATTTACACAATAAACTATCTATTTCACCAACTCTTTCACACAACTTTTAACTTTTAAAATGTCTTCCGATTCCATACTTGAAGATTTGCAGGCGCTCAACGACATTTTCAGAATTGTTGTAATTTTTATTTTTAGGAATTGTTGTAATTTTTATTTTTAATGGAATGTTTTTAATTTAAATTATTGTGTTTAATTTAAATAGTTTTGTTTTAATTGAATAAAGAATTGGTCAGTGGGTCTCAGAAATATGAAGTAATGGATCAGGGATGGGAGGGGTCTGTCAGTTTCAGTCAGTTTTCTGAAAAAGCTGACGTGACGCTGACGTGGCTCTATCAGTTTCAGTCAGTTGAGTTTAGGGATAGGAGTGACCTAATTTGTAAAACTCACCAAAAAATGAAGAAAAAAAAGTTGTCAAAAGTATGCCTTGAGCGACGGCAAATCGAAGAGGAGAAAATGCTGAATTTTATGGTGCAATTTTCATGATTTTTCGACTTAACGTTTGTGAGATATTTAATTTTTAAAAATGTGGAGGAGAGAGAATAAAGTAACACCATAAATTTGTTGGTTCCCTCATTCTCACTCAAAATTGATGTACTCATTTGAACCTTACTCATATACCATATATCCCACGTTCTATCCGGTCAAAAACTTCCGCCCCTTTTTTATTTTTTACATCTAAATAAACCCCAAATCCCTTGTTGAGAATTTACTTTGACGAATAAACCCAGACCGAAACATTTATGAATTGAATTCCAACTTTTTATAAATTGGACCAACTAGTGTTAATTTATTAAAGAATCAGTGTTGCTCTACTTTTGCATATTAATATGACAGAATCTTAAAATGGTTTTGAGTTTTTTTTGTATATAAAATGATAAATGATATCGTGTTTGATGGTTATGAATTAATTTGACGTTCATGAATTTATTTTACATAAAAGTCGGCGGTTATTTTTATCCAAACAAAATGAAGGGGAAGTTGTTGACTAAAAAAACGTGGGGTATGTATTTTCTATTAATTTGAATTAATTTTATTTTTTAAAATTTTTTAACCAAAGCCCTTAGGACTTCTTTTATCAAATCCCTTTATTATGTTCATCACTCTTATATATGTGTAGAAAATATTTACATTCTTAAATGTGAAGAAATTTAATAAGTCCTAATATTGTTCACACCTATAATAGTGGAAAATATATATATTCACACTTGTAAGTGTGAACAAATGTAAAAAAATTTCACACTTTAAAAAGTAGTAATTATTTGTGACACTCAATTCCTTCACGCTTCCTTATGTGTGAAGAAATTAGGTGTAACAAATGAATTTTACATCTATAAGTGTGAACTTTGAATTTGTTCACGCTTATAAGTGTGAACATTTTTTCCCCACAATTATAAATGTTAAGATTGTGTATTTCTTCACCCTTGTAAGACCTGTACCAACGAGGAGCGTCGGTTTCCATCGGTTGAAACCGACGGAACCGACACCGATGGCACGGCGCCGTCGGTTCGGTCAGTCGGTTTCTTCCGTCGGATTTCTGACGAGGTGTTCGGGTGTGGAAGGTGGGGTCGGTGGGTCCTTGAGCTAATTAAAAAATAATAATAATTTTTTTTAAAGTTAGCCGTTGGAGGTTAAAAAAAAAAAATTAAAAAAATAGTACATCAAACGGCTACTTTTTTTAAGATTTTTTTTTAAGATTTTTTTTTTAAAATTCTATATAAATACTACACATATCTATCACATTTTTCACACTCAAACATCACCAATTCTCTCATCTTTTATCACTTTCACTTTCAAAAATGTCAAACAACAACAACACCAATTCCAAATCCAAAACCAAATTCAAATCCAAAAACAAATCAAACCAAAATGAGCAAGAACAAGTTGGCTACGATATGTGGCAAAACTTGGTGAACAACCCGCTACCAAATCCAAATAACTATCAACCTCCACCGATGGGTTTTGCTCATTTTGCACCAATTGTAAACCCGTATTAAATGTCACCCGACGACCCACGAAGAAATTACCAACATCCCGGGTGGTATCAAAACCCGCAATTCACACCTTCCATGGATTATTCACCAAACACATACCACGACACCTCCTCATCAAACCCACACGGCTACCAAGCAACACCTACCCGTTACTCACAACCTCCACAAACTCAAAATTTCATCGTACCCCAAACCCAACATCAAAACCTTCTCGACAGCTCCGACGATTCCGATCACGAAAACCAATTCCAACCCGAACAAGAACCCGAGTCCGAACCCGATACCCAACCCGAGGCCCCTAAGAAAAAGGGTAAAAAACCAAGAAAAAATCCGGACGCACCACTTCGGGTTCAAGTTAGGTGGTCCGACGACGAAGCGAGAATGTTGGCCGAACGGTGGATACATTGTTCCGAAAACGGCGTCATCGGAAACAATCAAACAAATGAAAGTTTTTGGCGAAGTGTCAAATTGGATTACAATTCGATTGTCCCGACGAAACGTAACCTCAACCAACTAACGGGCAAATGGAACAAAATAACTGGCGACGTGCGAATTTTCGAAGGCCATCACAGAAAGTTTAGGGAGGGTTGCCATCAAAGCGGTGCCGGGGATAAAGACGTAGTGGATGCAGCCAAGAAAGCTTTTCTCAACCAAACGAGAAGGAAATTTATTTACGAGAGTTGTTAGGAGGTTCTAAGACATTTTCCAAAGTTCTTCACCGAGCAAGGCGTGATGAGCAACAAACGTCCGTTCCAACCCGAAACCGAATTCGAAGCCACTGATCTTGGCTCGAACGACATCCCGTCATCTCTAGAAGCTAACATGAGGACCTTGTTCCGCGACGACCCAATACGTCGTCCACCGGGTCGAAAAGCGTCAAAGACTTCTCAATCTTCGGATGCCGGTTCTTCGTCACGAAGTAGTGTTGTGTCCGAAAAACTCGAAGCCATCGAAGCGGTTAAATCACAAGCCCTAAAAGCTGCGGACACACTTGAAACGATTAAGAAAAACAACATCAAAAAGGCGGCGTTTAAGGCTTTGAGTTTTCTTTACAAAAGTCTTCCGAAACGGGTCTCCAAAAAGGAATTACAAATTATTAAGTTGGCACGCAAAGAAGTCGTTGAAGAATTTGGAAATGTCTACAAAACGACAAATGAAGATGAAGGTGAAGACAAGAACGAGAATGAGGTCGCGGACCAAGACGAAGAATCGAGCTCGGATTAGGCTAGTTTAAATTTAAATAAATGTTCTTTTATTTTTAGTGTAACGTTTTTATTTTTAGGAGTTTAATGTTTTTATTTTTAGGAGTTTAATGTTTTTATTTTTTAGGATTGTAATGTTTTTAATTTTAATGAAATGTGTTTTTATTTTAATTATTGTGTATTATTTAATTAAGTTTATTGGTGTGGGTCCATGGAATATGAAACTGACGGATGACTGTTGGGAGGGGCCTGTCAGTTGGGTGAAAAAGCTGACATGGCGCTGATGTGGCGCGTCAGTTTCTGTCACTTTCCGTCACCATTGAGAGAGGTCTAAGTGTAAATAATTTATACACATTAATAAGTGTGAAAAAATTGATTATATATTTCACGTTTTTTAAAAGCATAAAGAAAATGGTGTGAACAATCAACATATTTGTTGTAGTGAAATTAGAATTAGAACTTAATTCAAATACATATATATATATATAAGATTTAAGATAAATTTAAAAGTTAATTACCTTTCGCTTGTTCCATGGACGAATTTCAACTTCATCTTTTAACGGACCCTTTAACATCAATTCCAACAACAGGAAATACGTTATTAACAGGTACAATAATTATTATAAATTATAAATATAAATATAAATACATATTAATATGACGGAATGATGAGATGAGAAAAAGGAAAATATAAATAAAAGGTCTTACAGGACGTATTTGTGTAAAATCCTGTGCTATCGATATCTCATCTTTGCCCATATCATTAAGGTCTCCTTGCTCCTTCAATAATTAAAGGTTAGTGATGCATTTTAACAATATCAAAGGTTGTGTTTTTTTCAATATTGAAACATCTCTTTCCTACAACTCTATCTTTAATTGGATTGCTTTTAGATCCTTTCTATATATGCAACGCATGTCGCTAAAAGAACTTAGGATTCCTGGTTTAAGTGTTTGTAAATGTACTTAATTTAATTAAGGTATGATATTCGTAGTGTTTACCTAATTACTCGGGTGCTTATAGTATGTAAGAACATTATTATTTATTGTCATTGCATTTATTTTGACGAGGTGTGATCTATTTGATGAATCAATATTATGATCAATAATTTGAAGACAAAAGGGCCGGAAAATTCTTATTAAAATTGACTTACTTGTATTGACAGTGCTCTCTCCAGCTCTTTGATGACCACTTCCATTGTTGGACGTTCTTGTTGAGTTGTTGCCACACACTTGTGTGCAATTCTTGTAAATATCTTAAAAGAATAGTTGTTAGCACTTTCTTCCTTAATTGCAGGATCTATTATTTCGTCTATTTTTTCATAAAAGAAGCATTCTCGTGCCTTATCTACCAGCCGATAATCTAAATCTCTCAGGGACATTAGGTCATTGGCTGACCTTCCACATAGAACTTCACACAAAACTACCCCGAAACTATATACATCTGATTTTCTGTTTAAGTTACCCGTCTTCTCATATTCTGGATCCATGTAACTATCAGCGCCATCGACTAACTTGAGATTGTGAACAATGCCATCTTGATTTGGAGGAACGAATATAGAGATACCAAATTCAAAAATCTTTGCCCTTCGATTCTCATCTAAAGCAATTGAGGCGCTCTTTATATTACGGTTTATCACCATCTTTTGGTCTTCCATCTCATGGTGTAGGTAATGCAGCCCACGAGCAGCATCAACACATATTTTTAAACGTTCTGCCCAATTAAGAATTGACCTGTCTTGGTTGTTTTGAAAATAAGAATTAAGGAATCCATTAGAAGCGTCCCCAACAACGAGGATCATCTCAGAACCTTCATCACAAAATCCTAGTAGAGTGACTATGTTGCGATGATTACAAGTTGCAAGCATTTCAATTTCTCTAAAAAAGATTTCCTTATCGTATTTGTCACTTCTAGGGAGGATACGCTTTATAATGACAGTGCTGCGTTTCTTTGCTGGTTCATTTTTCTCTTCTACAGACGCAAACTTCTCTTGATCGAAATGCTCAAGTTCTGCTCTGTATAACTTGTAGTATTTGGTACTCCAGAAGAGATATTCGTTTGAAAAGTTATCGGTGGCCAACGTGATATCAGGGAGTCTAATCTTTAACTCACTCAATCGAATGCTCAAGTGTTCAAAGTTGTTTCTCTGCAACAATGTCGAAAAGGCTATTAATTGAATAGAAATTGTGTCATAAGTACTAAACTATTATGTAGAAACTAATCTCTCTATTCAGAGACTTTTTGGGATGACGTTTTGATGGAAGGAAGGGCATGCATTTTCCATTTAATTACAGGCACTAGAAGGTAATGTTGAATTTAGGGTTAAGCGATTGTAAATGTATATAAGTATGCGTTGACCTTCATAGTGTGTACGTAACAAGATTGACCAGCAATGTGTGTACGAAACTATTTATTTTTGTACATTGTCTGTATTTCGATGACGCGTTATCAAATATAATGTGACATATGACATCTTTACAATATATTTTTGTACATTGTGAGTATTTTGGTGATTTGTCAACTTGTACATAAATTGTAAACATGCCATAAATTGTATCTATATGATGACCAATACAAAAGGTAACCGATTACTTTTGTATATGTATAGTATCTATGTTGACACAAGCATCCAGTCAGCTTCCATTTCATCATTGTTCATGACTTATGGTAGGAACTACTTTCATTTTTACTTTCTAACATATGTACACTTTATGCAAAAGAAAATAACGTCAATATTATTAAAATTTTATCTTCTTTTAATATTAGATCTATTTAGAAAAATAAAAAAAAATATGTGATATAACAAAAAATATGTGATATATCACAACTTTTATGTGTGATACTGTAATACACAATTATTATGTTTTTGGGCATCATATATATATATATATTTAAATTTTATCACATTAAAGAGCATAAAATTCTAATAGTTTTGATGAAATTTTTTATCAAAAAAGTTAATCAATTTTAAAGTTAAATATGTGTTTCTATCTTTACTACCATAAGAAGTGTTCCTACTTCAATCTTCCTCTTATATATATAATTAATATTGATGTTTGCTTTACACACTTGTATATTAAGCTAGTTATCTTGTAAACCTCACCAAATACAACCTTACAGATCTGAATGAAATTGCTTTCAAGGAATGTTAAAAAAAGTTGATAGTTCGTTAATATTTTGGTACTGTTTGACAGTGAGTTTTCCAGAGCTTTTAGGAGATTTCAGGAGCTTTAGCTTTTAGTTTTTGCAAAAAAAAATCCGGTCAGTGTAAAAGCTCCATTTGGAGACAAAGCTTAAAGCTTTTAAATTTGTCCAAAAGCTTCGTTTGAGAAGGGTTGTAGCTTTTTGGTAGCACAAATACGGAATTGTCCCCATAATTTATTTGTTTTTTTATAATATTTGTTTCTTCTTCTCTCTGTACTGCAATACATATCGCATATGTATTAGCTGTTATGTATAATAATATATTTTTCTTCAAAGCACCACACTAGAGTGCTATTCTATTATGGTAACATATATTTTTCTTTAAAGCACCACAATACGTTTATTAAAAAATTTCAGTTGTCATCTACTTTTCAATAAAAGTTCACTTATTTACAAACAATGATTAATGATGTTATCCAAACAATCAGATTTTTTGATACCATACGTGTGACTTACGTTGATCAATTAATATGCTAATATCATTATCTATACTACTATATAAAACAAATGACACAAAGTCTTAAAAGAGTAATAGTAATTTACTATTCTACCATCCATTTCATTAATATGTTTACAACTAAATACTTAATCAATGTAATTAATTATAAACTTTAATTCTAATTTCAGTTACAAATATATATGTAACTTAAAGTTATAACTAAGATAACATATTAGTGTATATTAAAATGTCAGTTACAATTGTTTTGATAGAAATATTACTACAAAAATATTATTTTTTCCTTATAGATTATAATGATCTTTATTATATACTAATATATAAAAGGTTGAAAACTTATATTAACCTCTTAATAAAGAGATACTATAACTATTTTACTAACCTTTTAAGTATTTTATTTAAAATTTGAAAAACTTTTAGTCATTACATTCAACTAACAGCAATTTACTCCAATGGAAACAAACAGTTGATATATTTAAAATTCTCGAAATCAACTATCAAAATATCAATAATAAAAGCAACTATCATTTTTATCGTATTTTTTGCAATACGACATCTCAAAATTCGAAAAAATGGTGATGTGTCATGTACTGTATTACTAGAGTTATAGTAAAACTGATAGTCTTTTTCTATTATCGATATTTTTGGTAGTCATTTCTATATTAAAAAATTAGCTAATACTTCATTAATATTTTAGATAATATGTTGTTCAAGTAATCATAAAAGTTGATCTACTACTACTACTACTATAAAATAGCTTGACCGTTTGATAGTCTACAAAAATATAAGTTACTATTCTACCGTCTTATTTAGCACAATATCGAATGCAAAAAGTACAAACATTTGAAACACTAATTTCTTTTTCTTTTTGTAAACATAATTTGTTTAACTATCAAAATTAATAGCGATTAAAAGCTCATAATTCAAGTTAATTGATTTAATATTTAGATTACAAACTTTAAAACTTAAATTCGGACTGATTTTATAAAAGGATTGATTCAAAAGTATTTAACTCGAAATCGAAACTGATTAGATAACTCATTTAGGTAAACGGGGGTAATAAGTTGATGGGTATGATCATTTTATTAAAAAATAAAAAATTAATTTTCTTGATCGATCGATGAGTTAACGCAGACCTTAACTCAAGTCTGACCCTAAAGATAAAAATGGTAAACGGGTTTTAAGTTAGTAGACTAATGGTTTGAAAGTTCAACTTCAACCTATAATAATGTATACGATGAAGTAAAAAATTGATATATCGCTATCTTTTAGTTTAGTTTTTACTAAATGACGACATATAATTAAACAATAACTACCGCAAGTACTTTTTTATACCGCTGCATAGCGCGGGTAAAATGCTAGTTAATAGTAATAGTAATAATTAGTAATTAATAATTTTTATTTTGTTTTCGTTGAAACTTTTCATTACACATATTTTGTTAAATAATAAGCACTTTGATATGTCAGAATATAATCCAATCCATAACGTCATTTACTTATATAGTGAATATTAGAATATTTGATAAATTTGTTTTACATTTAAAGTTATAGCTAAAACTAGTTTGCCAAACAATTTAATAGAAATAAAGCTACAATTTACATCTACAGCAGCTTATAGTTTATAGCTTACAGCTACAACTAGTTTATCAAACATACCCTTTATGTTTGCAGTTTTTCAGAAAAAGTAAACAATTTGTGGTTATAAAGCTTATGACCCAAAGGTGTTTGAAAAAGATTACAAAGCTTTATTGTTGTGCTCGAGTGTCACTTTAAACTAGGCTATCTATTGATCTTTTATGTTATCATTATGTCATAGGTAAAGGGAGTCTCTTGAGCTTTAATTTGTCATAGGTAAGACCTTGTGACTACAATCGTTGTACTCTTGATGTAATTTTGAGTCTCAAGTTCTATTACATGTTTAGAAAATGTGTTTAGCATCATATATGTTGAAATCACTGATAAATATATGAATATTGAAGGAGTGTAATATTAAAGGGATGAACATATAGGCAAACATCAGTGTTTCCTTGCTCCTCTAAAAAATTCACGTGAGTACAAAACCTCACAACAGTGTTTAACACATTATTCAATACTTTGATTGCAATCCGTAACTTTTATAAAGCATTGAATGATGTGAATGTCGGTTTAAAAAACGAAGATTCTAAAATTTTACACTTGTGAAAATGTAGTAACTTCACATTAGGTGACTTAGTAAACCTTACCTGAAAAGTTCTAGTAACAGAATTATGTATTTAAGTTAGAATTTTAGGGTTTAGAAATGATAAGCCAAAAAGGTAAATAACATGGACAATTTTGAAGTTTAGCCTCTTTTGAAGTTGATAAAAACAACCCAACCGGTTTAACCCCTTTAATTTTGACCCACCACATATTGACCGTTTCAATTAGGGTGATGATATCTACAACACACAATTTTGATGCATACACTAAAACTGTGCTACGATGTATTTGTACTGTGTGCTAAAATACATATACAGTGTGGTGTAAACATCAAATTTTGTGTTTGTCTTGTGTATATCAACTCCCAAGTAAGGCCAACGGAACATTTCCATCATAAAACCTCTATGTCAACCACATTTCTTGAAATTACATTTAACATCAACATAAATAATCGTATAGTAACATAAAAATTTACTATGACAAAGTGATGATAGAAAAAAAGAAAAGAAAAAGAAGGGTCTTACTGAATTTTCATACGGCAGCTGAATTTCCAATGCTTCCTCAAGTTCATGGACAATATAGTTCATATCTGGGCGTTGTACTCGGTAATCCCTTAAGCAAGAATATGCTACAAGTAAGAAGATGTTGAGTGACCTCTGGACCATTTGATTCCATAGGGAACTTGGGATTATATGATTCACCGTATTACTTTCATAATGAACTCTGGCCAGTGGAGCTAAAAAGCTAGCATCCACATCCGCATTTGGAATATATGCTTTCCTCCCGCATAATATTTCCCATAAAACAACGCCAAATGAGTAGATGTCTGACCTGTGGGTCACGCCTCCAGTAGTTTCGATTGCTGGGTCCATATACCCTGTTGTGCCAAGAGCTTCTGAAAAGAGAACCTCATCCATTCGATGTACAGAATGATTGATGGAATATTCAAATCCAGATAACTTCGCTTCAAAATTACCATCTAATAATATTGTGGAGCTGTTGATGTTACGATGAATGATAGAGTAATTGCGTCCATCCTCTTTATGGATGTGGCTTAATGCACGCGCAACACCAATACTTATCCTCAATCTTTGAATCCATGTGAGGGTTGGTTTGCTTAGATACATCGAGAGACTTCCCTTGGCCGCATGATTATTTACGATGACCTTCTCACCGTTTTCATCACAAAACCCGATAATAGAGACTATATTTTCATGCTTGAGACTAGAAAGCATAGAAATCTCGGTCCAGAACTCGATGCCTTTCTTATGCTTACTATCTAATCTCCTAGCAGCAATTTTCACCCACTTCCCGGACCGCAAGATCCGTCCTTTATAAACTTTTCCCAATCCACCATCCCCGATGATATTTTTATCATCAAAGTTGTTGGTGGCTTTTAGTATGTCTTCAAGTGGGATTTGTAAGTGACTGAACTTCGTGATTGTAGAAGCCATACTGCTGTTTTGATCCATATTTCTGCTAATCGAATGAGAGAGTACCGAAACAAATATGAAGGTTAGATTTCCGTGCAACCACACACATATATATCAATTTCCTTATTTATAATTGATAATCCTTAAAAATACTCTTAACAATTTATGGATAAATTAAGTTGCAAACTTTCAAGTTTAATATATAGCTGGTATAGTACAGTAACCACGGCCAGCCTTACACCATCTGTAATTTTTTATGAGAAATGATATATAGCATTTATATTGGCCTATAATAAGTCTAAATACTGGCGTCTTGCCACACATCAATCATCTAAACAGTTTTTTGTGTGTTATTTTTTATAGTTCATGAAATTGTTGACATGTGGTATTACGCCAATTTTTTATGCATATCTGTTATTCCTCATACTTTGATTATGTAGCTATTGTTTTCCTTTTGAGTTCATTTTATGCAGTGAGCTGGAGAGATGGGGATACTTCAACTACATGTTGACTACTACATTCCTGTAATCAAGGTCTATTGTTAGGCCAATAAACTATAGAACTAAAATTTGTCAATATTCAGGGCATCCAATGAAAACAAATGCAAGTTGGTTGGTGCTTTTTTTTAATTTATCACAGGTCACTATGAAAGGAACACATATAGACAATTATATACATAATGTCAACGAGCATGACATCATTGGGACGATCTAAAATTAATAGTCGTCCTTAAACCACTTTTTAATGTTTCCGTGTTTATTCGATGCATTGTGTATATTTATGGATGAGGGTAGTTTCTTGTTAGGTTCCTTATTGGTATTTAATTCATAAGTATGTGTGTATGACCATGATGTTTGGTTTCATATAATACTTTCTTATTCACTGATATCAATAGGTGCTAAGAGAGACAATATTAAATGATACAAGTTACTTATATACTAAAATAAGAACATCACGTTCAGAAGTGACTTTCAGAAGAATTTATATACACTGTATTGTTTCCAATATTGGTTTGGAATACGAAAACAATTGGAAATACTATCGATTCGTGAAACAGAATTACCTATTTATCGATTCGTTTAGCATATGTTCAGCATAAAATATACAAATAAACCAGAAACAACAAACACCTATTGCACATTATCAATCTAATTGTGATAAATTCAATCACTTTCAAAACACATATACACGTGAGGTAAGCGAAAGTTGTCGGTATCGAATAAACGGCCTGTAACAGAGAAAGTGCAGATAAGAACCATCAAAAGCAGAAGTAGAATCCTTATGATCTCTAGGAAGTAACTTTTTACAGAAATATACCATGTATAATCAGATCATATACATGTACACCAACACAATCAACCTCGTCAACCTCATTAGGGTTATAGATTAGATAACGGGGATTAAACCCGTGACCTCCACCTATATGATACATGTCCCCAAACCCCCACCAACAGACTACGTACATTACGTGGGAAAAATGTATATATATGAGAATATGACTATTTAGTGTGAAATGCTGTTTTGTATGAAATTAAAGTGGATTGATTGAAGTGGTATTGTTAGATATGTTGTACATTAAGGTTATAGATTAAATAAATAGTATATCAATATATAGCAAGAAGAGATAATGATGTGTCATGAGGAAAAAAAATAAGGGTGAAGAGATGTATTAAATTGAATGTGTGATATTAATATCATGTCATGATGTGGATGACAATGTCATGATATGTGAAGTTGATACGAGGT
The DNA here is from genome assembly GCA_963422505.1 of Pseudognaphalium luteoalbum. NCBI lineage: Eukaryota > Viridiplantae > Streptophyta > Magnoliopsida > Asterales > Asteraceae > Pseudognaphalium > Pseudognaphalium luteoalbum. Next base: position 95,307,490 of record OY730198.1, read on the forward strand.
TACTAATTTAACTCTTATATTAAGTAGTTAGACCAAAGAGTAAAGGTCCCTTGCTCAAACTGATCTATTGGTACGATCAATATTACTCGTGAACTTGTGATGTTAGATCGATTTCTCAATCCAAAAGCTTCAGCCGTTTCGAGTCGTGTGGTGATGGACTTGGATCTTAAGGATACCAAAATAGAGTATATTTAATGATGAGGATTGACAAACAATGACCAAACAATAATAAGAATTAAACAAGAACTAACTGAAATTTCCAAGGAGAGGAAATATTTTATTAGATAATACTCAAAGTTTGCCAAAACGTAACAAGAAAACAAACCCTAAAACGTATTTAAGGATTCTAAGGAATCCCCACACAAAGATAATTACGGATGGAAGGAAACAAAATCTTGAAGTTCAAAATAAACCCGGAAAACAGTAAAATGACATTTTCAGCCCCTAAACGACCCTGAAACGCCGAAAACTGACAGGGCTCAAGCCATAGCGATGAGCGTTGATCATTGGGTCGTTTCCGAGTGACCATGTGATTTTCAGTCCAATCCACCACCGAAATCTATTTCGGCAAAATATGCTTTAAGTGTATTTGTCGCATTGACTTTTCTGTTGACTACCATGTTGACCGAACTATTGACCATCTCTGCATCGTTTAACATATATTCAAAGTTCGAACCTTAGACTAACAAATAACCATTAAGCCAACTCCTTGTTCTCCATTGTGTCAACCCTCTTCCATTGAGTATCAGAAGTAGGAAATTTTCAAAACTCACCAAATATTTTCACTAGCAAAATGATGATTTTAAATACAATAGGGTTTAGTATCTGGAAATGCATCAAACTTGGACGTGATCTTAATTGTGTATACTGAACTATTTTTTTTCCTATTGTGTGTACTCAACTTTCAAAAAGTGTATTTTTCATGTATTTTGATGATGTGTCATTTGTTTACGGTGCCACCTGTCATCTTTATAGATCGACACGTCATCAAAAGTGATTCAAAATACATGAAAAATATACTTTTTGAAAGTTGAGTACACACAATAGGAAAAAAAATAGTTAGGTACACACAATTAAGATCGCGTCCAAGTTTGATACATTTCTAGATACTAAACCCAATACAATAATGTGAGGCTAACTTTATGATGAAAAATAAAAACATTAAGATAAAAACACTAGAGGTTGAAGATGTATTTGTATCGTAAACCATTTTGTTGGACCTCCTACAACCTAAAACGTAATGTGATTTTGATTAATAATAGCGTATAAATGAGAGTTTATTAATTTCAATTTTGTCCATCAGTTGTAAGGTTCTGTTTTGCAAAAATTGGCCTCTGTTTAAGTATTCAAAATGGTCCAAATTAAGTAAGAGATACGAGAAACAACAGTGTAGTCCTGATCTCTTAATGGAAAATGTACGAAATGAAAACTAGCAAGACACTGGAAATGATTAGTACACTCGACCACCAAGAAGGAAACAGGCACAAAATAAAAACCTTACTGGATAATGATACTGAATACCTAGACACGACGAAGACAACACCAAACAACCCAATGACACAAAAGAAAAAAACCACTGAAGACTATCTAGCAGTACATAATACCCCAATAAACTGTCAAGTGATGCATATGACAAACTAACCCCTCATTTGATATACAGGCCTATTTGGCATAGAATGTAAATTGACGATTAATTATATGAAAAATATAATGAAATTGGTATTTTGCATATCTTGAGTATTTTAAACAACATCTACACCGATGCCATTTTAGTTTCATACATGATGCAAAAGAACCTATACAACAATTTGGGAAAACCTGAGAGTCACCGCAAAATGAATCTTGAAAACACAAGATGACCATGATTTTATGATACAATTCTTCTTACATTGGCAGAAACTCGAGGCCTTTTACAATTACGCCGGATATCCTTCCTTAATAGCTTACCAGTATTAAATCAAAAGAAATACTTACATTTCAAAGTTATTGATTTGAGATGAGTTTCCACACAGCAACCTCCAACCATTTACCTGACAATGCAATCCACAACATATTTCTGAAAACTTGAATACAAGGTAACATAAACAACCCATATCTATCTGGGGACAACATTTTACTTTCAATCTTGATATGTAATTGTTTTGGCAGAAGCTCCATCATCACTCGACATCTACATGTAAAATTAAACATATAAGTTGATTACATACTTCTTAGCCACATTAAAGACATGAAACTTATCTCAATTATCTATTGATGTATCTTTGGTAATCTGATTTAAATAATATTATAAATCCTAGATAATCATGATTAATACAATCATACCCATCACTCATAACACAGAACAAAGAAGAAATTACAAACTTTAACTCTAGCTGAAGAAAAACCTAAGTTTTTGATAGGGAAGACAAAGAAGTGCCTTTTTTGCCATTTCGACCAAGAAGTCACTACTCTGTTTTGCTGAATTTAGATATGATTAAAGAAATGACATATTTTAACATCCGAAAAAAAGCAGTGACAAAGCCATAGTTGGTTTGGAGGTCGCCGGTGACCTGAAAGAAGGCAGTCGGGAAAATGGTTAGAAAAGATTAAGTTTAGGTACAAGGGTATGCCAATTTATTCAACTGATGTTTATCCAAAAATAAACTCTGATTGTTTTGAGGGCTTAAGATAAAAGAAGCTTCACATACTCGATCTCTGTTCTTGAAAGAGTGTAACAATTTAGGTATATATTTGAAGGAGTATAACAATTTAGGTATATATAAAAGCATTATGAACCCTGCCTAGGTAGAAGTATGATAACTTACTTGCAATTCCAATGCCTTCTTAAGTTGTTCCACAACTTCTTTTGCTTTTGGTCGTTCTTCTCGATTCTCATTTAAGCACCGGTAGGCAATCGTCTCAAATGCGCTCAATGCTTCCGGCATGATCTGTGCTTTTATATCCTCAAACACCACCGTATCGTGTTTTCCCTTTTCAAGTCTGTCTTTAATGAAAATTGGTAGATACACACCTTCCTGTTTGTGGATCATGAACGTTGTTCTTCCACACAAGATCTCAAATAAAACCACACCAAACGCATATATATCAGATTCGATTGTTAAGAATCCCGATTTTAAGTAAAGTTGATCCACGTAGCCGAGTGTGCCGCATGCACGATCAATGACATAGTCAGTTTCTTCATTTATTGCACTTATCAAGGAAAGTCCAAAATCAGCAAGTTTTGCATTCCACCCATCGTTTAGTAGAATGTTAGCGGTTTTGATATCCCTATGTATCACCGTTGCTTGTGTTCCGACTCCTCCATGAAGGAATTCCAATGCGGTTGCAACCTCAATGCATATTTTAAGTCGTTTCACCCAAGTAAGACGAGTATCGTTCAAGTACCGATCAAGACTTCCTTTTGACGCATACTCATAAACAATGATTTTTGCATCTTTTTCATCACAATAGCCTACAAGGCTGATGATATTCGGGTGCTTATACTCAAAAAGAATTTGGAGCTCATTCCGAAATTGTTTTTCCCCTTGACCACCACTTTTATCCAATCGCTTTGCAACAATTGTATCATCACGTTTTGGAAGTTTTCCTTTATAAACTTTCCCAAACCCTCCTTCACCAACACAATTGTCATCATGGAAGTATCCTGTAGCTAATTGTATGTCTTCTAGTAATATTCTGAGGTTGTCTGTGTTGTTTACCTGTCAACCATGAGCCACCAGATAAAATACATAGATGATTACAAAGGCAAAATAAGAAAATTAGAATTGTAATACTTTATAATCAAGTACTTCAAAAGTCAAATACATTATGCAAACTATTCAAACATCCACCGAAATGTTGTCATGGAAGTTCCTTTAAGAAGTTTACAAGTGGTTTATCCTATAAAAATTGTAATAAATCACAGAAAGAAAATTGCGGACAAACTAAGAAAAGTTGCAAGATTTCTTTCTAATTCAACTGCCATAGTACATATATAGACCTAAATTTAACAAAACTGAGGACGGATTGTTAATTAGAATGGTGTTGAATTTTTTTTTACAAATTGTTGATGAACAATTGCATTTATGGTGAAATAAAATCCAAAGTTCAAACGAAAAACAATATGATTTTATATACATTATGATACATATCATTACAACTTTTAAACATTATGTGTCAGTTAAAAATGCTCAATAATCTCTCTTTCTATAATAATCTCTATCTCTATCTCTATCTCTATCTCTATTCATTATTATAAGAAAGATTAAATTAGATAGACATCCTAAAATTAACTCTCCTAACCATTCAATACATTAAGTTCACTCATCTTTAACCATTGATTCAATCTCCCTAAATTGTCCATGCAATAAGTCCCAATCTCCATGGTAATCCTACAATAAAACTTAACATAAACTTAACATTACCCAATACCGTCTTCCACGGTGTATAGAGGAGGTGAGATGTAGACAGCCTTACTCCTACCATAGGTAGAGAGGCTGCTTTTAGAAATGGACCTCCGACCTGCTAGGTGAGGATCGAACTAGGGATGAGCAAAAAAACCGAAATACCAAAACCGAACCGAACCGGTACCGACCGTTTACAAATGGTACGGTATTCGGTTTTTGATTTGGAGCCAACAAAAAACCAGTACCAACCGGTTGGTACTATGCACACCCCGAATCGGAACCGTACCGGACCGGCACCAACCGATACAAATGGTACGGTATTCGGTTTTTGATTTGGGGCAAAAAAAACGGTATCAATCGGTCGGTACCAGTTCGATACCGGTATGATACCAAGCTCACCCCTAGATCGAACCCTTGACCTCTGTCTCCAAAGGCAAGGGGCTTAACCATGTTAATCCTACAATATTACCCCTAATTAAATTCCACTTATTATGAATCATATACAATTAGAATTATTATTCATTTCAATTACTTTCTTTTTGAATCTATTCTTCAATTGTAATAGTGAATTGTGTCAATTTAATTTGCATCCTCACAAGAATAAAGCATAACGATAATTTCAATACTAAGTGCGTTTATTATTACTTCACCACATATATGTATATAAAATATATTTGATTCTGCACATTCGTGAGTTATAAGCTAGTAAATAATAAATATAAATATTTTATTAATCGATTTTGTAACGGTTTCAAAATGTTTTTGGAAATGCAGGATGTAATGTTTATATTGAACAACTCGCCTATAGATGCTTGTTTAAAAGCGACTAATTTAATAAACATAAAGGAAAATGGTATACAAGTCTAACTAAATTAGTTTAAAAACAGATCTTAATTTTTTTTCAAACATTTTCAAACATCAATTTGGGTTAGTTGATTAGTCATGATTTTTTAAAATCTTTTTGTTAAGTCGACATTTATTTTTGTTTTGTGTTTATAATAGGTTTTAATTTAATACGATAAAAAAAAACTTTTGAAATGGTTGGATTTTAAAAGCAAATCTAACAATGAAAGGGTTGTTTTCAATGTAAAGGATATGAGTAATAAATACCGTACCATCGGTGATAGAAAATAAAAAACCGAAGGTAAAAACTAGTCGAATATTATTAACATTAACTTACTTGCAGAGATAAGGCTTTTTCGAGCTCCTTGACAACAATTTTCATTGTTGGACGTCGGTCTTGAGTTTCTTTCAAACACTCGCATGCAATATCCAAAAATGCCTTTAGAGATTCTTTGTTGGGTCCTCTTTTAAGAGTAAAATTTTCGTCACCGCTTTCTTCCTTAATTACAGGATCTACCATTTCCTTTAATGTTCCCTCATGGAAGCATCGGCGTGCCACATATGCCAACCCATCCTCATTCTCCTTAGTATAATTTGGGTCATAGGCTAGCCTCCCACAAAAAATTTCAAACAAAACAACTCCGAAACTATACACATCCGACCCCCGTTTCAACTTGTTCGTCTTGTAATATTCCGGATCTTTGTAACCACGCCTGCCAAAATATTTGATATGGAGAGGACCGTCGTCTTGATTTAGAGGAAGCAACACTGAGCGACCAAGATCAACAATCTTTGCCCCCCAATTCTCATCTAAAGCAATTGCATCACTCCTTATATCACGATTTATTAGCATCTTCTGGTTTTCCATCTCGTAGTGTAGGTAATTCAATCCATGGGCAATGTCAACGCATATTTTTAAACGTGCTTCCCAAGTAAGAATGCGTCTGTATTTGATGTCTTTCAAATAATCACCAAGGTATCCATTAGATAGATGCTCGATGACAAGGATCCTCTCTGAACCTTCATTACAAAATCCAAGTATAGTGACTATGTTGTGATGCTCACAAGTTGTAAGCATTTCAAGCTCCGTAAAGAATAGATCTTCTCCTTCTTTGTCTTCTCTACGGCGGAAGCGTTTTATACATACGGTGCTGCGTCTCTTTGGTAGTTCACTAGTATTCTTCTCTTCTACAGAGATAAAATTTACTCTATCGAAATGCTCAAGTTCTGCTATGTATAAGTCACATGTTATATAAAACGCAGTGCAGCATTTCAGGGAAAAGTTATCTGTTGCCAACTTTATATCACTGAGTGGAATAGCCAGATGCTCTAAGAAAATTCCCTAGAATTCAAATAACTCAATTATTGGATGAGGGTTTTATTCAAAATGTAAACAGAATTTAAAAAAAAAAAGATAACTAGCTAGCTAATTAATGGTTAATTACCTTTCCGTTGTTCCATGAAATACTTTCAAGTGCATTATTTGACTGTTCCTTTAACATCAAATAAAACGATGGGAATTAAGTTATTAATAAGCAAAATAAATAGGGTTGAGTAACTACTTGTAAATGTATATAGTTTTGTTTGAACTTCATTATGTGTACGTAACAAAATTTACCAATGATCGTCATTGTATGTACGAAACTATTTATTTTTGTATTTTGTTGACTTGTCAACTTGAAAAGTTGTCACATGTCACCTTATGTTGATAACACGTCATCAAAATACACACAATGTAGAAAAATAAATAGTTTCTTACATACAATGTCTGTAAATTTTGTTACGTATACAATGAAGTTTAACACATAGTTATATAAATCATTAGATACTTAACCCTACTAAATAGGGTTAAGTACCGGCAAATGTATCAAACTATTGTCTGACATTCATAGTATGCAGTGAACTATGCGGATGTACATTGTATATAACAAACTTTTAATTTATTTACATTGTATGTATTTTGGATAGATTAACGGTTGTAAGACACGCCACATAGTTGCTTATATGTTTGACACGTGAAAAAAGTATCAAAAATTACATACAATGTACAAAAATTACAAGTTCGTTACATACATTGAAAGCCTGAGTAGTTTGCCAGATTATAGTTTGATACATTTTTCACACTAAACCGTAGTAAATATTATCACAATAAAATGATGAGATGAGTGAAAAGAGAATAAAAAATATATATATTAAGATATGAATCTTACCGATTTTTCATGTGTCAAATTCATTTCTAGCGAATCGACAAGTCGATCAATATCTTGCCGTCGTACTTGGTCATCCTTTACGTAATAATAATATAAAACATGCATAGAGATTTAGTTATATAAAAAACATTTGTTATCAAGACACATCTAAATTACAGGGGGTAATTGTAGCGTATTTGTAAAGATACAAATATAAAAAATGATTCTAATCTAATCTAATCTAAGTCATCATTTATAGGAAAATTAAACTTGTTAAAGATGATGTCATATATTATATCATTAGTTTTATTTTATTTTATATAGAGTGAGGTTTAAATGAGAATGAAATTGTTTGTGAGAATGAAAAAACCAATAGGAATGTGCTATATGTCATAAAACACATTTTCTCCCACATTTTTAAAAACAAATATCTCACAAACGGTAAGTTAAAAAATTATAATTGCACCATAAAAATCAGCAGTTTTTCCTCTTCGATTTGTCATTTCACAAAGCATACTTTCGACGACTTTTTGAGTTCTACAAATTCTAAAAATTAGTAACACGTGTTACACACGTTGGTATCACATGTGTTACCCACCGCTAACACATGTGTTAGTCATTTCAAAACCCACAAAACAAATGAAAAAATAGTTCGTTGAAAGTATACCTTGTGAATCTCTAATCGAAGAAAAAAAAGCTGACTTTTATGGTGCGATTTTTGTGGTTTTTCCACTTACCATTTGGAAGATATTAAATTTTTAAAAATGTGGGAGAAAGTGGATTTAGTAACATATGACTCATTCCTATTGGTTCCCCCAATCTCACAAAAAATTATTATAGTCATTTGAATATTACCCATTTTATATACTATATATAAACATTAAAAAATGAACAATATTTTGATTGCAAATTAGAATTTTAATTTGTGTTTTTGGTGTCTTTAGCATCATGAACCTTTTTTTTCCAAGAAAAAAAAAAGGATGAAGATCGATCATGCAACAATATGTCACAACCTTAAGGCATCTTTAAAATGCTTTTAAAAGCTTTTCGTAGTTGAAATGAAAAACCTTTTTGGCCAAAACCTTAAAATGAAGTCTGTAGCAAAAAGTTTTTGAAGTTTTGTGTATAGGGTTTTGAACAGAAAGCTTTTCTTCATTGTCAACGAACTTTTTTGAAAATCTTTTTTAGTAAATGTTCAAGCGTAAAAACAAGCTTATCACACTCCGATTAACATGCGGACCCAGTATCGAGACTCAGTCAATCGAGGGTGGTGAAGGAGCTTGATTCTTGAGAAAGATTATGATTAAATTGCTCTGAAAGTTTTATGAGGCGATGGTTTGAGATGCAGACCAAGCACTAGTATTTATAATCGAACCCTATCTTCCAGAATGTTCTAGAAGCGTGGGCATTGGGATTGCAAGCATGGAGGACATTCTCTGTGCCTGAGTCGATGTGGACCAATGAGATAGTCCGACCAGGTTAGTGGGCAAGTCATGCACATAGTACCTGCATATAACGTTCATTGTGTACTTTTGTCAAGAGAATGTCCAGATAAACATGATGTGTGTGCCCGATGTCGTGGGAGGCATATGCATGTTTATATGTTTACAAGTGTTGAACTTCAGTTGTTGGACTGTGCTGCAGACCTGCTAACGGTCGACCTAGAATGAATGTTGCGCCTTAAGTACATTTCAAGTCAAAACAAGCCTCCGTGGTCCGAGGCCGGTAGGTGTCAACTCAGAAATGGATGCCATCACCACGGGTGACATATTCTGGATCCGGACTTACTTCGGGGTCCATCGTCAAAAGGGCGTGGTGGGTTATTGAGAATATTTCTGACTCAACTATCTCATGGATCCATGTTCGGAGATGACTTGTATACGTTTTGGTATATTCTGGATCCGAACTTTCTTCTTGGTCCGATATCAGAGTTGGTGATATGTATATCATTAAGTCCCCAGTCCTGCATTAAATTTCAACTTAGAAATATGATGGCAGACTCATGCAGAAGGTGACGTGGCATTGTGATGATTGCCTATACCCTGTGAAATGGCAAGCAATAAATGCACATGGGCCATGCATTAAATGCTTGTCACTTCAAACGCGACGTCTGGCATACGATGGGACATGAGTGTGCCTTGTCATGCCGTTACGTCATCATGCACAGCCTGGCAAGCAAAGACTTTCCTCAAATGGCGACATCTCGACATCTCGCGATACGTGTAGGGTTAAAACGAGGCCCACGCAGCCCGGCCCATTTCAGCATTTACTACAATTACCTACCTTTGGGACTCATTTACTTTTTATACCTTCAGCAAATCGAGAGAATTCGGATCAATAACTTCGGTCACATTCATACAACTGTTCCGGCGAGCATATTCCTAATTCCGATCATCTTCAAACTTTTACCAGGTCAGGTCCATTCATCCAGATCCTTAATATCTTTTATATTATACCATGGTTGTTGCTGCCGATGTTGTCGAGATTCGTGACGACTCCGAGCCCCTTGAGGTAAAGGCCGCAGTGTGTGGTGGGGCTACGAGTAATAGCAAGCCGGTGTCGAACGTAGAGGTGTCATAAATAACTGAACTTGAATAACTAACCCGAACCCAAACCCGAATAACCTGAATTCGAAGCTTATTTGGCCACCCGAATTGGAATAACCCGAGTCTTATTTGAATCGGGTTTCGAATAAATATTTTACAATTCGGGTAACCCGAATAAGCACATAAGTTATATAATATACAAATATAACATTATATGTATAAGTTTTTTTATGATTTATATGAATACATCCATATATTAAATACATATAAGTTATTTATGATGGTTAATATAAACTATTAGTATCCTTTTGTAATACTTAAGTTTTGTTTAAGATGCGAAAATTTAGAATATCATCTTATTCGGGTTTAAATGGATAACCCAAACCCAACCCGAATCTAAATAACCCGACCTTATTTGAATCGGGTTACAGGTTGGATTATAAACTTGAAAAACCGAATAACCCGACTTGAATAACGTGAAACCCAATTAACCCGACCCAATGACACCCCTAGCCGAACATGACGAATGAAGCCAGTTCGGTTAAGGCGAAAATTCTTGTCGTTGTCATGAAGGAGTACCCCTGCTGGGCACACTATAACCCCATGGTGCCGACTCAGGAACATCGCGCCCACGAGCCTCCGGAATGCAAGGTTGTTGTTTATTGGAGGACGATGGAGACAGGAATCTTCGTATGCTTGTAGGACTTGTGGGAAGATATGGCAGACGACTGCGTCCTCCCAATGCTCCGTTTTGATTGCACCCTCAAACTATTGCAGGAAGTCTTCTAGATCCGAGTCTCCGGCGTAAGTGCCGATGGTCAGTGGTATGGTGAGCTTCGCTTGTCAACGGATGATTTGCTATATTTGAGGAAACTAAAACCAGCTTCTTGACCTTCTTGCCTTGGATGGTGGAATAAAATTTGGCGATTACGTTGTCCACCACCGACTCATTAGAACAAGCTGAGACTGATTCGGGTGACGCCGCACTAAGGATCTAGTCGGCCAGCATTCGGTGAATTGCAACTCTATCCATCGTTCCACTTTGCCGGACGGGCGGCTGGGGTGCATGCTGTTGTGGGGCGGTGGTGTTGAAAGTTACGACTCGACCACCACCACGAAGCCCATTTGCACCGACAACTATTGGGCTTCAGCACTAGAGATAGACTTCAGTGCCTTGGAAGTGTTGTTCGGAATACACTTCGGCACCAAATCAGAATCATTCTGGCTGTAACGTAGCCGACGTGGGTCAACCCTGGCCCCCATCGTCGAACCTGACGAGCACGAGGTTTTCTGAGTGACGAAGGTCGGGGATTGATCCATGAATGGCGGTGGTGGTGACTGATCATCGTGAACGCCGACACCTCGATCATCACTAGGTGATGCAATAACCATTATGAAAAACGATTTTTGGTGTACGGGCGGTGTTACTGTGGTCGTTTTATCGAAAATTAAACCGTGGATGACGCCAATTGTTCAAGCGTAAAAACACTTATCATGATGGTTTATGGGTAATCAAGCTTATCACACTCCGATTAACGTGCGAACCCAATATCCAGATTCAGTCAATCAAGGGTGGTGAAGGAGATTAATTCTTTGAGAGAGATTATGATTAAATTGCTCTAAAAGTTTTATGAGGTGTTCGTTTGAGATGGAGACCAAGCACTAGTATTTATAATCAAACCCTAGCTTCTAGAATGTTCGAGAAGCGTGACCATTGAGATTGCAAGTATGGGGACATTCTCTGTGCCTAAGCCGAAGTGGACCAATAAGATGGTCCGACCAAGTTAGTGGGCAAGCCATGCACATGATACCTACATATAATGTTCACTTATTATACTTTTGTCGGGAGAATGTCAGGATAAACAGGATGTGTGTGCTCGATGTCGTGGGAGGCATATGCATGCTTATATGTTTACTAGTGTTGAACTTCAGTTGTTGGACAGTGCTGCGAACCAGCTAAGGGTCAACCTAGAATAAATGTTGCGCCTATTTCACTGCAAAATTGTGCTCAATTTCATATGTGGCAATTCCGCCAAGATCTCTTCGTTAGTTGGGGGAAGAATCTGCCCAAGTCGTATTTTTTGAGGAACGTAATGAGAGAGAATTTGATTTGGTTAGACAACGTGTGGTTGGTAAACAAGGATCGGTTTTTTCGTAAGGTGCGGAATGTATCGTCAAATTATGCCAGAGGGCAATATGAATGTTCTATCATGTTCCATCAACACACTAAATGGGTTATACGATCTATCCGGTGTGGAAGTAGGCCAACATTTTTATTGGAAAATCAGGGGTTTCCAAGTCCACGGCCAAGTACTTATTACTTCTTGGGTTAAGTACCTTTTAAGTTGATACCAGCCTCCGTGGTCCAAGGACGGTAGGTATCAACTCGGAAATGATGCCATCACCACGGGTGACATATTCTGGATCCGGACTTACTCCGGGGTCTGGCGTCAGAAGGGCGTGGTGCGTTATTGAGAATATTCCAGACTCAACTATCTCAGGGATCCGGGTCCGGAGATGACTTGTATACCTTTAGGTATATTCCGGACCCGAGCCTTCTTCTTGGTCCGGTAAAAGAGTTGGTGATATGTATATTATTAGTATATATATTGATAATAGTAGTAAAAAGGCTTTGAATAGTTTTTTTTAACATAGTGAATGCTCCTACAGAAGTATTCTGTAAATAATATATAGGAATGATACGTGAAAAAAAGGCAAATCAGACATTCAGACTGATATTTTTGAAGTTTAGCCTCTTTTAAAGTTATTAAACACAACCGAACTAACAAAACCCATGATCCGATTAACCCATTTTGACCTGCGTATTTTAATAACTTTACTTTAACCGCATTTCTTGACCGTTTCTTTAACTTAACACACGCTAAATAATGTGAACCAATAATAGATATTAAAAAATTACTATGGCAAATGATGAGAGCAATAGAAAGAAAAAAGAGAATGGTCTTACTAAATAATCATGTGATATCTGACATTCCAATGCTCTCTCAAGTTTACGGATGATATCGTTCATATCTGGACGTTTGTTTCGATTTTTCTTTATGCAAGAATATGCTGCTACCGAGAACCAGTTGAGTGATTCCGGGGCAATTTGATTCCGTAGGCTGGGTAGGATTATATCATTCAATGTTTTGTTTTTATAATGAAATCTAGCCAGTGGAGCTAGAAAGCTACCATCCTCATTTGGAATATACGCTCTCCTCCCACATAATATTTCCCATAAAACAACACCAAATGAGTAAATATCTGACTTGTGGGACACAACTCGATCCGCTTTTCTTGCTGGGTCCTCATACCCTATTGAGGCTACACTTTCAGGAGTAAAAGCCTGGTCCATTTGATGTATTGACTTTGAGAAGGAATATTCAAAACAAGATAACTTCGCCTCAAAATCCTTATCCAATAAAATTGTGCCGCTGCCAATGTATTGATGTATGATAGAATAACCACGCTCATCGTCATTGTGGATGTAACTTAATGCACGCGCAACACCAACACATATCCTCAATCTTTGTATCCATGTGAGGGTTGGTTTGCTTAGATGTAGCGAGAGACTTCCCTTGGAATACCTGTTACTTATGATGACCTTCTCATTTTTTTCGTCACAAAACCCAATAATAGAGGCTATATTTTGATGCTCGAGACACGAAAGCGCATAAATCTCTCTCTGGAACTTGATGTGTTCTTTCTCATTCTTAATGTCGAATCTCCGTGCACGAATCATCACCCGCTTCCCTGACAGCAAGAGCATCCCTTTATAAGCCTTTCCGAATTCATTACGCCCGATGACATTTTTCTCATCAAAGTTGTTGGTGGCTTCTTGGATGTCTTCGAGTGGGATTTTCAAGTGATTAAACTGTAGCAGCTAAAAACAAACGGAGCAAAATTTAGAAACCTTGAAGTTAAAGTTTTAAGGATCAACAAGTGCTCCATTAATTGAATGCTAGTCTTTATAAATTGTCAACTTGAAATTCGATCATAGATATGTATTTATTATTATCATTACAAAAATTAATTAAATGCTAATCTATGTAACAGATGACTGAGATGATAGTCAAAAATATGATGATAAACAATATGTTGATGACAAATTCAGAAGCAACATGGCTGATTCTACAAACATCACAATTTGATAGCATCCAAGATCTACATATGGTAATAAATTTTATTAGTATTTCTTAATAAAACAAATAAACATTAACACTGCATTTTTGATAATGGTAATATCAAAAATTCTCAAGTATATGTTTTAACTTTTATGCGTAGAGAAGAATAACTCCACCACACGTTTCAAAGGGTATATGAATCGTGTGTGGAGCAGGACGGCTTCACCACATGTTTCAAGGTAATACGTTTCATGGCTTTAGTAGGATAGATCCACCCCAGATTTTAAAGATTTAGCAAATAATGGAGGTCGAAGTCCATGGGACTAACTGTTTCGAAGAATATTCCATGAAGCTCATCAATCAGAGCAACACATCAAGATTACAATGACATAAACTACATGATATAAAAGGTGGAGGTCAAAAGCAAATACACCGCAAAGACAATGGTGGTTGATGTTTAGCAGACCAACGCTACGATGGTCAAGGCTGCAGCAACCAGGATGACATGATCAAGCTTTCTGGACCAATATGGCAAAGTCCGAATGAAATTTAGTATGGGGATCAACACAAAATTGGAATAAACACACACGAGTAAGATGGATTTTATCGTTCTTCATCCTTCAACCGAGGTCATATATAGGCGTGGTGGAGTAAATTTGTCTTGCGTGGACTTTCAGAAACATAAAAAACTCAACCCAACCCATGACCCATTTAACCCACCAAACTTCTACTTGTTCAACAATACCCAACACACTATACCCACATGACCATTGCAACACCTCTATGTTAAATGCATTTCTTGACGGTTCCTTTAATCAACTAAAATAATGGAAAACAAATAAATACACAACAAATTACTATGACACAATGATGAAATATAGCAAATAATAAAATAAAAAAGGAGGAGGGTCTTACAAATTTTACATATTGCAACTGACGTTCCAATAGTTTCTCAAGTTCATGGACAATATAGTTCATATCCGGTCGTTCTACACGCTCATCCTTTATGCATTGATAGGCTACTTTTGAGAAGCTATCCAGTGATTCCCGATCAATTTGATTCAGTAGGCCAGGTTGGATTATATCATTCAGTGTTTTGTTTTCATAATGAAATATGGCCAGCGGAGCTAGAAACCTATTATCATCATTTGGAATTACTGCTTTCCTCCCACATAAACTTTCCCATAAAACAATACCAAATGAGTAGATGTCCGACTTGTGGGTCACACCTCCAGTCTTTTCAATTGCCGGATCCATATACCCAGTTGTGCCTATAGCTTCTGAAAAGAGAACCTGATCCATTCGATGTACTGGATTGTTGATGGAATATTCAAATCCAGATAACTTGGCCTCAAACTTATTATCTAATAATATCGTGGAGCTGTTGATGTTACGATGTATGACAGAGTATCCATCCTCATTATGGATATACCTTAATGCACGTGCAACACCAACACATATAGTCAGTCTTTGAGTCCATGTGAGGGTTGGGTTGCTTAAATACATCGCGAGACTTCCTTTGGCCACACGCTTGTTTATGATGACCTTCTCATCTTTTTCATCACAAAACCCAATAATAGAGACAATATTATCATGTTTGAGACTAGAAAGTGCAGAAATCTCCGTCCAGAACTCAATATTTCGCTTATGCTTAGTGTCTAATCTCCGTGCAGCAATCTTCACCCACTTCCCCGACTGCCAGAGCCGTCCTCTATAAACCTTGCCCAAATCACCATAACCGATGACATTTTTATCATCAAAGCCGTTGGTGGCTTTTAGTACTTCTTCAAGTGGGATTCGTATATGATTAAACTGCGTGATTGTAGATGCCATATTTCTATTTATCAAATGAAAATGAGCAGAAAAACAATCGTTACAGATGAATGTGATGTAAAATATACGAGCAACCACACACATAAATATGAGAGCAACCTAGATCTCCGTAATTGTTACTTGACGTATTATCAAGGTAAGTTGATTAAATTACAAACAGATTATCAATTTTACAAATCTACTTTCAAAGGTACCACCATCCCGTAAAACAATCTAATTACTTCGCTGTAGTGAAAGTTTTCATCTCCAACGTCGAAAGTTGGTTTTTATGCAATTTTCCCTTTTCCTTATTAACTAATATATCTTACCAATTAATGTATATATGGTTGAAACATTATCTTTGGTGATAAATTTGATGCATATCGAATCCTATGATCATTTTTTTAAAAGGTATTCCCGATTATAACAGGTTCCCCGGGTTTGCCAAGCTTATGCTTGTAATCATGTACACGGCCTAACCATTACCGTGGCCGTTTCCGAACCTTCCCGTGGCCACCCCAAGATATATATGCTTCTAGTGAGAAACCTGAGACCTCTTGTGAGAATAAGAGGACGCCAACCACTAGGTTATCTTGTGATGGTTATCGAATCCTATGATCATGTAACTTGAAAAAAAAAAAATTTAAAAAAATGTCACAACATTATGTATTTACATACCATAATAGAAAACAAAATCATTATCTAATACTACTTAATGTTATTACACGTGGCATTATCTATAGTAGATTGTAAGTGTACATACCTATATAGCAGATCGATTTGAAGGTGGTAGCCAGCGGTGGTTGGTCTGCCGGAATTGTTGGTCAAAGATGGCGCCTGAAAGATGAAAGATTACGTATGATTGTGTGGTGGTTGTGATCGAGACTGAAGCTACACAATGATCAATGATGAAATTTTGCATTATTAAAGTTATTATAAAGAAATGTTGTGATGTTTTTCTATGCATGGAACATGTGGAAAATGAAGTAAAAGCTAGCGCACTAACTCATAAAGAGTAGATCACTGATTAGTGAAGTTTTGGTGGGTTTTCATTCTACATCCTCGATCGAGAATATTATTTCTTTTGAAACTGGAAACCTACAAAAATAATCTAACCTAAGTAGTATCTACATGAGAGTGATCTAGAGTGAAGCTCCAAATACAGGGGAAAGAGAAAAGCTAGCAAATCTCGACCATCATTTTTTCACATCTTCTCCATAGAAGAGACAATGCATTTAACGTACCTATTTCATTAACTTTTGTCAAAAATGCAAAACTAAAGTATGTAATTCAACGATTCATTAATAAAATATTATAAATTTCGAATCTATTAGATGTATTCATACAGATCTTCAATTCTCATAATTTGGATTCATCAAAAATTATAAATTGTGTGTAATTATAGATTTATGTGAAAATTTTGATTCGTCAAAGAAAACAATAAAACTAAGCAAATTTGATCATACATAACTTATAAATAGCAATTAATTGACTTACGCTTTGAATTGATGCATAATGTGTAGTTGTTACTTGTTAGAGTTCTTAGCAATATTTGAGTTCTTAATTGAACTATTCTCTATATATATACCAGATCTCAAACCCGTATATATACACGGGGTGTCGATTGTTTTGTTTATTTTTATTAGTATATGAAAAGAAAGCACGTAAAGAAACTAATCTAAAGTGAACAAAATAATAATATTTAAGACCAAAATGATAATGACTACGAAATCTATTCATATCAAACTTGTAGCGACATATTAAAACAATTTCACACAAAGAGATGCTAGTTGTATCGATATATGCTTTGAAAGACTCCTACTTTGTTACCGACTAATCATGATATTTCAATTAGATTATTATACGGAGTGATAAGTTATTTACCTTTTAAAGACTCCTATTTTGTTACTAGGTACTCCCTATTAGATTAGGCAGGCAGGTAGTTTGTTTGTTTTTGTTTGGGTGCATGGTGTAAACTTCTTACTTTCTTAGGCTGTGCATACCAGCCCACGCTTGTTAACTTCAATTTCAAACATATAATTTGAATCTATAAAGTTCTAGCTTTTAGAATTAAAAAACGCTTATATCATATATTCTTGTACACTTTTACGAATCTAACAACAACAATCATTTGTTAATAGATTAGTTACAATGTTTGTGTGTTTAGACAAATTTCTAATCTAATATTTTGATAGGTTGTATGGTGCTTTAACAACCCATTATACACGTCGAGATCTCATATATGCCCAAATGTAACTAACTTTAGAAACCCATCAGAAATCCATAATCAATATTTAGATTAAAACATAAGCAAATTGTTAAGTAACTTAAATATGTATTGTTTCAAAAATGTTATCCGCTTCAGTCATATACAATCTATGCAGATTGAATAATTTGATCCGCCTGCTGTAAATTGTAAGTCAAGTTCACTATGTGTTCATGTAAATTTTATTATATTTTGAACAACTATTTGGCTAAATATAATCAAATCCATACTCCATTATCAAACCCCCCAACAAACACAACTCATTCAGATTAATACTAACGTATATTTATTTATTTAATTGAAATCAATTATAGCTTTTTCTAAAAAAAAAATTACAGGAGTAAAAAACTTTGTTTATGTAAAGCTTGATAAATCTCAAACTTTAATACATTTTTAAAATTTGTGTGTACATATTTCAAAAGTAAAGCTTTGCAAAAAAATTTCTAAATTGAGATAAAGAACTCAACTCAACTTAACATTACCCAATACCGTCTTCCACGGTGTATGAGGGAGGTGAGATGTAAAGAGCCTTACCCCAACCATAGGTACATAGGTTGAGAGGCTGCTTCCAGAAATGGACCTCCGGCCTGTTGGGGGTGAGGACAAACCCTTGACCTCTGTCTCCACATGCATGGGGCTTAACCACTTAATTCAACCCACCTTTCAATTGAGATAAAGCTTTTCTATAAAACTTCTTTAGAAAATGATAATGTATCTTAATGAAAAAGCTTTCTAAAACTTTTTCGAAACTTAGTAAATTTGTAATTTATTATTCTTACTAACAGCGTGCATAAACAATAAATATTAAAGTTTTTGATGGGATAGTTTGATGGCTACCTAAACTGGTGCACCTCCATTCTACATTCTAGTGTACTGCTCCGCCTGCATGCCTTCTTGTCATAGTTGTACTTCAATAATTATTTATTCATTTTTATAGATAGATACTCATCTACGCAAATTTACCCAACAATTTATCAAATTTACTCCATATTATTACTTTTAGAAAAGATTGTGTGCAAATAGGGCCAACTTTTCCATTCAACTATTTAATAACAATGACAATAAGTATATACGTATAGGATTAGGTTCAATAGAATCAATAGAGAAGAAAATTTAGATAAAGAAGAGAGAGAAGCAATATGATTCAACATTTTTATTACTATGATTCAACTTTTTATTACTTAAATTATAATAATAAAAAGTTGAATCATAGTAATAAAAATAATGAATCTTATTGCTTTTCCCTTTTTTTCACCTAATTTTTTTTCTTTTTTGATCCCGTTACTATACGTATAACTATAATTTCAAAATTAACAATATACTTATCAAGCAAAAATAAGCAGGGTGATACTTTTTAAAAGTATAATATGAAATTGAACATTTTTAAACTTTAATTTTTCAGATGAATATTTTCACAAAGTCCAGTGACCTATTTGTGTATTTACCCATAGTTCAAGTAAGAAACTAACTTGATCTCATACAGTTACAAATGTATAAAATTAAGGTAAATAAGTAAATTTAAAAGGGAAAAAAGTATCCTAAATGTTACAATAGATATGCGTGTCATTTACTAACTTGAATTAGCATTATCATCATCTTTATTTAAGATCAGCACCACAAACCACAATTGATAATATTCAAACTAAATAAATAGCTAGTAACTGAAACCAAATATATATTTAGCCAAATATATATTTGGGCATTCCCAATCCAAAACCCAACTGATTGAAACTGACAAAGCTATGTCAGCGTCACGTTAGCTTTTTCAGAAAACTGACTGAAACTGACAGACCCCTCCCATCCCTAATCCATCACTTCATATTTCAGCTTCATATTTCTGGGTCCCACATTTATTACTTTACCTTTAGTTTTATACACTATACAAAAAATATAATACAAAAAATAAAAGCCCAAGCTTCGTCGTATATGTGACGAAACAAACCGCCAAACCGACATTGGCGTAAGATTGCCGTCAGTTCATCACTTCCCAACCGAAGAGATCCGACGAGGGGCGTTGGGAGAGGCCTTACTAAAAGTTCTTCGTGAATTTGTTTGGGCTTTTGATCGGCTCGCATTAAACTGATTCTTCAATAAGAAAAAGTGTATACGAGTAGCATCGATTTAAATAAAATCCTAAAAACTTAACCCGATTCTCACTCATCTTAACTCGATTCTCACTCATCTCAACTAAAACGAAACAACAGATTTTTCACAAGATTAGATTTAATAGTTCTAGCTAGTAAATTTAACGGCAATAGAAGAAGAAATATTACCTCAAGTTCCAAGAAGTAATATTGAGGTCTGCATATAAGAAAATAGAAGAAGAAAACAAGAAATAAGATGCCGAAATCAAAGTTGCTATTAACTAACATGTTATTAACGAATCTAACCAAAAACTTGACATTACCATAACAGTTTAATTAATACGATTTATCAATCAAAACGATGAAAACGATTACTCATAATCAAAAAAACATGCATACCTGTAGTTTAAGTCTCGAAGAGCAATTGAGGTTTGTGATCTCTTCTCAAGTTGTTTTTTTGAAGGGAAAAGAAAGGGACCGAAGGAATCTACTTTTCTTTTGGATGGAAGTGAATGGAAGAGAAAGGACATCAATTTAATAATACTCTAATTAAAATTGTAGCTTACTCGTAAGGTAAGGTAATGGACTAATTTGGTTAAAGGGTTTTGTCGTTTTGCAGTTTTTTTAATTTTTAATTACGAAATAAAATCCTTGTATTTTGTTTGTTGAGACACAATTAAGGTAACCTTACATTCGACAGGTTATCAACTTGCTTTTGATATGGATTTTGTTTGGTTACCTTTAGCATATTGAAAGGGTTAGTTACTTCTTAATTTAATTTTTGTTATATTTTTGTTTGGTGAAATTAATTATTCATTATTTAACAATGTTTGGTTTGCACAGTGTGTCACAGGTTTGATTTTGGGAAAGAATGTACTAATCTTGGTTTTGAGTTTTGTTCGGTAGTAGAAGTGAACGAAAAAAATTTATACTAAAGGTATAATTGTGTGGCACTGCCCAAATTAGGGTATAATTCCGTACTATAATCACGTGCATTTCTTACGCTAATTCTTTGCTTAGTGAATTCAAACTATTTTCAATGGGATAAGTCTAGCATGAGCTCACAAATTTTAATACATAAGGTATTACGAACCATGTAATTATTTATAATTACGCACAAAACAATCGAAACGAATCCGACAAAAATATATGAACTTGGTGATACGAATTCTATAAATAACGTAAAACTATTCTAAATAGTAGCTATTTACTTTGAATTATTATGCTACAACTTTGAAGCATAACGTAAACGAATATACGATTAACAATTACACATTTTATATAAAATATAACGTACGCGACGAAAATACACGAATAAAACTCGACAAATAAGTGAAACGCGGCAAATATTTTGAAAATTCAACGTAAAGTATTTGAAATAATACTTCGAAAGAAATTAACGCGTAATAACCGTTAACTAAAACTAAACCGATAAAACGCGTAAATGTTAAACGCAAATAACGGGTAAATAACCAAAGTACCTACACAATAATTTAGGGGACAAAGTTATGGCATGACCATGCCATGTTGGTTGACAAAATCGTCCACCACCAACCCTCACCCATATCCCCTCCATCTCTTTAGTTACTTAGTGCATCTCCAAATTTTAGGGAACGAAATCAAGGGTGGCGAAAATCGGCGGTGGAAAGATAAGTTGTTATCTTTCCTTTAAGATTAGGGTTTGAAGGTGTGATGATGAATGTAACTTTTGAGGTGCTTTGTGACAACTCTCCAAATTAGGTAATAATTAACATTTAAGCATGTGCATTCTTACGCTAATTTCCTGATTAAGTTTAAAATAAAACTTCTGAAGTGATGTAAGTCTAGCAGCCTAGTACTTTTAAACAAAAAGTATTACTAATACGCAAGTATTTAAAGTTGCGTACGAATGTGTCGGAACGAACCCGACTGATAAGTACGACAAAAGTTGGTGATATAACATAATTAATAATTCAATTATTAATTACGAGTACTATTGTATCTATAACATATAGATAAAACGGGTTAAAAATACGTTTAACATAAAACGTATTATAAAACGAACAGAAACAATTTTAAAATGCATTCAGAGATCAAGATGAGAAAAATTCAAATTTTCTCATTTATTTGGAAACAATTGTAACATTACCTCAAAATAGGAGCCCGAAATTCGACTGAAATTTGGCACTCAATTTAAAATGTTAGCAGTCCAACGCAGAAATTAAACAACAGTTAAAAATAATGAAAACATCATTATTCCGAGTTTAAATAACGAACCAGGAGAGCATCTACAAAATAAAAATATAAAATGTTTACTTTTATATTGCTAAAATTATACCCGTACTCGAAATTAACGGGCTTAAACTACACAACAAACACCAATAATTGGGAGACCACAGACTGTGATCTCCCATACTTGACTGCTATTTCTTCTCCTTCCTGATCATTTGAGCAACACACACACTAACACACACATCATCATCTACCTTCATCTTCTTCTTCTCCTTTGCTAAGCACATACACACAAGAGAGAAGCAGCAGAGAGCAGCAAGAAGAGGAGTAGAACAACAAGCCCAGACCAACGTCCTCATCATCTTCTTCGCATCATCATCGTCACCATCAACTTCACCATTGTAAGGGAACTTCAAAACCTTCGAATTCCATACCTAAATTTCGTTGTATAACTCGTATATATATATCACAATCCATGTATATAACACATAAAGTTTGATGATTATATGTTGTTTTTCTTGAAATGGGTTATATGAAACCAAACCATAAATCCATGAATCATATATGTTAAACTTGTTAAAATGAGATATAATGACATATATTGTTGTTACTAAGCATCTAAACACGAAAATCACTCGAAAAATGGCACAAACACACTTTGATTTCGAGTTTGGAAGTGGGAAGAACGAACAGAGCCTGGACTCGAGCCAAAGCCGAACGGCTAAGGTCACAAAGCCGAACGGCTAAGAGACCAAAGCCGAACGGCTAAGTGCTCAAAGCCGATCGGCTGTGTACGAGTCTGGTGGGCTGTGTATTTGGGCCGGACTAAAATGATTATTGGGCCGGACTAAAATGCTAAATGGACCGAGTGTTGTGGACTGGATCGAAATAAATAACGGGCCTATTATATTGGACTGGATCGAGTAAAGTGTGGGTTGGGCCGGAAGCCAAGCCGAACGGCTGATGGCCAAGCCGAACGGCTATCCAAGCCGAACGGCTAGCCCAAGCCGAACGGCTGGGCTGGGCTACAAACTGGACAGAATGTTTCTTGGGCCTAAGACTTTGGGTTGGGCTGAGTATTGTAAAGACAAATGAATTAAAATAAATAAACGGGCCATTGAACAAGACTTGTAATGGGCCAAAGAGATTATGTAAATGGGTTAAGATAGTGAACCAAAAACAAAACAAATCGGACCGAGCCCAATAAACTTCCAAAACATTCCAAACATAAGACGTGACCCGAATCGTTTCACGAAACGAATATTCATAAAATGGAACGTGTATGATATATATATATACACACTTGATAAGGCATACGACGTGTGAAATAATAACAATATTTCAACACAACATCACCAACGAATGCAACGACTTAAATTACTGAGAAATTAACAATTTCTACAAAACAAACAAACTGTTAACATAAGTTGATTAAACAAATCAAACGTACTTATGTTAATACATTTATGGTATATAGGTTAACAAACCTTTGGGCTATTACCTGTCAGCTGCTAGCATTCATACCGAGCAAACCACAGTGAGTTTACAGCCCCTACTTTTACATGTTTTCTGCTTTTAAACACAGGGGTGTTAAACATAGAAATTGCATGCCAACACATGCAATCAAGCTATAAATGCTTTACTGCTTTTATCCAAATGTTGATTTGTGATATTACATTTTCACAACTATTTGGGAATTAGACAAAGGATCCTAGTACGGACCTAGACTTGGAATGTGTGCATTAAAGACCTCATGACATGCTACTGTAACCATTAGCTAGGTGACTCTAGCCACTGAGTATACGGATAGTACTATTGCCGTGACGACCCTCCTACGGTGGAGCGTATACTTAAATGTCCGTTCAGGCAAACAACATAAGTTCTGGTTGTGGTTTGGTTATAGGGTTAGGTCGCGTTACTTTAACCTGCGAGGTTTAGCTCACCTTTCAGGGGATCACAGTCTAAGTAAAATTCCCACATACTTTTAGGAAGAACGAATCCTACAACTGTTGGACACCGGAAAACATACCGGTAACTTGTTTTACACTGGTAAACAACCGGTAACATGTTTTGGGACGACATCCCACGTATAACAATACTTTAGGGTAACAACCCTACATAACTTGTATTTTTTTATAAATGAATAACAAATCATTTATACAGACTTGGTTTAACAAACCACATACACATGTAAACCTGTAAATTCACTCAACATATTTGTTGACGACTTTCTCTATGTTTTTCAGGAAATTAGCTGGGTAAGAAATCGCATGCATTCAGGATGGACAACCCTGGACCTATTAGGATGCCACATACTGTAGGGACCACTTTTGGGGATTTCATTTGTATAACTGCAGACATTGCGGTCATACTTATGAAATCTTATTTTTAACCTTATGTATTTTTGATTTAAAACTAAAATGTGTTGAACGTCACTACCACTGTTACGACTTACATAGTCGTACTACTTTTGTAACAAATGTTTGAATTGGCATCCTTAACCATTATGTTGTGCAATAACCATATGCTCTGAGTGTGTATGTAACGGTTGGTTGAAATTACTGTTCGCAGCCCCGCCACATTATTAAAGCTTCCGCAAACTAAACATAACTAATCGAAATTACCGTTTGGCGGGGTGTGACAGACTTGGTATCAGAGCCATTGGTTATAGCGAACTAGAAGTCTTTAAGCGACCTAAAACCTTAGAGACCTAGACTATAGCCTTGGCTAAAACATTCATTGCATGCATACACATTTTGCATACAGCTAACATACGACTGACACGTCACCTACGACTTCTTTGTCTCAGCATGTCGAGGCACAGTCCGATCTATTTGTATGCTTCTGATGAGGAGCCGACCGAGGATTCCTACCATAGCGACGCTAGCACCGGAGTCGTGAGTCCACCAGTTCAGCTGAGAGCTCTATCGGATGACACCGGTGATGCCTACATCACCCCACCACCTACTGCACATGTGGTCCCACCTACTACTGCTCCCACTGACCCTACCACTCGTATGTTAGGGTCTACCTTCATGGCGACACACCATACGACTGCTGGACCTTCTAGAGGACCGGTACCTAGGAGGACACCGCGGATGTGTGTCCGAGATTTCCCTAGAGGACCACTTGCGCCCCGTGATAAGGCGCCGATGGCAGAGGAGAGGGTGATGCACTGTGATGAGCCGCCACAGAGGGTACCTAGGCTTGCTCACTTGGAGTGGATGACTCCTATGTTGGGGCGGTGGAGGTCGTTAGAGGGTTTTCCTGCTACCTTTGAGACCGGGGAGTCCTCCCGATCCTCCGCACCACTGCCTACTACTGGAGAGCCCGTAGAGTTGACTCTCCCTACCATTGTGGCTGTGATTCGCACATTGTTTCGCATTTCTGGTAGCAGGGGTGCTCACCTTACCGAGCTACAGAGCGATGTCTCCCGTCTGGATGGAGACATGGCAGACATTCATGAGCGTTGCCACTTTTTGTTGAGCAACGTGGTTGCTGCCAGGGAGATAGCCGAGACTGCACGTGCTCGTGTCAGAGTACTAGAGAGGCGTGCGAGGACAACAGGGATGATACTTGGAGCTTGTGTGATGATAGCTGTGCTGAGGACAGCTGTGGGATTGTTTCTACCTTATTTTCACTAGGCTTGTGTACGGCGGTTTGTGCCTACTGGGCGTCAGGCCGGCCACTTTTTGGATGATGGATATGTTAGTAAATCCATCACGTGTAGTATAGACTAGTATCAGATGGTAGATGTATGTATGTACTGGACATGTACTAAACGGGGAAAAACAGTTGTTAGAATGGGTATATGTATAGGAAAACCCATTGACTTTTGTATAGCGCTAACTGCTGATGGGGCGTATTTGGGATCCCATCTTGTTTTGTATAAAACTGATGTATCAGCGCTACACCTTTTGATATAATATAACTTATGTTTGGATGTATTTCATATTCATTTCATTTAACAACGATTTTAGTAGTATATCTACATGTATATACGTGTGTTAGAAACGGTAGCCAACCAATAACATTTGACCATTCCTTGGAAACCATGAAACACACCACACCTTGACTATTGATTCCTATCTTGAACTTTCTTTAAACTCGATTGTGTTGAATGATGATGAAAGGAAATATGTATTTAGCATTATATAATGACGCCTGGCCAACGTGATTATATTGTACTAACTACATATGGGCGTTTCAAAGTCGTGTGACATGAGATACCAAAAACCTGTTCTTCAAATTTTCCATATCGTTTCTTTGTTAAAAATGTGAAATCTTGTTCATCACATTCAATACCTTGGCATTGACTCCTGCAATTTATTTCATCGCAGAACGGAATCATGCCACCAAAACGACGGGTGACTAAGAACAGTCGACGAACGACACCTTCTTCCAATCCTGAAACTGTTCCCCCACCCAACAATAGTGAAACTACCGAGCAAATGATAGCACGGCGAATAGCTGAAGGTATTGCTGAGTACGAAGCTAGCCGAAATCGCGAGAATGGAATGAATAACAGCGGTTCTACCCCTGTTAATACTGAGGCACCTGCGAATACTCGCCGAGGGTGTTCATACAAGACATTCCAGGCTTGTAAGCCAGTTACTTTTCGTGGCACCGAGGGTGCTATTGGGATTATCCACTGGATAGAAAAGACAGAGTCGGTGTTGGACATTAGTGACTGTTCACCAGACTGTATGGTGAAATATGCCACCTGCACTCTTGCTGACAAAGCTCTCACTTGGTGGAACAGTCAAGTCCAATCATTGGGACGACCAGCTGCCTACTCCATGTCATGGGAAGTACTGAAAAACATGATGTTGGAGGAATTCTGTCCCCGTAGCGAGATGCAGAAAGTCGAAACTGAGCTGTGGAACATCACTATGATTGGTGCCGATATCACTGGTTATACAACCAAGTTTCAGGAACTAGCACGTCTAGTGCCACATATGGTAACACCTGAGTACAAGCGCATCGAGCGTTATGTCTATGGTCTGGCACCGCAAATCAGGAGTTTGGTTACATCCTCCAAACCTGACACATTCAGGAGCGCTGTTGTTTTAGCGCAAAGTCTGACCGATGAGGCAGTCAGGATGGGGACACTGATCAAGAAAACTGCACCAGGCAAGGTTGAGCCGAGCAGTACTGAAACTGGTAGTTCTGGAGGTACAAAGCGTAAGTGGAATGACAGAGGAAGTGACCGTCAAGGTCAAACGAATAAGAAGGGATCGGGGAACCCAAAGTCCTATGCTGCCACCACTATGGAATCCAAACCATACTTGGGCAACAAACCTAAATGTGACAAATGTGGCAAACATCACGACGGTGAATGTTGGTATTGCAACAACTGTAGAATTTGGGGTCACAAAACCCAAAACTGCAAGGCTAACCCTACCACTAGGGAGAACACTGAACGCCGGAACCAAGGGTGTTTTGAATGTGGCGACATGAGGCACTATCGGAACCGTTGCCCTCGACTCAACAACCAAAACCGCAACAACACCAACAACCGTGGTAACAACAACCGAGCCAACAACATCAACAATCAGCCAGCTCAAGGACGAGCATTTGTGATCGGAGCACAGGAGGCACGCCAGGACCCTAACACCGTCACTGGTACGTTTCTTGTAAACAACCATTATGCCTCTGTGTTAATCGATTCAGGTGCTGATTTAAGTTTTGTGTCTAATGAGTTTAGACCACTATTAGAACTCGAATCACATAAGCTAGATAACAAATATACTATTGAACTAGCCGATGGTGAGTTAATCGAGTCAGGAGAAATAGTACCGGGATGCACCTTGGAATTAGAAGGTCATCTCTTCAAAATAGACTTGCTACCGGTTAAGTTGGGGAGTTTCGACGTTGTAGTCGGCATGGATTGGTTGTCGAAGAATCACGCTGAAATAGTATGTTACGATAAGTTAGTACGCTTACCATTACCGACAGGAGAAACTCTTATGGTCAAAGGTGAGAAACGAAAAAGTGCCACAAAAATGATTACATGCTTGAAAGCCCGTAAATATCTCCGAAAGGGATATCAAGCATTCTTAGCACACGTTGTAGAAAAGAAATCCGAGGAGCGATGTATAGACGACGTACCTATCGTACGTGACTACCCGGGAGTGTTTCCTGATGAGTTACCAGGATTACCACCCCCACGACAGGTTGAATTTCATATCGACCTAGTGCCTGGAGCAGCGCCAATTGCACGTGCGCCTTACCGTCTTGCTCCATCAGAAATGCAAGAGCTGTCTGCACAACTGCAGGAACTCTTAGACCTAGGATTCATCCGACCGAGTTTTTCACCTTGGGGAGCTCCGGTTTTGTTCGTTAAGAAAAAGGATGGATCAATGCGAATGTGTATTGATTATCGGGAACTGAACAAAGTAACTATAAAGAATCGATATCCACTACCTCGCATCGATGACTTATTTGACCAGCTACAAGGGTCAAGTTATTATTCGAAGATCGACTTGCGATCTGGTTACCATCAACTGAAGGTTCGGGATGAGGATATTCCTAAGACTGCGTTTAGGACTCGGTACGGCCATTACGAGTTCCTAGTCATGCCATTCGGACTGACAAACGCACCAGCAGTGTTCATGGACCTCATGAATAGAGTATGCAAACCTTATCTTGATAAATTCGTGATTGTGTTTATCGATGACATATTGATATACTCCCGAACGAAGGAGGATCACGAGCAACATCTGAGATTGATTCTTGAATTACTGGAGAAAGAGAAGCTTTACGCCAAGTTCTCTAAGTGTGAATTTTGGATACGCGAGGTTCATTTCCTTGGTCATGTGATCAATAACAAGGGAATTCATGTGGACCCGTCCAAAATCGAGGCAATTAAAAACTGGGAAGCCCCGAAAACACCATCCGAAATACGACAATTTCTTGGGCTAGCCGGCTATTACCGACGATTCATCGAGAACTTCTCGAAAATAGCCCAACCACTTACCGCTCTAACTCAAAAGGATAAGAAATTTGATTGGGGCGAGAAGCAAGAGATTGCTTTCCAATTGTTGAAACAGAAACTAAGTACCGCACCAATCCTATCACTACCCGAGGGAGTAGAAAACTTTGTTGTCTACTGTGATGCTTCACATCAGGGATTGGGTTGCGTATTGATGCAAAATGACAAGGTCATTGCTTACGCATCTCGACAATTGAAAGTTCACGAAAAGAACTATACGACGCATGACTTAGAGCTAGGAGCCGTCGTTTTTGCACTTAAGATTTGGAGACACTACCTATACGGTACAAAGTGCACTATCTTCACGGATCACAAAAGTCTCCAACATATATTCGACCAGAAAGAACTCAACATGAGACAACGTCGTTGGGTTGAATTACTGAACGATTACGACTGTGAGATTAAGTATCACCCGGGCAAAGCAAACGTTGTAGCTGATGCCTTGAGTCATAAGGAACGAGTCAACCCTCGAAGAGTTCGAGCTTTAGGTTTGACAATACACTCAAATCTCATTACTCAAATTCGTGACGCTCAACAATCAGCCTTCATTCCCGAACGCCTTAAGGAAGAATCCTTGAAGGGAATGGAGAAACAGCTTGAAACCAAAGACAATGGAGTATTGTACTTCATGAACCGAATTTGGGTACCATGCGTAGACGAATTACGCCGATTGATTTTGGACGAAGCACATAAGTCCAACTACTCGATACATCCTGGTGCAGATAAGATGTATCACGACTTGAAAGGATTTTACTGGTGGCCTGGCATGAAACGAGACATTGCCACATACGTTAGTAAGTGCTTGACTTGTGCAAAAGTCAAAGTTGAATATCAAAAGCCGTCTGGGCTTTTGCAACAACCCGAAATGCCCAAATGGAAATGGGAATACATCACGATGGACTTCATCACGAAGTTACCGAAAACAACATCCGGAGTTGACACCATATGGGTGATTGTCGATCGATTGACGAAATCAGCCCACTTCCTTGCTATCAAGGAAACAGACAAAATGGAGAAGCTGACTAGAATCTATTTGAAAGAGGTCATTTCTCGACATGGTGTGCCATTGTCTATCATCTCTGATAGAGATGCACGATTCACCTCCCGCTTCTGGCAAACACTTCAACATGCGTTGGGTACTAGACTCGACATGAGTACTGCTTACCACCCACAAACTGACGGCCAGAGCGAGCGAACGATACAAACGCTCGAAGATCTATTGAGAGCATGTGTGATAGACTTTGGAGGTAATTGGGATACACACCTACTTCTAGCAGAATTTTCATATAATAACAGTTACCACACCAGCATACAAATGGCACCATTTGAGGCATTGTATGGACGAAAGTGCCGATCGCCACTCTGTTGGGCAGAGTTGGGCGACAGACAATTATCGGGTCCTGAGATAGTCCAAGAAACTACGGACAAGATATCTCAAGTGCTTAATCGATTGAAAACAGCACGCGACCGACAAAAGAGTTATGCCGATAACAGACGGAAACCTTTAGAATTTCAAGTAGGTGACAAAGTCCTACTCAAAGTTGCACCCTGGAAAGGGGTCGTACGATTTGGTAAACGAGGTAAACTGAACCCACGATACACCGGGCCATTCGAAATCCTTGCAAGGATTGGTCCTGTCGCCTACAAACTCAAACTACCACAAGAGCTTAGTAGTATCCATGACACCTTTCATATATCTAACTTGAAAAAGTGTCTTTCTGATGAAACACATATCATCCCTCCGGACGAAGTCTTCATTGACTCAAAATTAAACTTTGTGGAGGAACCTATCGAAGTTATGGACACGAAAACGCAGAAACTTCGACACAAACGAATCAAACTAGTTAAAGTTCGTTGGAACTCAAAGCATGGCCCAGAGTTCACCTGGGAACGAGAGGATGAGATGCGAAGGAAGTATCCCCAACTGTTTGAAAACGTGACCGCGACTCACGACACGAATTAAATCTCGGGACGAGATTTCCCTAACGGGGGGAGAATGTGACAACTCTCCAAATTAGGTAATAATTAACATTTAAGCATGTGCATTCTTACGCTAATTTCCTGATTAAGTTTAAAATAAAACTTCTGAAGTGATGTAAGTCTAGCAGCCTAGTACTTTTAAACAAAAAGTATTACTAATACGCAAGTATTTAAAGTTGCGTACGAATGTGTCGGAACGAACCCGACTGATAAGTACGACAAAAGTTGGTGATATAACATAATTAATAATTCAATTATTAATTACGAGTACTATTGTATCTATAACATATAGATAAAACGGGTTAAAAATACGTTTAACATAAAACGTATTATAAAACGAACAGAAACAATTTTAAAATGCATTCAGAGATCAAGATGAGAAAAATTCAAATTTTCTCATTTATTTGGAAACAATTGTAACATTACCTCAAAATAGGAGCCCGAAATTCGACTGAAATTTGGCACTCAATTTAAAATGTTAGCAGTCCAACGCAGAAATTAAACAACAGTTAAAAATAATGAAAACATCATTATTCCGAGTTTAAATAACGAACCAGGAGAGCATCTACAAAATAAAAATATAAAATGTTTACTTTTATATTGCTAAAATTATACCCGTACTCGAAATTAACGGGCTTAAACTACACAACAAACACCAATAATTGGGAGACCACAGACTGTGATCTCCCATACTTGACTGCTATTTCTTCTCCTTCCTGATCATTTGAGCAACACACACACTAACACACACATCATCATCTACCTTCATCTTCTTCTTCTCCTTTGCTAAGCACACACACACAAGAGAGAAGCAGCAGAGAGCAGCAAGAAGAGGAGTAGAACAACAAGCCCAGACCAACGTCCTCATCATCTTCTTCGCATCATCATCGTCACCATCAACTTTACCATTGTAAGGGAACTTCAAAACCTTCGAATTCCATACCTAAATTTCGTTGTATAACTCGTATATATATATCACAATCCATGTATATAACACATAAAGTTTGATGATTATATGTTGTTTTTCTTGAAATGGGTTATATGAAACCAAACCATAAATCCATGAATCATATATGTTAAACTTGTTAAAATGAGATATAATGACATATATTGTTGTTACTAAGCATCTAAACACGAAAATCACTCGAAAAATGGCACAAACACACTTTGATTTCGAGTTTGGAAGTGGGAAGAACGAACAGAGCCTGGACTCGAGCCAAAGCCGAACGGCTAAGGTCACAAAGCCGAACGGCTAAGAGACCAAAGCCGAACGGCTAAGTGCTCAAAGCCGATCGGCTGTGTACGAGTCTGGTGGGCTGTGTATTTGGGCCGGACTAAAATGATTATTGGGCCGGACTAAAATGCTAAATGGACCGAGTGTTGTGGACTGGATCGAAATAAATAACGGGCCTATTATATTGGACTGGATCGAGTAAAGTGTGGGTTGGGCCGGAAGCCAAGCCGAACGGCTGATGGCCAAGCCGAACGGCTATCCAAGCCGAACGGCTAGCCCAAGCCGAACGGCTGGGCTGGGCTACAAACTGGACAGAATGTTTCTTGGGCCTAAGACTTTGGGTTGGGCTGAGTATTGTAAAGACAAATGAATTAAAATAAATAAACGGGCCATTGAACAAGACTTGTAATGGGCCAAAGAGATTATGTAAATGGGTTAAGATAGTGAACCAAAAACAAAACAAATCGGACCGAGCCCAATAAACTTCCAAAACATTCCAAACATAAGACGTGACCCGAATCGTTTCACGAAACGAATATTCATAAAATGGAACGTGTATGATATATATATATACACACTTGATAAGGCATACGACGTGTGAAATAATAACAATATTTCAACACAACATCACCAACGAATGCAACGACTTAAATTACTGAGAAATTAACAATTTCTACAAAACAAACAAACTGTTAACATAAGTTGATTAAACAAATCAAACGTACTTATGTTAATACATTTATGGTATATAGGTTAACAAACCTTTGGGCTATTACCTGTCAGCTGCTAGCATTCATACCGAGCAAACCACAGTGAGTTTACAGCCCCTACTTTTACATGTTTTCTGCTTTTAAACACAGGGGTGTTAAACATAGAAATTGCATGCCAACACATGCAATCAAGCTATAAATGCTTTACTGCTTTTATCCAAATGTTGATTTGTGATATTACATTTTCACAACTATTTGGGAATTAGACAAAGGATCCTAGTACGGACCTAGACTTGGAATGTGTGCATTAAAGACCTCATGACATGCTACTGTAACCATTAGCTAGGTGACTCTAGCCACTGAGTATACGGATAGTACTATTGCCGTGACGACCCTCCTACGGTGGAGCGTATACTTAAATGTCCGTTCAGGCAAACAACATAAGTTCTGGTTGTGGTTTGGTTATAGGGTTAGGTCGCGTTACTTTAACCTGCGAGGTTTAGCTCACCTTTCAGGGGATCACAGTCTAAGTAAAATTCCCACATACTTTTAGGAAGAACGAATCCTACAACTGTTGGACACCGGAAAACATACCGGTAACTTGTTTTACACTGGTAAACAACCGGTAACATGTTTTGGGACGACATCCCACGTATAACAATACTTTAGGGTAACAACCCTACATAACTTGTATTTTTTTATAAATGAATAACAAATCATTTATACAGACTTGGTTTAACAAACCACATACACATGTAAACCTGTAAATTCACTCAACATATTTGTTGACGACTTTCTCTATGTTTTTCAGGAAATTAGCTGGGTAAGAAATCGCATGCATTCAGGATGGACAACCCTGGACCTATTAGGATGCCACATACTGTAGGGACCACTTTTGGGGATTTCATTTGTATAACTGCAGACATTGCGGTCATACTTATGAAATCTTATTTTTAACCTTATGTATTTTTGATTTAAAACTAAAATGTGTTGAACGTCACTACCACTGTTACGACTTACATAGTCGTACTACTTTTGTAACAAATGTTTGAATTGGCATCCTTAACCATTATGTTGTGCAATAACCATATGCTCTGAGTGTGTATGTAACGGTTGGTTGAAATTACTGTTCGCAGCCCCGCCACATTATTAAAGCTTCCGCAAACTAAACATAACTAATCGAAATTACCGTTTGGCGGGGTGTGACATGCTTGAGGTGAACACTATTCATGCCCTTGTATTTATAGTGAACACTGTTCAGACCCCTTGGATCGACTTGGTGGGCAAGTTTTGCCACGTGTCGCAATCCCTCATTATTTGGTGATGCTTATCGTACGGCTATGGTTATTCCTTTATGCGTGTGGGTCCCCTATGCTTACATGGACCAATGGCAATGGGGGTTTCAAATCCTTGTCGGCTTACAAGGGACCAACACTAACATTGGTGATCCCCTAGATTATATTGTCGTGGGTTAAGGGGACACAAACCCTACGTCAATGGGCCTGTACTTTGTTATTGAGCTTGATTTGCTGGGCTTTCCTGTTTGGGCCTTTTCATGTTAATGGGGCCATATAAGGGTGATTTTAGGCCTTACTTTTGGGCTATTATATGGTACACGATTATTTATATTTGAGAATTTTGTGATTTTATATTTAATCTGATGTGTGTCTATATGTCTTGTATGATTTTCATTTGATCGGAATATCTTTAGAGCATCTCTAATGTATACACTATTTTAGTGTAGCAAATTGCACTATTTTTGTGTAAAAAGAGAATCTTTTAAGAATATGTTTACATTAAAAAAAAGTTGCTCCAATGTGTTACACTAAATCTTTACACTGAAACTTTTTTAATCGATTTAGAATACGCAATTCAACAATATAATACTAAATTTTTTTATATAAGTATTAAATAATCATAAGAGATATAATAACAACCATTATATTGAAAATTTTTATGAATATAAATGAAAATTTTATAAAAATTATGAAGTTTCTTTAATAAATATGATAACAAACATTATATTTACTAATTTTGAAAATATTAATCATAAATATATAATTAATACATCATATTAAAACATTTGAATTATTATAAATATTATTATTTAATATGAATAATGTTTAGCGCAGAGTTTAGTGCAGTACTATATTTGGTGTTGCACTAAACATTATTTGTCATTGCACTATTACAGTGCAGTGTTTAGTGCTAACACTGGAGTGATTTTTTACACTTTTACACTATTTTAGTGTAAAAATGTACGTTTAGTGTATATATTGAAGATGCTCTTAGGATGATGTGATTCTATGTTTGATAAGATCCGTTTCCTGTAGGTTTGGTAAAATCTTGTGATTCTTGGTCTAGGGTGGGGTTCAAATGAGAATAGGAATTTGTGTGAGAATGAGAGAACCAATAATATCATCCCATTTGTGCAAAGAGCATGCCCCACATGTACAAAACTCATTTACCCCCAACATCAATTATCTTACAAACGACAAATCGAAAAATTATGAAAATTACACTATTAAATTCCGCGTTTTCTCCTCTTCGATTTGCCGTCCATCAAAGCATACGTTCGACGAGATTTTTTTTTGCCATTTTTTTGGTGGGTTTCACATTTACTAACACATGTGTTAAAGTGTTGTGTTTAGGGTTAAGAGTTTGGGGTTTTGGGGTTAGGGTTTAGGGTTTGAGGTTTGGGGTTTCTCCCCCGAAACCCCAAACCTCAAACCCTAAAACCTAACCCCTAAACCCCAAACCCTAAACGCTTTATAAAACTATAAACCCTAAATCACACTAAACCCTAAACCTTAAACCCTACTAAACCCTAAACACTAAACCCTAAACCCTAACCCTAAACTCTAACCTTAACCCCAAATTAAATGTCTAACCAATCATGTGTTACTAATTTGTAAGACCCACCAAAAAATGGAAGAAGAAAAAAGTTATCGAAAGTATGCCTTGAGGGACGGCAAATCGAAGAGGAGAAAACGTTGAAATTTATGGTGCAATTTTCATGATTTTTTGACTTACCGTTTGTGAGATATTTAATTTTTAAAAATGTGAAGGAGAGAGAATAAATTAACACATGGCAGAAATCTGTAGGTTCCCTCATTTTCACTCAAAGTTGGTGTACTCATTTGAACCTTACTCTCTTGGTCTATTTAAAAGGCCCCTGCTTTCTACACCATTTATTTCTACTTTTTATTTTTTTAACTGAAAAACTTGTGCCATAAAATTAAGAGTCAAAAACTAATCATTGTACCACAAAAAGACAACTTATATTTCACGGGTTTCAATTGTCACAATTTTTAAGTTTACTTTTCAAGTTGATTTGATCCGTTTCAGTTTTTTTCAAGCTTTATTACAAAAAAAATTGACTATATTTTGTAAATAAGATTCTAAAATTCTAATATAAATAAGTTTCAATCCATTACTCTTTGTCTTCGGTGTTTTTCATCTTTTTCAAATTTAGTTTTTATAAATATTTAACAAAGTTAAAATTAATTGGAACTCTTCATTCAAGAGTTGGTTGGCAAGAAAATCTCAGGTCCGTTATATTATGCTGCTGTATACATTTTATTGTTACTGCTTATATATATAATTTATATTTATATAATTTAAAGTTGTCGTTACCATATATTTCACATTTTATTTCCAGCAACACTATATCATTATAAAACTTAATTTTTTTTATCTAATGAGTTAAAAAGGTAAAAATAAAAAATAAAAAAAAAATCACACTTTTATAAATTGAATTAAAAAAACAAATAAGTTAACATAATTTATTTACAGCTTTTAGTTTTACTACACTTTTTTCCTTATTATTTATATTTCAAGTTAAAACACCATCATCCACCACCGTGCACCGCCGTGCATCATCGTAAATTTATTTTAAAAAATGAAAATCAAAGATTGAAACATAGATCTCAAAACCTTTAGTAACCATAATGAAGCTAAGAACACAACATACAAGCCTACTATATAAACACAAATCAAGTCAAGAATCTCATATCTAGTTCAAAAATATCAGATATCATATGTACAAATAAGGAAAATCATATAACTTCGTGATGGTGGTGGTGGCGGTATAGATCCTTTTAGATCCGTGGTGGCGGCGGTGGCGGCGATTTAAGCCTTTTTAGATCCGTGGTGGTGGTTGTGGCAGTTTTGCTAACGTCGTGGTGGTGTCGGTTTGCTAACGTAGAGGTCCGGTCGGCGGTGCTTTCGACAGGGGCGACGGTTTGCTGTCGTGGTGGTGGTGGCGAAGGTTTGCTTGCGTGGTGGTTGTTACGTTTACTAACGTGATGAACCTTAAAATTTGAGGGCGGAGATGACTCCGATCGGTGGTGATTCCGGACGGTGGTTATTCGGCTGGTGGTGATGGTTAGGTGGTTTGGGTTGTTGAGAGATGTGAGAAAGAAATGGAGTAGAGAGGATATTGGTGTGGGTTTTTTAGAGAGAGAGATGATTTGTGATGTGGTTAAGTTGTTGGTTTTAATTAATTAAAATGATACCTACAATCAGTTTTAAAGTGTGATAGAATAGCATCCACGATTTCATGTTCTCTTCCACATATTGTCATATATATATATATATATATATATATATATATATATATATATATATATATATATATATATATATATATATATATATTATAACTCTTTATTTATTTTATAAATAAAGTTTTATTATACCAACATATAATATTTGATTTTTTATTTAAAAATGTATTAGTTTCATACGAAGAGATGTCGAATTATTACGGAAACAACTCAATGAATGGAGTTGAAATTTCCATACGAACACAAGATTTTGCCACTAATCAGGTATAAAATTGAGCAATATTTATATTTTTTATCTTTTCAAAATACTCCAATAAATGTTAATAATATATATTATTTTTTTAGGTGTTTGCATCTCGTGAGGAATTAATACACTGGGTACAAAATACGGGACGCTCTTCTGGTGTTGTCACCGTCACTAAAAGATCAAATAAAAATACAACCGGATTCATTTTTAAAGTTGTACTCATTTGTGATCGTGGTGGTCAATATAAAGTTACAGATTCAAGTAAAGTTTCTGGCACCAAGAAATGTAATTGTCCATTCGAATTAGAAGGAAGATATTCAAAAGAATATGATCATTGGACGTTAACGGTGATATGTGATGAACATAATCATCACCTCATACAGTATATGGAGGGGCATCCATATGTAAAACGATTATCCGAGGATGAAATCAGTTTGGTGGCAAATTTGTCAAGAACTTGCAGTCATTTTAAATTCAGGTTAATATATAATTATATACTTATAAATTATATTGATTTTGTTTTAATCTCGAAAATTTTAATTATTTGAAAAAAATACTTATTTATATTTAAATATAGGTCAATGTATTCCCTTGGATTTGATAGACATCTTTTGGAGTGTTGATGCATATTAGGTTGTCTGTCAGTTGGTCTATCGAGTTGTAATAAGTGTCGTTAGTCGTATAGTGAAAATATAGTTTTTGTTATATGCGACACTTATGTTTTAGGTTAGGCGTCACTTGCCTTAGTGACGCATAGCGTCACTTAGGTAAGTGACGCATGAAGGCGGCCACATGCGACACTTCCACAAGTGACGCATGTCGGCTGACTTTTAGTATAAATACAAACCTACGGGTTTCAGGCTAGGGTGGACGAAACCCTAGCACCATTTGTCGACTAAACCTCTCTGTAATCGTTCACAATACGTTAAACAAGCTGATATACAAGTTTACTTTGTTGAAATATATTTGTTTCGGTTTGTGTTTGTTAGCAATACGTGCAATTGATTGATTCCGCCTTTCAATTGTAGTCAGTTGTCATCTAGATCCAACGTCAGGGGCACTCTCAACTGGTATCAGAGCTACAAATGGAATGGAATCAGAACTACAGGAGAGAAATGCCTAGGACATCTGTTTTCCGAAATTCATTTTCAAGATCTCCTCCTAGGCGTTACTCTGTATCTCCCAAACCTGCTGTAAAAACGAGTAATGTTGGGCAAAAACCTTTGCCAAAACAAGAACCTGACATTACTCCAAAGCCAAATTCCGAACCATCCAAGGTTTGGAAAAGAAAAGAGTCTATTGCGGACTCTAGTGTCATCAATAATAACACATCAAATACAAAATCTGATTTGTTTAAAAATAAAGTCTTATCTGATGTGATTATTGTTGATGATTGTTGTCAACCTAAGTCTGTAAAGGCTTGGGTCACCGTTTCTCACTAATCTCCTATTTTATGTGTTGCGGCAGTCAGAACGCGTTAAAGACAGTGAATGGTTTATGGACAGTGGCTGTTCGCGACACATGACGGGTGATGTGTCCCTTTTGACGGATGTTAAACCACATTCTGGAGGACACGTTGCATTTGCTGGAGATACAGGGGGAACCATTTCGGGTAGAGGAACGCTAACTAACGGGAAAGTTAGCTTCGAGAATGTGAACTATGTGGCTCAACTGACCCACAACTTGCTGAGCGTTTCACAAGTATGTGATAAGGACTATACAACAGCGTTCACAAAGACGGAATGTGTGATCTTGAAGCCGGGTTTCGTTATCCCAGAGGAATGGGTGCTTTTAAGGGCGCCACGGAGAAACGACACCTACGTTATGAATATGCGAACCGTGGAGACTAAAGATGAGTATACATGTCTCCTTTCGAAGGCTTCAGAAAAGGAATCACTATTGTGGCATCGACGAATGGGACACATCCATTTTCGTAAGATGAACTTCTTGATAAACAATGACTTGGTAAATGGAGTCCCTAAACAGTCATTCACGCTAAAAGATGACTGCGTCGCCTGCCATAAAGGGAAACTTCATAAGAAACCCCACAAGCCAAAATTAGTGAATTCCATTGCAGCACCATTGGAGTTATTGCATATGGACCTATTTGGTCCAATTTCTACCAAGAGCATCGGTGGAAGATCTTATTGCTTAGTAGTCACCGACGACTACTCGAGATTTTCATGGGTGTACTTTCTGGGTGCGAAGAGTGAAACACCAGACATTCTGGTGTATCTGTTAGATAAGTTGGCAAACTTATGCAACTTAAAGGTGAAAAGACTGCGTAGTAACAACGGGACTGAATTCAAGAACTCGACTCTTGAGTTATACTGTGCCACGAAAGGCAT
Source organism: Pseudognaphalium luteoalbum (assembly GCA_963422505.1). Classification (NCBI taxonomy): domain Eukaryota; kingdom Viridiplantae; phylum Streptophyta; class Magnoliopsida; order Asterales; family Asteraceae; genus Pseudognaphalium; species Pseudognaphalium luteoalbum. The sequence goes on from OY730198.1 coordinate 95,348,031, forward strand.
TGACCATCAGTTCAGTGCCCCTCGAACTCCTCAACAGAATGGAGTTGCTGAGCGTAAAAATAGGACTATTATCGAGACAGCTCGGACTATGCTGGCCGATTCTAAGCTTCCTATAATCTTTTGGGCAGAAACGAAAAGTACTGCTTGCTATGTTTTGAACCGCGTGCTCACGGTTAAGAAGAAGAATAAGACATGTTATGAACTCTTCAACAACCGTAAGCCCACTTTGCAGTTTCTGGAACCTTTCAGGTGTCCGTGTTTGATTATGGTCTCCAAAAATAAGGTCTCGAAGTTTGGAGCTAAAGCCGTTGAAGGAATCTTCCTTGGATATTCAGTCAACTCTCCGAATAAACGAGTCTACATCAAATCAACTCACCAGGTGGAAGAGCAGTTTGAGGTGAAATGCTTGCGATACACGAATCCTCCTCAAGGAACGGGTCCTGAATGGTTATTTAATTACAAGGACGTGTTCAATTCGTTCGACATACCCGAAGGACATGATGACGAGGATGAGATAGTTACTTTGCTTCATGGTATAAGTTTGTGTCAAGACACTTCTACTTTAAAACCGGCATCTCCACCTACACCAACACCCACTCCATCACCTCCAACACCTACTCCAACACCCACACCACTACCTACTACATCCACACCATCGTCTACTGTTCCACTTTCGGATGTTCCTTCGACTTCAGGAACGACTAATGCAACAGAACATCCAGATGATCCCAACATGCCACCGTTAGAGGAAGACGAGGAAGAAGAAGAAATGGTCCATTCTCACCTTTTCTCTAATGAAGATGATATGGAACCTCCTGTGCAACCTGAAAGTCCTACTGCTCCTGCGACTAACACTGTTCCCGTCACTGAAGGGGACATGAACAATTTGGAGTTAGTACTTGCACCCGATCGAATCCCAGTCACACGTGTACACAGGGATCACCCCATCGATAATAATATCGGTGATCCTCATGCTGCTGTTCAAACAAGGCACCAAGTGCAGCAAAATCCGAATCAAGAAATGTTGAATTTGGTTGCCCGGATAAATTCATGTCATTTATCCCAAATTGAACCGAAGAAGATTGACGAGGCCTTAAAAGATCCATCTTGGGTCGAGGCTATGCAAGAAGAGTTGCAGCAGTTCAACAAGCTGCACGTGTGGGATATAGTTCCATTACCCAAAGGTGCTCATTTAACTGGTACTCGATGGGTGTTTCGCAATAAGATGGATGATAGGGGTATTGTAATTCGAAATAAAGCCCGATTGGTCGTTCAAGGATTCAGTCAGATCGAGGGCTTGGATTATGATGAAGTCTTCGCTCCTGTGGCAAGACTTGAGTCCATTCGGATCTTCCTTGCATTTGCGTCTTACAAAGAGTTTCGCGTTCACCAACTCGATGTTAAGAGCGCATTTTTATATGGAAAAGTGGACACTGATGTCTACGTGAAACAGCCTCCTGGCTTTGAAGACCCTGAGCATCCAGAATACGTCTGCAAGTTAAACAAGGCGTTATATGGTCTTCATCAAGCCCCGCGATTATGGTATGTGAGGCTTACTACCCATTTAGTTAAGCATGGATTTGTTCATGGGAATATCGACAGTACTCTGTTCATCGGCAAAGAATGGACTGGCGATCGAGAGGATATGCTACTCGTGCAGGTGTATGTGGACGACATTATTTTTGGCTCTACAAATGAAGCGATGTGCAAGCACTTTGAGGAGATCATGAAATCTGAGTTTGAGATGAGTGCGATGGGGGAGCTCAAATTCTTTTTAGGTGTACAAGTTGAGCAGTCTCCAAAAGGTATTTATATTCATCAGTCAAAGTATGTCAAAGACATGTTGACTCGATATGATCTGCTCAATTGTAAAACCTATGGGACTCCCATCGAGCTTAATCACAATCTCAGACTTGCTGACGATGAAGAAGATTGCAAAGAAAAGGACTATCGATCAATAATAGGTTCTTTGATGTACTTGACTGCTTCTCGACCGGATATTGTGTTTGCGGTATCCGTATGCTCTCGCTTTCAAGCCAAACCAAAGGTGTCTCATATGAGGGCAGTTAAGCGAATCTTTGGTTATCTCAAACATAGACCCAATCTTGGTCTATGGTATTCAAATGAGAAATCCTTCGCTCTTTCTGCCTATTCGGATTCAGATCATGGCGGTTGCAGCATAGATAAGAAGTCAACCACTGGTGGATGCCAATTCCTAGGAACTCGACTGGAATCGTGGCAGTGCAAGAAACAGACTACAGTTTCTCTTTCCACTGCAGAAGCTGAGTACGTTGCTGCTGCGAGTTGCTGCTCTCAGTTTCTATGGATACAGCATCAACTGCGTGATTACGGGTTACTTCTTTCTATGACTCCTATTCACATAGATAATACTGCTGCTATATCTATCACACGCAATCCCGTACAGCACTCTAAGACTAAACACATTGAACTTAGGTTCCACTTTATACGGGATTGCTATGAAAAACACCTGATAGACCTAGTCCAAATAGACACCTTAAAGCAGAATGCCGGCCTTTTCACTAAAGCCTTTACGCGTACTCGATTTGACGAACTAATCAACATGATTGGTTTAAGATTCTTTATCGCTAAAATGTAATTTGTAACTTGGAACGTTATTTATTTTTGTGTATTCAAAAAACAAACAAAAAAAAAGGCAACTACGCAACTGCCACTCTTTATACTTTCTAGTATTGAAGAAATGCAAGATTGCTACATTTTAAAAAATAGACGTTGAAGTTGTGTCTGTAAACAACTTGGGATATGATAGTACATCGGGTGACATGCATAAAAATGGAAATTTAAGGTTTATCTTGGATGTGTCAGTAGATTTATCTGACGTATTGAAAACAGTTTTTATAAACATTGTCTTCATCATACGATATATCAGTAGGCATGTTATGCAAAACTCTTTGAGAAGTCTTAAGAAGCTTAATCTTTAATTGTCTATTTCAAGTGGTACACCATCATTAGATGTATGACAAAAGTCTTAATTTCTTACTTATACTCGACATGCTTTCATGAAAGATGGTTATTTGATATCATTTGGGGGTATATATTGACAGTTTCCTCTGTTATACGTAAGTATAGACCTGGCTTCTGTTAATATATACTTTAAAATTAAGCAAACACAAGTCAAAGTACTTGCAAAGTCTTTAAAAATTAAGATACCTTACAAGGTCGCCAAAATGGTTTGACCAAGTTTGGTTTTGCTTAAACCTTAATCAAGTTATGTCGCTCTGTTGTACGTAAGTACAGACCTGTCACCGCTGACTTGATTCTTAAAATTGATTTTTTTATATTCTATCTGTAAATGGAAACATGGTCTATGTCTTAAGTTAAGATGTATATCTATGGTGGGAACCACAGCGAAATGCACATACCAATAATAAAATACCTCCTAGATGTGAGTGTAACATGTTTAAGTGGACAAATATACTAATAATCGTTTTGAAATAATTTTTATAAAAAGTGTTTTTTTAGTATGTCAAGTAAATTTAAAGAGGACAAATATACTGATGATCGAAATAACACTTAATGTTCCTATTAAATGCATGTTATTCTGATATGATCCCTAACCAGACTATATCAACTCCGTCACCAAAAAGAAAGTGTAAATTTTCTAGTTGTAAATTTACATTCTTGTATGTGTTTTATTTTATCTAAGTTAGTTTAATTTTCGTTATTATCCAAGTTACAGTTACTTTTTCAAATTTGAGTACCGAAATCACAACGTGAAAAACGATAAAATCGCAACTTTTTCACAAAAAGTGAACTGCGCGTCACTTTCATAAGTGACGCCACCAGTGACGCATACGATATTGCGTCACTTACTCTAGTGACGCAGTAAGTGTCGGGGTAAGCTACGCTTTAAGTGCCGGGTTGAGTGACGCATACTAGGGTTGGTGTATAAATACTCCTCCCCACGACACTCAACCTCACCACTTTTCAAACACTTATACCGTCACTTGCTCTGACATACCGACACTCATATTGTCTCTGCGTCACTTCGACTGTGCGATTTTCGTTGATCTGTTCGTGATTTTTAGAGCTTGTTCGTGCATTCCATTGCTATATCTTTGTTCCCCTCATTCCCACGATCTATTTGGTACTAACCTTAACCTTTATCGTTCATTATTCATGCTGTAAATTTGAATTAGGGTTACGGTTTGGGTTTAACATTGAAAATCGATTGATTTAGTGCTTGTTTGATAATGTTTTCGTGTAATAAAGGGTGTGTAATAATCGTTTTTCACATACGCACAACTTGGTAACTTCGATTTTGAAAAACTCCAATTTTGAAATCTGGGTATGAACAGTGACACGATGATCTTCATCGTTGCGTCACTTCGTGCGTCACTTACCTCAAGTGACGCTACTTGGTAATTTTGAACGCCCATACCGTCACTCGACAAGTGGCGCTTATTCTTGCGTCACTTCTTAAGTGACTCTTGTAGTGACGCATATACATGAATTATTTGTCAAGACCGTCACTCATCCAAGTGACGCCCCATAATGCGTCACTCCCTTAAGTGACTGTCTAAGTGACGCCTATGTCAATACGTCACTTACACCGTCACTTCTTAAGTGACTCCCTTAGGATACCGTCACTATGTTAAATGTCGCATGTTCTTCACCCGTCACTTCTTAAGTGTCGTATACTTTAACTCACAAAATACAAACGTCACTTACATCAGTGACGCTTGATAGCGTCACTTACCATAAGTGACGCTATACTTTAATTTTAATTTTGAGTACTGTATAATACGACACTTCCTAAGTGTCGGTAGTGGCCATGCGTCACTTACCATAAGTGACGACTAAAGTAAAATTTCGTTTTTTAACCTATCTGTGTTCGGGCTAACTCTATAATGATTTTGGTTATTTTTGTTTGTATTTTAGTTTACAGATGGCTGACCTACAGAACTATTACCGCCGCACCAACACCCGTCACAACATCACGGCATTTTTGGAATCAACGCACGCCAATTCGGCGCCTTTCAGGCCGATGATTGCTTTTCTTCGCCGTTCCAGGATTCATTATGCTATTACCGCATCGACTCCGGTTTATATGAACCAAATTGAGGAGTTTTATGATCATGCGGTGATCCGGGTTCAGGGTGATGTTCTAAGGATTGTCTCAACAATGTTTGGTGAAGAGATCGAGATCACCGAGAATTCTATTAGACGGGTTCTCCAGTTTACTGACAACTATGTTCCCAACCACGTTTATATATGGGGGACTTCAGAGGATGGGTTATCCAGCGAACCAGCTATCGGATTTTCGAAAACAGTATCTCTGCCGGGTCTGGAGGTACTTGTGCCACATTGTTATCGTCTGCTTATCTCCGAGGAAAGGGGGATACGATGCTGCTAGCCACCTCACATTATCTCTCATGTTGGCCCTTGTCTACAATAAGCTGTACAACTTCAGCGGTTACATTTTCGGCAACATGGTGGAAAATATCCGAGCTGGTAAGGATAAATGGCTGCAGTATCCAAGGTTTGTGCAGCTATTGCTAAATGATTTGAATCTTGACATAGCTCCTGATCAGCGATCCCTTCTGGTGCCGACACCGATGCTTCTCAGAGTCTTCAATGACTGCAAGCTCGCGTCAAAGGGTGAGCAAATTTTGGCAGACCGTGAGCTTTTTGGGCACATAGTCAACGAGAACTATGTTGCGCCAATCGATGATGGTTTTGAGGATGATGTCGTTCCTCCGGTCAACGAGGACGACTTGGTTGATGCTGATATTGCTCAAGACTTAGATGATATTGATCGTGTTGACCAAGTCGAGGCTGATTCTGATGATGGTGGGCCCACTCCACCCGATTCTGAGGGTGACGTGCCCCCACCAACCGCTCTTGATGGTATTCAACTTGCCGATCCTCGACGCTTTAAGCGTATATTGAGACGGATTTCTGCTGGCAGGGTCCACGTCCCGAGGAATCCAGGCAAACGTCCTGCTGGGTCTTCACCCTCTTATGCTGATTTACCTCACAGAAGACGCCAGCGGACTACAGTGGTTATAGAGGAACCGACCTCTCAGCGACAACAACCACCACAACCGTCTGACATGCCATCACTACAGATGATTTTGGCTCAGATGGAACTTTTGCAGAAACGTTTTGATGATCAACGGGCAATCATTGCAGCTCAGGCATCTCAAATCAAAGACTTAGAGCTTAAAGCTGCACAGGTGGATGAGTTAAAGCTACAGGTCTCCGAGTTAGATTCTAGGTTGTTTGAATTGGAGTCTGTTACTGTTGTTTCGGGGGAGGAAGGTCAGCGTGCCTTGGAAACAAATATAACGCCTCCCCCTGAACCAGAAAATGTACATTCTTCTGAACTGAATGAAAATATCGTTTTAGATTATTTTGTTGATGTTCCGGGACAACCGACTCCGATTGCAGCCGACTATTCAAATGTCAATCTGACATATCTGCAGAGTTTGGTTAATAGATTTGATGAAGTTGATGGATCTTTTGATCCCGATGATATTGAGATGGATGCTGAGGTTCCAGGGTCGGATGAGGAATACATGGATAATCCTAATCAAGAACCGGCACCTGAACGTGAACCGGAGCCAGTGTTAAGGCAACCTGCTCAAGCATTTGATTTTGATGCTCCGGTTATCGAAACAGATTCTTCCGAGGATGAGGCAGAACCTCCAATGGGACAATCTACTGCAGAATCAGTTCCCGCGTCTACATCTTCTGGAATTTCGAAACCGCAAGTGGTTTATAAGTCAATTGCACCTGAATTGAAAACGTGTAAAACTTATCTGGTTAGAGGTGAATTGACTGGGTTGATCAGAAGTTGGAAGTTCGATGTTGATAATTTTTTGATTCTGATAAAGAGAAGTGACGGCGTACAATACTTCAAACCAAGATTTAATCATATTAGCACTTTGCCGAAGGTTGAATTGAATCGTCTTGCTCAGCTAAACATCGTTAATCACTCTGAAGATACTCGAGGAGTTCTTTTTCAGAGAATATTGAGAAAAGAGATTTATAGCAAGAAATACTTGTGGATTAGGCCAGAGCTGGGAGTTCGATACTCATACAAGAAGAAGATTGATTTGAGAACTCAACAACCGATCGTGAAATATCATTATCCACCAGCTGCTAGTCTTAAGACTGTTCCCTTGCAAGAGTTGCCACTAGATTTCTTACGCGATCTTAAATATTGGTGGTTTGACTCTGTAACTCAAGAAGCTGTTATCGAATATTCTACAAAGACAGCTGTGGTACAAGCACAGGATGTTTGGGGAGAATGGCCGATTAAGGAATTTGTGGGAAAGTCTATTCGTGTTTTCGATCCGATCAGCCTAATAAACTTAAGGAATAAAGACTTGAAAGCTCTCTACAAGAATAAACTTCAGTACAATCAAGCTGATTTAGAAGAGGCTTCAAAGTTCACAAGGGTGGTCGAGATATGTTTAAAGGTGGGAATACACGTTGGAGGTACATTCCCAGAAGGTTGGTGCTAAACGCTAAACTTGAAGATTTTGAAGATTTTTGAAGACCAAGCTGAAGACACGGGGGAGTTTGTTGATGCATATTAGGTTGTCTGTCAGTTGGTCTATCGAGTTGTAATAAGTGTCGTTAGTCGTATAGTGAAAATATAGTTTTTGTTATATGCGACACTTATGTTTTAGGTTAGGCGTCACTTGCCTTAGTGACGCATAGCGTCACTTAGGTAAGTGACGCATGAAGGCGGCCACATGCCACACTTCCACAAGTGACGCATGTCGGCTGACTTTTAGTATAAATACAAACCTACGGGTTTCAGGCTAGGGTGGACGAAACCCTAGCACCATTTGTCGACTAAACCTCTCTGTAATCGTTCACAATACGTTAAACAAGCTGATATACAAGTTTACTTTGTTGAAATATATTTGTTTCGGTTTGTGTTTGTTAGCAATACGTGCAATTGATTGATTCCACCTTTCAATTGTAGTCAATTGTCATCTAGATCCAACGTCAGGGGCACTCTCATGGAGGAAGTTAGATATTTCACCGTTAATGTCTGCACGAAATGACGATATTACATGTGACGATGAAGTAGAATTTTTTAAAGAGAACTTTAACAAGGAGTCTATAGTTGTGAAAAAAGTTTGTTACGAAAGTTAAAAGATATAATTAGTGGAAGTACAACAATGCTAATTCGAGTACCTCAGGTTCAAAAAAAGACTCGCGGACGACCAAAGAAAGAAGAACATAAAAGGTGTGCCGATCCCAATAGTCCAGATCCTCACAGAAATAGTTATTCCACCACGCCAAATGTTTTTGTGCCGGATTCGATCAAGGAGCCAGCGAGACATAGTTCATACGTGATGGACTTGAACAAGGAATCAACAGGGGGAAACTTCACACGTTTTTGACTTGAATGATGAACCAAAGTGGGATGATTCATATGATGAATGCTATTCACACCCATTGATGGTTGAAATTGCAAACATTTTCCATCCTTACATCACACATATAGAAAATGTAGAAGGTGATGGAAACTGTGGATTTCGATCAATTGCTGTTTGTCACGGATATGGTCAAGTTAGGTGGCTTGACATTCGTCTTCAGCTGATAGACGAGTTAAATAATGGATATTATTACAATCAGGTTTTCAACGCAACTTATAATGAACTGCATCAATCGTTGTGTTTCTCAGAATCGCCAGCACCATCACGATACTGGATGATTATGCCTTATACCGCTATTCTGATTGCCAACGGGTTTGGTGTAATCGTCCATTGTTTAAGCATCAACGGCTCTACCACTTGCTTTCCTCTTTGGAGAGGCCCAGAAGAGTTTCAACACCACCGAACTCTTACAATTGCGCATATAAATGATAATCATTTAGTGATGGTACAGCTACAAGGAGAGTACCCAATGCCTCACATTACTCGACTTTGGACTTTTTATAAATCCCCGAATGCAGCTGGATGGGAAATCATGTACATGCGACGTCTACAATTATATACTCAACTCATGCCTTGTAATAAAAAAAAGGTTTTTGTAGATTGCGGGAGTGATTGCTAATGAAAATCAATTTGTATCTTTTATAATTTATGTATTTTGTAACCTTACAAATATATTTAACGGAGTACTTTTCATCATAAAAAATATGAACTTAAAATAATTATGTATGAATATTTTTGTGAAAAAATGACAATCCAAATTTTTTAGGTGAAAAGATATCTACTTTTTGTATGCTAATATTTTTGTATTAAAAAGTATAAAATATAGTTTATTTTTTGTGGGGTCCAAAAGTTGGCACCATTGTCCCCTTATCTCCTTGTCTCCTCAAGCATTTGGTCCAAAAGTTGACACGATTTTTCATAACCTACAACAATCATTTATTATCACTTATCATACCACTAATCATTAGCATATTACCAATGATTAGTGGTATAGTGAGTAAATTTAAATGGTGTGAATAGAGATCTCCATTTAAAATATGTTCTGGTTTGTTTATCTGTAGTTGTTACAAAAAGTAGTTGTATGTTTGAAGAATCGTGTGATTCTCTGTGAAGTCAGAATATGTGTTCTGATTATGTTATTATTAATGGCATATCTGCTATCTAACATCTTGTCTTATTCTTATTGGATGTGGATTTGAAGTCCATTATTCAATTAGAAGTTCTTTTATGTAAAATATTACACAATATTGTTGTTAGTTTATTTGATAAAAGGATTCTTTTTACAAATTGTTATAACTGTATTGTATGATCATGAAGTGATGATAGAGGTTTATGTTAGTTTTTTGTTCTCTTTCCAAGGAAACAAAATTACAATTAGTAGCTTGATTTGTATCGTCTTTACATATATCTGCGCGCATACACCATCTGGTGGGCTGATAGTGCTCAGGGAAGTCATAGTGCCTTTTTTTTTTGGGAAATTGACATGTGTGAAGTTGTTATCTTTTGTCTTACTAGTGATTGCAGAATTTGATTGTGGTTGTTGTTATGGTATATGTTGGGCTTATTAGTTTTTGAGAATTTGCTCTGTTTTTCTTTAATAATCTCAATCATCTTTTTCATTTTTTTAAGATATGTTCTTGATATGTTTTCTCAATTATCACATTTTGAGTGATTATAGATATTAGAAATTAGTCTGAATTTATGGTACGGTAAGTTCTGTTGTCAGAGATTAAAAACAACAGGCTAGTAGACATTTTTTAAAATCGTGGAATTTTATGTTATGCTTTTAGGGTATGTTTGGTAACAACGGGCTGAAGCTTGGTACTGAAGCTAAAGCTTGGGGTTGGAGATGGGACTTGAGCTTCTTTTCACAAGCCACTTCAAAAAGCTTCTTGTTTAGGGGCTTCTAATGGCTTATTTTTTCAAGAAGCTCCACTTTTTTTATGTGACAAACAAGGCTTATAATTGGGGCTTATAAAAAATAGAAGCTCAAGCCCCCTAAAAGCCCCTAAAAGTCTGTCATCCAAACATAGCCTAGTCATTTGTCTAGGAATGAAAAGTGTCTAACAAGAATTAGGTTCGTTGAAGAGGCTTTGATAAAGGGCAAATAATCAAAAATAAAAACGAATTATTGTCTCATTATCGATTATAGTAATAGCAATCAACTTTCAATTTCTTCATATTTCTAGTAATAGTATGTAACCTGGAAATTGTGAAAAAAGATGACATTTTAGGTACAATATTACTGGAAATATGAAGAAATTGAGAGTTGCTTTTTAATATTGATAATTTTGATAGTTGATTTCTAGAATTAATAATCAGACAATAGTCCGTTTCTACTTTAGGCAATTTGCCCTTTGATAAAAAAGTTTTTCAATTTGTTTTCATATAGTAAAATAATCAGGTTCTTTATTATAACACCCCTCATTTTACTAAACCATTATAATAATGATTTTGACTCGGAAGCGTATATTAAAACATATATCATATAAAATGTACATAAATTTCTTTTCAAAACTTGATACCCAATATTACAACAACATTAATACCACACGAGGTGTTATATAATTTCATCATTTCCTTTTCAAAGTATATCAGAGTTGACGCTAAGTGGTCAAACATTCCATTCAGTCCAACTTCTTGCCCACCCGATACGAAATCCTTAACCTGCAAGAAGTATTCATGTGGGGGATTAACTCAAAGCTAAGTGAGTGAATAATAATCAACAGCACAACTTAGCACAACAAATCTTACAACAAGATAGTCATAAACACTTAGCATCAATGAGATAACATTTCAATACAATGAGGATCGGTAGTTCTTGAGATATCATAATACCCAGGGATTCTCCAAGAACACTTACCCAACAATCTGTAAGGTCAATACAGAATAGACCGATAGCTTGGTACTAATCTCATACGACCTAATTTCCTATTAACGATATGTACAAGGAAATTCTTGTCGTCTTCAATAGTAACCAAGCCCAACCAACCAACACGTTGACCTCAATACACAGTGCACAAAGGCAATATATCATGTGATCACATATTCACAACTCATCATGGCAACATATCAACCTGAATAGTCTATCCACAGTATTATTACTACCAAACCATAATCATCAGGGCAAACTAAAACAGTTTTAATACGTTACCCGTTGTAACCAAACTTGTTACAACTAAATTACACTGAGGATTAAGATCTACTCACCGACTACCTCAGGCATCCACTCAGTAGTCTAATATCACCGAGCCTTCTCCACATCTGAGAATAAAATGGAATAGCACAAGTTAGTTACTTGTCTCAAAATCTATATAACATCACTCCAATATATTTACACCAACAATTCCAAACTACTCAGTTCATATGAATTAACACAATCATCATTCTGATCTACTTTAATTATCACTAAACAACATTGTTAACCATAACCAAGGTTATTAACCTTTACCATCAATAATTCATCAAAACACTAACATTTGGTCAAATGAATACTTAACCAAATAAGTTACAACTTTACTCTTTAATTCTCAATTAAGTGTTGTAATCATAAACCATACCAAATGTATCATATAACTTATGATAATCTTCATAATCATCATTAGTCTCAAGAACACATAATCAATTTATAACTTTTAGTTTGAATCATATTAATCATCATCATGAATCAACCCTAATATGATAATTAACAACAATTATCAATTATTCACTACTTACACAAGCTTAAAGCTTTAATTCTAGTAAAATCAACTAAACTCATAAACTATCTATATAATCATACATCATTTTCTTCATTTCTATGTTAGGGTTTAGTTTATAATTATGATTTAAGCATCAACTAACAATTACTTCATCATTACATGTTTCATTTTCAAGCTAATCATCTTAATTCTATCAAATACACAAAACCCATTTTCTAGGGTTTATATTAATCAAGAAATCAACACTTACAACATGTTTATGATGATGATGAGATGATTAATCTATGTTATTGAAGCTTAACTCATATCAATTTACCCTTTTGAAACCCTAAATTCGAATTATAATCAAGAACACTAAAACCCCTAAATTCTAGGGTTCATAATTCAAGAATTTATGACTTACAACTTGATTAGGATGATTAGAAGATGATAATCCATGTGTTTGAAGCTTGAATTCGAATTATGAAGCTCCAATTTGATGATTTCTTCATGTTTTGACTTAGGGTTCTTAATGTATGTATGTATGATACGTACGTATGTATGTATGTATGGATATATTTGAAACAAACACCGACTCAAAGTCTGAGTCTATTACATAATTGCCCAAATTTGTTTCCCCGTATTTATCATTGTCTAGAACTTAAAAACCATTTACGGAGAAATATTATTTTATTTTACCGTCAACTGAATTAAATTAAAACAGTTAATAATTTATTAACCACAATAAATTATTTGACTCTTTTACCCAATTATTTTCAAACAACACAACGATGTTACAAAATATTAAAATACTGTCAGACCCGAGGAATGGATGTTACATTTATGATTTTATCAAATTTTGTTAGAAAAGTTTTATAGGAAAAGTGTTTTTGAATGATAAAGTGTACTCGTAGTTCTTTGATCTATCTTCTGTCCAAACTTAGATTGAGGGGGGATCACACTTAAATATACAATCTTAGTTTGGAACTTTTACCTTACCAATTTTTAACAGAAGTTATGATTTATATGGTAGACTTGGAAATTAAGAAAAGGAAAGCACACAAAAAAACAACAACTTGCTATTGTTTTTTGGGTCATTTTCAATATTGCTTGTGTTTACGTTTGTGGAGTAGACAGTTGCCGAGTACATGGCCCTTATTTTTAAAATATTGATTAAAGTTCATATTTTTTAGGTTCAATATGAATGTTGGTTCTTTGGGCTTAAAAAATAAATTAAATTTCAACCTTCCTCTAAATTGATAAGTCCTTTATAATTACACATTTGCATGAATTATTTCATATAATTGGTTATATTTCTAGGGCAAATTTCATAAAAGGGAACATGAAATACTAAAAAGCTCGATAAAGAAACATAAAATGATGTTGTAGGTTGAATATTGTCTTTGCATATCACGACCTTTGAAAAACATCTAAGCTGATCCCATTATAATTTCATACATATATAACAGAAAATAACATACATATATAAACCTTGACAGTATTAGTGCTTTATAACAATCCAAACATACAACAATAGTCTTCTGGAAAACTGAGAGTTACTATAAAATGCATACTGAAAACACAAGATGATCATAATTTTATGACATAATTCCTCTTAAAAGCAGAAACTCAAGGCCTTCTGCTGATCGACTGGAATAGCGCCCGGCATTTTTATTAATAAGTTACCAGTTTCAAATTCAAAGAAATACACCCATAACCTCCGTCCTTCACTTGGAATGCAATCCATGAACAACATTTTTCTGAAATCTTGAGTACGAGGTAACACAAACAACCTGTTTCCAGGGACAACATTTGGCTTTCAATCTTGCAATTGACATGAAGTACTTGTTTTGGTAGAAGCTCCATCACCTCTGGACATCTACATGTAAATTATCTATATCAGTTGATTACATGCTTCTTAGCCACATTAAAGAGGTGGAACATACACATATGTCAACTATCTATTGATGTATCTTAGGTAATCAGAAAATAATGTAATTTTATATTATAAATCCTAGCTTATCACATGCTTAATATCTTATACAGTGGAAGAATAGAACTTTCAAGTAAATAAGTAAAAGAAAATCAGAGCTCTTATTTTATGGTTTATAAGAGTGCATTTATAAAACTCTGTCTAGGTAAAACTATGATAACTTACTTGCAATTCCATTGCCTTTTTAAGTTGTTCCACTACTTCTTTTGCTTTTGGCCGTCCTTCTCTTTTATCATGTAAGCACTGGTAGGCAATCGTCTGAAATGCAGTTAGTGCTTCCGGCATGATTTGTGCTTTTATCTCCTCAAACACTACATGATCGTGTTTTCCTTTCTCAAAGCTCTGTTTAACGAAACTTGGTAGAAACATGCCTTCCTGTTTGTTGATCACAAACGTTGATCTTCCACACAGGATCTCAAATAAAACGACACCAAACGAATATATATCAGACTCTTTGGTTAAGAGACGCGTTTCCAAGTAAAGTGGATCCACGTAGCCCTTCGTGCCGCATGCACGATCAATGACGTAGTCAGTTTTCTGACTTATTGCACTTATCAAGGAAAGTCCAAAATCAGCAAGTTTTGCATTCCAGTCATCCTTTAGTAAAATGTTGGCAGTTTTGATGTCCCTATGTATCACCGTTGCTTGTGTTCCGACTCCTCCATGAAGGAAATCCAATGCAGTTGCAACATCAATGCAAATGTTAAGTCGTTTCATCCAAGTAAGACGAGTATCGTTCAAGTACCTATCAAGACTTCCTCTTGATGCATACTCATAAACAATGATTTTTGCATCTTTTTCATCACAAAAGCCTACAAAATGGATGATATTCTCATGCTTCCACTCAAAAAGAATTTGGAGTTCATTCCGAAATTGTTGTTCCCCTTGACCACCGCTTGTATCCAATCTCTTTGCAACAATTGTATCATCACGTTGTGGAAGTTTTCCTTTATAAACTTTCCCAAACCCTCCTCCACCAACACAATTGTCATCATGGAAGTTTCCTGTGGCTAATTGTATGTCTTCAAGTGAAATCCTGAGGTTGTCTTTGTCGTTTTCCTGTAAACCATAAGACGCCTAATAACATACATGCATTGATAATAAATGCAACATTTGAAAATTATAATAATAATTCTTATAATCTACTACTCCAAATGTCTATATATTTTCAAAATATAATATGCACCAATATTAACATCCACCAGAATTTTATTTTGGATGTTCCCGATTAGAATCAAGTAACATCTTTTGCAAAGTTTTCACGTGTTTTATCCTGTAGAAATGAATATAAATTATTGACAGCTATTGAATATATTGTAAATTCGGGTACAAATTTTTTCCCAAGTTTGAAATTTCAAGAGCAATTTTAACATCAAAAAGGGTTTCTTCAATGTAATAACTTAAGGGTACGTACCACTAATAAATTAAATACCATTAGTGATGACAAAATATACGATGAAAAAAAAATATCAAGTTTTTAATATATTAACTTACTTGAAAAGATAAGGCTTTCTCGAGCTCCTCTACAACAACTTTGATTGTTGGACGTTTGTCTTGAGTTTCTTCCAAACACGCAACTGCAATTTTCAAAAATGTATCTAAAGAATCTTTGTTGGGTCCTTTATTTAGAGTAAAATTGTTTTCACAACTTTCTTCCTTTATTACAGGGTCTATTATTTCATTTATTGTTCCATCAAGGAAGCATCTTCGTGCCACATATGCCAGCCCCTCATCACTCTTCTCTTTGTAAATTTGATCATAGGCAACCTTCCCACATAAAATCTCAAACAAAACTACTCCGAAACTATATACATCTGATTCTCTTTTTAACTTACCCGTCTTCTGACAATCTGGATCCTGATAAGTTTTACTAGAAGTCCATTCATAGAGATCATAGTCATATTGATTCGAATTAAGGAATACAAAGTAACCAAAGTCAACAATCTTTGCCCTAAAATTCTCATCTAAAACAATTGATTTGCTCCGAATATAAAGGTGTAGTATCATCTTTTGGTCTTCCTTCTCGTAGTGTATGTACTTCAATCCATATGCAACATCAAGGCACATTCTCAAACGTTTTGCCCAAGTAAGTTCACAATTGTCTTTGCTGAGTTTCAAATATTCACGAAGGACTAAATGATAATTCTCATAAACGAGGATCAGCTCGAAATCTTCATCACAAAATCCAAGTAGAGTGATTATGTTACGATGCTTACAATTTGCAAGCACTTCAATTTCTTTAAAGAATACTTTTTCTCCAGTTTTGTCTTCTCTACGAAGGAGGCGTCGTATAATTACAGTGGTGCGTCTCTTGGGTAGTTCACCCTTATTCTTCTCTTCTATGGAGGCAAAATTTTCTTTTTCTTGATCGAAATGCTCAAGTTCTGCTCTGTAATAGAAAGAGTGTCTGTCCTCCCCCACGCGGTATGCTAAAGAAAAGTCATCGGTGGCCAACCTTATATCACCGAGTCGAATTTTGAGGTGCTCCAAGAAATTTGCCTGCAACATTGTAGTAAGGGGTAAAGACTCTTACAACTTATACTTTGCTAAAAGAATAAAAACAATATTGAAAAAGAAATTATATGCGTAATCTTTTGTTGATTCCTATCGAGAAAAATAAAAGTCATTTAACTGAGTTACTCTGTATTAAGATAGAATTAAAATTTGCTTGTAGCATTGTAGGGATCCAAATTGAAATTGAAACTAACTTTATGTTTAGTTATGTAAAATGAGAATAAAGGAATGTATTTCATTTTGATTCAAAGTGTTCGAATTAAGGGTTGAGATTCAAATATGGATATTTAATCTTAGATATACTGTAGTAATCCCCTTGATGACATTATCCTTCAAATTTAAAATTCAATTGATCAATTAGGTTCCTTTATTTCATTAATTTTAAAAATTAAAACCACTTAAATTTCCCAATTTTGATAAAAAGAGTTGAATAACATTATAATTTTCTAATCTATTACAATCTTATCTTAGAAAGCGAGTTGACCATGTCATCAATTATATATTAGTCACTTAGGTTTTTTTAATCTTTCCAATTATATACTCCGTATTTTTTAATTGTTGAACAAATTTATATTTATTATTTATTGTTTATTATTTATCAATAATTATCTTATTATATGTCATATTCAACTGTAATTTAAATTATCATAACATATCAATAAATAATAGAAGTATTTACTTTTATCTTTTGCTTTAAAGTAGTAATAATTATATAATTGTATTACTCAAAATGCAATATATTTTATATTATTATACGTAAGGCATAATTTACTTAAACGTAAAATTATTCACATACATATTAATAGTGTTGAAAAATAGCTTTTTATTAAGATGATCAATATTTATAAACGAGTTTAATTTACGATAATAATTCAATATTCAATTACACACAAATTTATTTTACATCTCGTATGTATACACGAGTTTGGAACTAGTAAGGGTGTAAACAAAACGACCTCAAGCTTGATTCGTTATACTTGAAAGAGTTTGAGTTGGGCTCATGAGTAGCTTAAAGGGTTAATAATAGTTTAATCCCTAAAGTTTCATTTTTTTTTGTTTTAACCATTCAAGTTTTTTTCACATGATTTAATTCTCCAAATTTCAATTTTTTAAGGTTTAAACCTTTGAAGGGTTAAACCATTAAATTTTTGAAAGTTACATGATTAAACTAAAAAATTTTAAAAGGGTAAAATAATTATGAAAAATAAACTTTGGGAATTAAACCAACAAAATTATAATAAAAGATAAACTTAAATGGTTAAACCACCAATATTTTGAAACTTGAAGAATCAAATCATGAAGAATAAATTTAAGTGGTTAAAACAAAAAAATAGTATGAATTAAACTATTATTAAATATAGCTTTAAACGCTTGTGCTCAGACTTATTATAGGAAAAATGTTCTAGATTTTATGTATGTATGTGTATAATAGTATGAATTATTGTGTAATTAAAATTGTTATTCTACTTATTTATAATATCATTGTTATGTAAATTATTATATACACACACATATATATAGGGGAGATCAAGAGGGAAGTAAAAAAATGGGGAAGCTATTCTCAGCCATAAATTTTGGTCAATTCAAAAGTCAATGTGGTGCATTTTTGTAAATAACTTGAAATCACATCCCAGCACGTTAACATGCATTTCAAAATCATGTTAATTAAATTATAATTTAATATATATATAAACATTCATTTATCATGAATATAAACTTATATATATTATTTATATTAATGAATACCATAATTTAACATTCAGTATTGTATGATAATATATATATTAGTTAAGATTCATCTTTTTTAATGTTAATATCTTACTTTTTATAAGTTTTTAAGATTCACTAGTTATGAATGTTAGCTTATATGTGTTATTGACAATGATGAACACTTTAACATTCATTTACAATGCATATTAAATAATACATGCATGGTATTGTACACAATGATAATAACAACATTCATTTACGATGAATGTAACTGATATGCATTATTATACACTAATGAATGTTATGTTATCACATACAATTGTGTGTAATAGCATATATATGTTCATATTCATCATAAATGAATGTTAACGTTCTGGAAATTTTTTAAGTTTGTGAAATTCGATTGTAATGACGACCATAATTCGATTAATTACTCATTTATATATTTTATACCAAGAAATTTGTTTAATTCTATTGTTTTCATCACCAAATCAAAATTTTCTCAAAAAATCCAAAAGTTACACCAAATTCATAATTTTGGATGAATCCGAATTATGACAAATTGAAGATGTGTATGAATGTGTTTGATAGATTTGAAGATTTACAATGTTTGTGATTGAAGAATCATTGAACTACATGCTTTAATTTTGGATTTTGGGCAAAAATTGGAAAAATGAGTATTGTAGAAGATGTGAGAAAATAAGTGGTTGTGGTTTACTTCCCTCATTCCCTCAATTTAAGAGTTTTCCTCTTGATCATTCCCCTATATATATATATATATATATATATATATATATATATATATATATATATATATATGGGGAAGATCAATAGGAAAGTAAATAAATGGAGGAAGGAGAGAAGCTATTTTTAGCCACACATTCCGGTCAACGCGGTGGTAAACTTGTAAATAACTTGAAATCCCCTCCCAGATCGTTAACATTCATTTACGATGAATGTTAACGCATATACATTATTATACACCGATGAATGTTATGTTATCATATTCAATTGTGTATAATAACATATATAAATTAATATTCATCATAAATGAATATTTATGAGTATTAAGTTGTAATTTTGATTAACATGCTTTCCAAATTTTTTTCAATCTGTAAAATTCAATTGTAATGACAATCATAATTCGATTAATTACTTGTTTATAAGATTTGTATGATAAAATTCGTTTAATTTTATTATTTTCATTGCCAAATCAAAATTTTCTCAAAAACCTAAAAGTTACTCCAATATTCATAATTTTTGATGAATTCGAATTGACGAATTAAAGATATGTATGATTGCGATTGATGAATTCGAAGATTTATAACGTTTTTGATTGATGAATCTTTGAATTACATGTTTTAATTTGGAATTTTAGATGAAAATTGATTAAATAGGTATTGTGGATGAATATAGAAGAGGAGAAAAAATGAGTGGTTGAGATTTGCTTCCCTCCTTCCTCCAATTTTGAAGCTTCCTTCTTAATCTTCTCATATATATATATATATATATATGATTGTTATGCCTAAAATTTTGATCGATTAAAGATGTGAAATAATTCATGATTTAAATGAGATAATAATTGGATTACATGTATTGATCTATGCATAAATTTAAGCCTATGTTAGGCCTAGTTAGCAAAACGTGACATTTTTATCATTTATATATAATTTTTACATGTAAAATCTGTTTGGTATACGATAAGCAATTCCCCATTCTTTAACATGCATTAAAAAGTGTTACATGTTTGTTTTTATAACACACGATTAAGTCCATTTTACAATTTTTACGATTTATAAAGGGGTGTTGTTAAATACAACAAATTTTTAAATACATACACCAAATATTATGCATATTAATCTGTACTGTACAACAGTTTGATGCATTTATTTGATGTATGTATAAAAAAATTTGTTGTATCTATCAAAGCCCTTTATAAAGGATCAGTTATATATATGATTAATAGAGTACCTTTACATACTTTTGTTAGTGGAGTATAATGTTATACTAGACTTTCAAACCCATGTATACACATGGGCCGTTAATTTTTGATATAAAATTTAGCATTTATATCTTATTTTTAATAATCAAGTGTGTAATTTAATACGTATATCAAGCATTTAGTTGGAATCATGATAATAGTGCTTTATATAAACGGATTTATATAAGTAGAGATTAAAAAGTTATAAGATTTTGAAATTAAGTTAGTGAAAAAATATATTTTAAGCCTATATATATTAATTTTCAAGTAATTTAATTCTAATCTATAATTACAAATAGAAATATTACAAATCGATTTAGATAATGTTTTAATTAATGAATTAAATTTATTTTTATATTTAAGTGGGTAGTTGATTATTTTTTTAAATAAGTCAAGGATCAAACTTTAAATTTTAAAAAAATTATTATCTGACAAATTAAAACATAATTAGAATGATGACATCATAAAGGTGTTTTCTATATATAATTTAAGATAATTGATTGAATGCTAACGGGTTATTAATTTAATAACCGGTTATTAAATTTAATATTAATCAATGCATGTTATAACATAAAAAAAATTTAGCCCTATATTATTATTTATAGCATCGATTTCAATTAATATTTATTTGTAATACTTTTTACCTTTGATTAACATGATGATGAATGTTATGCTTCCCTATTTATCTCTCCCCTTTAGATTTGTAGTTTACCTTTTTAATACTATAAAGTTGACACACTTGTATTAATATGCGTTTACCAGAAATAAATATAATAATTCAAAATTGTGAATTTTTCAGAAAGCGATTATATAACAAACAGAATTAATTTGTATTTTGACGATAACCATTAAATATTATTATATTATATATGTATGTAAACGAGTGTGTTTTAACCCGCACGTTGTGGCGGAATATGAAATGAATACATATTTAATAAAACATCATTAGCTATATAAAGGTTATTACTATAATTCTTAACATGAAAATAATAATTGCTCTTGAAGATAATATTTTCATCGCTCATAAGCATCATAATAGAATTAACTATTGAGAAGAAAAAAAAGTGTAACTCATTTATGGAAGCTAATTTTTTATGTGTAAGATGTTATCATTCTTATTAACATATGAAGCTAATTCTACAATTGTTAATTTAATAATGTACAAAATTCTCGTGTTCCCTACCGTGTAACTCTCGGACCAACTATCAATACATTTGTGTGGAGCGTATTTACATTCTATATCCATCCATTCATGATCTAATGTATTTCATTATGGTTTATCCTAATCATATATGTAGTTCACATTCAGCTCGAAAATAATAAACACCAAATTTTCAACTATGCAAAAAGATCGTTAATGTGTCAAATGACATTAGAATTATTGTTTTGTAAATCTTTATGGTTGTCGAACTAATGATTATATAGGTCGATCCTCTATAATAAACCACGACCTAGTGACTCATTTAGAGTAAGATAATAGTGTAACATGTGATCAACAGTGTTGTCGTTTTATCAATTTTGTTTTAGCTATGATAGAAAATTGACACTCCGCATCAAATAATACACATCGAAATTGTACTGTTATATTGAGTTAACCGATTATTTAAAGGACAACACTTTAATTAGTCGGGTTTGAAATTCATGCGAGGTAAAACATATACAATTCACAAAATATCCATTTAGTAAAATATATATATATATATATATATATATATATATATATATATATATATATATAAATTTAGTAGATATATTATTGCATTTAGTCATCTTGAACTTATTATATTAAATTTATGTAGTTTTATAAGAAAGTTAAAAAAATAATTTTATCACTATTCATTTAATAGTGTTATACATTTACCTTCCTTTTAAAGGTATGAGCTTTCAATTTATATATATATATATATATATATATATATATATATATATATATATATAAAATAATAATAATAATAATAATAAAGCAACATATACAGATGCTCCAAAGTTTGCCACGTAGGCATGAATCCCACTTGGCAAGCTCACATATATTTAAATTAAATCGAGATGTTAGCATTTGAATGCTTCTTAAATTCACATTAAAAAAAAAGAATTGGGGTATTTACATATATATACATATATATAGGTGGGTTAAAAAGAGAAGACTAATTTGCATGAAAACGTTAGAAACACTTCAAAATTACTTTTTAACTATTTGAAACATATTTTCTTATAAAACTTTTTCAATGAATACTATTAAAATAACTTTCGGAAGCTATGATATAAATATAAATAAAAAATATTAATTTTTTTTCAAACTATTTTTTACGGTCGTTACTATTGTGATTATTTAAGATAATCAAAAAATATAATCACATGTGATTATTCTCGAATATAATGTGATTATGGTGTGTTTGAGATAATCACAAAATATGATATTATAATCACATATTATTCATGTGATCATTGATGTGTAGCAAAAAGTAACATTTTTACATACATTATTTATCCCATATTTAGCTCTTTTCTAACAAATACATCTTAAAATCATCATTATTAACCCATATTTGTTAGATAGGTGTAAACTTGCCGGTCTTTCGAAAATCATGCAAAAAGGTCAGAAAACTGACCGAAATGGGCACCAATTTGAGCTTAACCCTAATTCCACTATAAACTCCGTATTAGGGCCTTACAATAGTCTTATTTTGTAGCCATGGAGATTACGAGAATATGGATATAAGGATTGCTCAAATTGGATCAAGGACGAGAAAGTTACGCAACAAACAGCACAACCGAAGACTACGAGATGTATTCTGGAGACGCCTGAGCTCCACACATCCAATTCCTACCAAATTGGCATCATTAGAATCATAACGGAACTACAAGACCTTAGGCGAAAGAATCAAGTCAAACGGACGCGAAACGAATGAGATATGGCCTTCCGAAGCAACGCGAAAAGCCGAAAACAGCACACGTGGCACCCATGGCCACCACCAGACCGTGTACGGCCTTGATGAGGCCGTGTATGGCCCTAAACAAGCCGTGTATAGCCTGGTTTAGGCCGTGTATGGCCTGAAACCCCCCCCCCCATGAGTTCTCCTCTTGCTTCGTTTGCTTGTATTTTGGTGCTTGTGGACTTGTACACTTGATACCTTGTCTTTCTTATAAATGGAGGGCCTCATTTCTCATTTCCACACATCTTCACCTCATTTCTCATTCTTTACTTTCTCTCTTTCACTTTGTCTCTCTAGGTTTTCTTTAGTTTCTATCTCTAGGTTCTCTCTCTAGTCTCTCTCTCTCTCTAGTTTCTTGCTAGGGTTTTAAACCCTTGGACTAGTGAGAAGATTAGTGAGGGAATCTTTCTCTTTTATTCTATATTAGTAATGTAATATAACTATTAGAGGCTAGAGGTTGTAATGCTCGGATATTATTCGAAGAAATACAAGCTGTTATTCTGCTCACAATACATATCGGTATTATCTATCCTTTCTATTATTAATTTGTTATAATGTTCTTGTTTGATGTTTATGATTATTAATGTTAGAAATATTTATTAGTATGCTTTGTGAGTAGTTTCTTGTATGTTTTTCATGATTTAAATAGTTAGGAATGATGTTACATTAATTCTCTATCTGTATAAATGGGAGTTGTTATACTTTGTTATCAGTCTAAGCTTATCCTGAATATAGACTTTATTGTTCACCATTTCCAGTCTTTCACATGACTATTGCCCTTAGGATAGGACTTTTCAAACCCGAATACTACGTAGATATAGTCATCTCTGTTACAGTATAAAGCTATAAGACTCCGTAAATGGCATTGTACTTCGTATAGTGTTGGAAACACCTCGTGTGGAGTACAAATATGTGTAAGCTAAGGAAATGCCGTAGGATCATCTCATCGTGAATTACCTAGAAGCCACCCTTCTAGAACATGGTCTAGGATACATAAATCAGTGGAAATGCTAAACCTTAAAAGTACTGTACACCGTGAGTATACTTAGATTTATACAAGCTGTGAAAATGCTTAATGCAGTGTACACCGTAAGTATACCTAGGGATGAACGATTGATTGTAAAGGAGGGTCTAATTCATGACAGAAGTACTTGAGCTTAAAATGTTTGAATAAGGAATTTTGGAAAGAAAGCAAAGACTCGTAAGTAGTCTAAGATGCTTAAACCGCTTAATTCCACTTAACCGACAGTTTAGAATAACAAAGTAAACAACCAACACACAATTAGGTAATAACATTTAGACATATGTGTTAAGAACGGTCAGAGTATCCTTAATGACAGTTTGTTACCTCATGCATGCACCCCAGAGTTACATCTGGAGACTCACTATTCCGTAACAGGGTAGTTGAGCAAGGGTCATTGTACCGTCACAAGGGCAGTGTTGGGGGGTTGAGCAACCTGTTCTGATCAGAATCATGATAGCCTAGGTACTTAGTGACATACTAATTTCGAACCGGAACTAAATAAGTAGGGTCCTAGTGTTTACACCTAAGTCTATATGTCTGTTAGCTAAATGTGTCCCCAATAATCATCATTCCAATAATACGTTATCCTAAATCATGGTGAACCACGTCTTTATTATCCTTAAGTGTTACATATCTGCTAGCCTCCCTTTACTTTTATGCATTCTCGGTTTTTAGTAGTTTAAATAAAAAAAAACCAAAAAACAATTACCTTTCAACCTTTCAAAACCCTAGCTTAATTACTAAGTTGTCAAAACTAGCTTTATTTCAATTCTACCGTCGTGAGGAACGACCCTGGATCATCCTTACCGCATACCCATATCAGGCATTCATACCCAATATTAGTAAATAGGACGGAGGTTTAGGCTCCCCCAACTTTAATTTTATATATTTAAAACCACCACTGGTTCCGCGCCTAGCGGAAAGGTCTGCAACAACAGGAAGTGATTCCCTGAACCGACCGTTGGGTGCGCATCAATTATCAAGTTATAAAATGTGATTATTATGAATAAAAAATTTAATAAAATATAATTGAAAAATAATAAAATGTCAAATGAAATTATTTGAAAAATAACTTCTAACAATTATTTGAAAAAAAGGTACAGAGAAAATTTTATAAAATAACGTGTTTCAGATAGTTAAAAAATAATTTTAATGTGTTTCTCACGGAAATTGACCTTCTCATTTGAACCTGGACTATATATATACACACACCGTTAGTAGTAAAGATGACTTCAAAATTTATTACGTATGCAACAATCACATGTGGCAACACCTTATAATTACAATTAACAATTTATTTAATTAATTAATTTTTGATATATAAAATATCCTTCGTATATTATTATAATAATTATAATAATAATAGATTGAGGATCATAGGAGAAGGCATCTTATGAGGAGAAGTGAGAGGAAGAAATTTATCCAATAAAAACATGCCATGTGTAATTATAATATTTCATTTTTATCCCTCAAAACTTTTTCAATATTATAAATCCCTCCTTTTATTTTCATATTTCATTATTCTTTTCATTTTCAAGTATCATTTTCTCTATTTTCAACATTTTTTCTCACTTTTCTCTACAATTCTCATCTTCTCTCTACTAAAACTAACAACCACCACCATCTCTACCATCATTCTACCACCATAAATGATCACCACCGTCACCTTAAACTACCATCGTCGATCGTCTTCTTCTCTCTACTCCTCCTCTTTCATCTCCTATTGCTCTGCCGCCGTCACCACCACCACCGCCGTCACCACCACCACCAGCGTCGTCACCACCATCACCGTCGTCACCACCATCACCTCCGCCACCACCGTCGTCATCATATAGACTACCACTACTTGATATTGATCTAAGAGAAAATATATTTGAAAACATGTATGTGAAAAGGTAGATCTGTAAATTGAGACCTAGATCTAGATCTAAAAGTACATTTGAAAAATTTACTGCACTTTACAAAATGCAGTAGTTTAAAATGCAATAGTCTAAAATGCAGTAGACTATTATGCAGTTAGTTTACTGCATTTTACATTTCTTTCACATTATAACAAATATTTCAATATATCATTTCTACTGCACTTTTACACTATTGCATTTTAATTTCAATTCGTGCTTACTATGCTACCTTTTACATTCATATGTTGATAATATAAATTGGAAAAAAAATAAGAAAAAAAAAACTTAACTGCATTTTACTTGTAATTAATGTGAATTTTACTGCATTTTACATTCTAATTTTGAAAAAAAAAAGAAATCAAAAAAAAAATTACTGCATTTTACGTTGTTGCATTTTAAGCTACTGCATTAACGTTCATGTCGCCGGAATCCGGCGATCTGCCGGCGGCTGGTGGCGGCAGAAGGTGTTGGAGATGAAAAGTGTGTGTGAGGAAAGTATGAGGGGCCGATATATAATATTAAAAAGATGAAAGGGTATTATAATGACACGTGATGTATCTTCATTGATCAATTAACTTCTTCTCGTATTATACCTTCTCCTCTGAATCTCATCCATAATAATATAAGAACAAAAAGAGTTCACAATATGTTTGGATTGTGTCAAGCTGATCCTGAATCCTAATCTAACTACAACTTAACAATAAACAAATATATACACACACATAGATAACTAAATCTTCTATTCCACGGCCATTGCATGCCATGCACAAGCAAAAAGAATAATAGTAATTGATTCTACATTATCTTTCTATCTTTGTTTGCTTGCGTTGTACAATTAATAATCTAATTGATGATATTTTTTAGCTTATATATTTGTCTTAATGATGTAGCCGTGTAGTAAGAATTGATGATTGCATTGAAGAAGTTGTATAACATATTTGAAAGGCAAATCAAGTGTTCGAAAAGGTGAACTTTTAGAGATCCCCTAAATATGTTGCTTAATATATGAAGTTTTGGTGTTTTTTGTTTACTATTATTGAGTATACATCGATCTTCATCGAGTGTTACAATGTAATTGAATACAACTTTTTATTAAGTTGCAGTAAGATCAATAATTAGCTTAAATTTAGCATTCGGTTAATTCATATACAACATTATTAATATGGTTTCGATATACTATATTGATTAGATTTCGAATGTATTGTTACAAAAGTTATGTATATAGTTAGAATTAGTTGTTAGGGGTGAGCATAAAGCCGTTTAACCGAACCATAACCATAACCATATTGACCGCTAAAAACTCCCCATTTTAACCAATCCACCTTGCTTGCAAACCGATGGTTACGGTTATAGAAAATGAATTAACCGTCTATCAGGATTTTTCGGGTACGGTTAACGTCCATAACCGATTCATCAAGTAATCGATTTTGTGTTGATATAGATTTATTTATATGTTAATATTGTATGTATTTGTACATGGAAGCAACAAACAAGGGTAACAAGGCACTTGCTATTAACGAAATTAATGAATCGATTATTACTAATAATTGTTTGGGTGAAGTTACAAATCCAAATATTTTACGGTTAACCGTCTTTTAGCCGCAAAAATTAACCATAACCATCCAATTAATCGCAACTAATCCGCCAATTAACCATCATTCAACGATTGTTAATATCAATAACCGCCATATTTAGTTACGGTTATAGTTTGGAGTCATAACCGCCTCAAACCGAACCGTGCACAAGAAGTGTGCACTGTCTTATAATCGTGAATCGCAAATTAATAAAGTTGATTGGTCCTTCTATTTTTTGTTTTCGAAGTTGCAGACTCCACTAAGTTCTGTCAACTAAAGCTCAATATTATGTTTATCTTCCAAATTCAAAGGAACTTTTTTTTTTAATCGACAAAATAATATGATTAATCAAGTAGAGTTAAGGGTTTACCTCAGAAATTCTTAACCTTCTATCTTCCTCCTGTTCAATTCTTAGAGCAAGGCATTTCTTCTGATAACGTGTTATAAAATAAAGATTAACAACAAACAAAATAATAAGGGAGGAATTGAAAGATTAGAGATATCTTATTAATGGGGTGTTAACCTAATGTTACAATATGACCTACGTTTATAGGGTCTAAGATATATAGACACTAATAAAGAAGATGAATATCCATCATGTATATAAATTTTACAAAAATATTAGGTTTTATTTTCAATTAGATAATTACCAAGTATTATAATAATAAATGTTTAAAATATTCTAATAAAAATCCTGAATTTTGGACCTTTTTTTCTATAAAAAAGGTATTAAGGTTTTGAACTTTTTTGAATAAATAAAATGTACAATTTTACCCTTAGATTTAAAATATTATATAGAAAGTTATTGATACTTACAATTATCTCATTAACAAAATCCGGTGTTGTAAAACTCGTCGGACTCGGTTGAGTACTTGGCGAGTACTCGTAACTCCCTGGTTCGTGGCGGCGAATCAGGCTGACTCTGGGAAAAAACTCGGTCAACTATAGTCAACAGAAAAAACTCGGTCAAACTCAATCTAATGGTACAACCTTCTCTTCTTTTCTTTGAGATCCTTCAAATTCTATATATGCAATGTAAATTTATATATATAGGGTTCAAACGATCTGCGAAAACTTTTAAACTAAATAATTTTTATACATACAAACGTAACAAATTGCATGTAAATGTTATTTATTGTTCGTATTATTGACAAACAAAATTTAAAAATCACAAAATGCATGTTAAATTATACTTTATATGAAATGTTCACATGTGAACAATCAAAGGTTCACATGTAAAAGAAATTATATAAATTTGATTTTAAAGGTAAATTTGAAGTTTTTTTCATTATTTTTATTTTTAACTTTAATCTATATCAACGTTTACAAGTGATCAAACTTGATCACATGTGAAAAATCAACAAATATAAAAGTTTTCGCAGCTATATACCTTTGTGATTCTCGTTTGAACCCTCCTATATATATATATATATATATATATATATATATATAGGAGCCTTAATAAACGTTCAAAAAGGGTAATATGAAAAAATGATTATGCCAAAAAAATATATTTTATATTGAAATTAAGAGTTTGATTGGTTGAATATGAAAATGATGAGTTCGTCAAGTTTTTCTTAGGTAATAACGGTAAGAATGCTTCATATTTGAGCATATATCCTACAAAATTAGTAGATTCACGTTCATACATCTCAAATATGTATAGGTAAATGGATGCGCATTTTCAAAAATGCACAAAAATCGCAAAAAAAAAAATTAGATTCACAATTCCTAATAAAAATGTAATATGATGCATCTATCATTTTTTTCAAACTTTATGCATCTCTAGACATGTACATACAACTTTTTTTTACATATTTGGAATGTGTAAATGTGAATTTAATGATTTTATTGAGTATATATATGAATCTTTAAGTGTTCTTACAGTTTATATATATATATATATATATATATATATATAAAGGTGGGTTATTGGTAAAAAATCTTAATGTAAAATAAATAAAATATTATGGTGACACGTGACACTTTGTGCATCAAAGTTCATCGCTTTATTTTATGCATGTTGCACACTTTTTTTATGCATGATGATACACATGGGGCACAATGTTCCATGTATCATTATCAGATTTTGTCTTATTTTTTTTACGTTAAGTATTACTCCCTTCGTCCTAAAATAATTGTCTACCGACAAAAAGCACGCAGTTTAATAAAAGTATAATAATTACTGCTTTCTCTTTCTTACTTTTTGCAGAATGATAGTTTTTCCCTTAATCTTTTAATTATTACTTTCTTTAAAATTTGTAATAATAATTCAAAGTAAGGGTAATATGGTAATCACAATCAAAACATCCTTTCTATTTTTGGAAGTGGATAATTAATTTGGGACGTCCAGAAAAGGAAACATGGACTATATTTTTGGGACGGAGAGAGTACTTTGTTTGAATCGACTTACTTTGTTTGAACCGACTCATACATACATACATACATACATACATATATATATATAGGCTTAGTCTCCTGAAATGTACTTCATCCGTCCCAAAATTATTGTTCATCTTTCCTTTTTGGGACGTCCCAAAATAATTGTCCACTTCCCATTCCAACCAATAAGAAGAGAGTTTAGTGGGTGCAGATTCTATTTGAGTGGTTGAAAACTGTTGTGGTCCCATTTTCATTAAAGTGTGTGTTTTTTGTTGGTGGACAATAATTTTGGGACGGAGGGAGTATTAAACTATGGTCGAATCTCTATCGTATGCATCCATCTTTAATTGTCTCTATTGTATGTAGATAACTTTCAAAAATACACATATTTAATGTACCGGCTAGTACTTTTGTTGACGTGACAAACTGTATGGATGTCACGTGAGACCAAAAGGACCATGAAGTACATACAATAGCAATATTTAAAAGTTAGATACATACAATTGAAGCATTCTAAGTTGGATCCGTACAACACGTTTTGGACTTCAAAAGAGAGCCACGGAAAAAATTGAAAGTCAACTTTAGTTAAATGCACACAATGAAAGTGAACGTATAATTACATACATTTTAAAACACTTAACCCTGAATGTTAATACCACAAATTGGTAAGAAAAGGAAATTGAAAACAAAATAGAAGAGTCTTACATCATTTTCATGAGTCAATTCCAATTCTGATGATTTCTCAAATCCATCGACAACTTGGTCGGAATCTTGGCATTGCACTTGTTCCTCCATTAAGTAATAATAACATGCAAAAAAATAAAGATTAGTGCGTGATAATAACTCATGCAAGGGTTATGTTTTTCCATCTTTCCAAGGACATGTGCTTTGATATTGAACTTCTGTTGTCTTTCTTTAACTGAAAACACTCACATGAGTCACTTATAATTAATATACGTTACGTACAAACCTTTTACCGATCAATAACCGGCCGTCCAGGGCCGGCCTGTAGAATTTAAAGGCCCGGTACGATAATATAAAAAAGGCCTTTTCAACACGAATATATATATATGTGTGAGAGAGAGAGAGAGAGAGAATTATAATTAAACAGTCTTCGTATTCGAATGGTTATTTAGGAGGCATAATTTCTTATATTAAAACAATTAAGCAATAGTGACAAGTGTCTAATAGTCTATTCCTATAGAGTCCACAATTAACAACTGACAAATTTATTAAATTGTATAACTTCAAATCATTTAAATCTGAATATGTCAATTGAATAATCAAACTTATAACATATTAAAGATCAATATTCAATCAAAATTATGAATAAAGTAAAAACTAAATAATTAAAAGTTAGGAATAAGATTACATGAAGATGACTAGGAGTCTGGGAGTTGGCAGGAAAGTCGACACGAAATATTCCAGGAGATGCCTGTAAAGTTCAGTGTGTTAATTTTGAAACCACCGAATGCTTTAATATGTAGTAATGGGCCTCATATCATTTTTGGGCTAAATTATCATCATATACATATTGGGCATATAAAAATGGGCCCCTTCTCAAACTTGGCCCTGTTCATGAGCCCACCTGAAACACCCAAGGGCCGGGCCGCCTTCAAAACACTCACATGAGTCACTTATAATTAAATGTGCTTAGATACTGAATTTTTATCATACTCTTTAATATATATATATATACAGTGAAAGGATCAGGTGAGAGGTGAGAACTAATAACGTTATGAGAACTAAAGTTTTACAGGAAAACTCTACAGGGCTTTATCTGTGTAGCCCACATAAAAGCCCATACCTAATACTAATCCACCTGCTGTCTCTCCTTCTTCCCTACACGTATTTCATCTCCTCCCCATAAGTGAGAATTGCAGTAATCATAACATCGGATTCACATCCCATTTTATTCCTTAAAAAAAACACAAATTGGCAACTAGTTTAACTCATCGAGCGTAATTAATTTGTCAAATCGCATATTTTTTTCGATCATACGCATAGAAGCCCCAAACGGATTAATCCGCCCCATAAATTGAACCAATGGCTGCTATACTACATAAATCAAAGTTAATCATCATGGCTAAATGTTAAAAGGTTTTTTGATCATATTATATTTTAGTTATATACTATCAGAAAAATTATCAGTGAAATTGCATTTTGCATCTAAGGATGCATCTCTAAGAATTTAGATGCATTTGCGTTTAATTGGATCCGATTGCTTCTAATGACTTCTTTTTGTTAGTTTAAATCAATATGAATCTTATTTTTCATTCATTCATTCCTTACTTTCGCTGTTTTTTGTTAATAGATGCATGGTATGCATCTACAATTTTATACTAATAAATTATAACATGAGCTATATCAAAGTAAAGAGAATAAAAAATAGAGTTCATAATATAATTTGTTTGATCTGAATGACATTTATATAAAAGTAATTTTGTTTAAAAGAATGTAAGTGTTGGCGGCCTTTTTGAAACAGGGTGTATATATATATATTGGGAGGTTCAAATGAGAACCAATATAAAGTTGCGAACTTTGAGAACCACAAAGAATACATGTTTTGTTCATATATATATATATATATATATATATATATATATATATGGTAAGGTTTCAATGAGAACACTTCAAAAATAAGAACGATAAGAACACTTCATAAATGCATAATTAGCCAACAAAATCATTAGATTCACACTCATACATCTCAAATATGTGTAAAAAAATTGATTAGAGTAGATGTGAACTTTCGAAAATACATAAAAATCGAAAAAACGATTGATGCACAATTATAGAGATAATCGTGCATCAATCGTTTTTTTCGATTTTTGTGCATTTTTAGAAGTGTGCATTTGTTTTTCTTTGGATATTTGAGATGTATGACTGTGAATCTAATGATTTTTGTTGATTAGTTGTGCATTTATGAAGCTTTCTCACCGTTCTTATTTTTGAAGTGTTCTCATTTGATTCAAACTATATATATATATACACTCCAGATTAATAATCAATCAAACTAACTGATATGACTCACGGTTGATTTTCAAAATGTATTAATTATCAGTTTATGCGTGCGGTAAATTATATACTACTATGATATGATGCATATATAATTCTCGAGTGTCATTTATGCATTTCAAAATGATACTTCCTTTTTCTCACTTTAAACGTTCACAATACTATATTGTTTGTCTTACAAAAAATTATCTACTTGTAAATATAACTATTAGAATCATTAAATTCCCGTTATACCCTTATTTATTACTCCAAGTCATTTATTTCTTAAACATTTTCGATCAAACTTACATTGAATTTGTTGGCAAAACAGGCATTCATACAATCTATCATAGATATAAAAAATGGTGGTGGACACTTTTTATGGGGAGGGAGTATGCATTATTATCTAACATTTCCTAAAATGAGAATGAATCAGTAGACTATGGATTAATAAATAAATAAATTGAAGACAAAGAGGAATACTCTTATCGACTTACTTGAAAGGCTATTGCTCTCTTAAGCTCTTCGACGACGACTTTCATTGTTGGACGCTCGACTTGAGTTTCAGCTACACACCTATATGCAATTTTTACAAATATGTCAATAGAAACTTGGTTAGGTCCTTTTAAAATACAATTGTTGTCACTTCTTTCTTCCTCAGTTATTCTCGGATCTATCATTTCATTTATTGTTCCGTTACGGAAGCATCGGCGTGCCACAGATGCGAGCCCATCTTCACCCTCCTTAAGGTACATTTGATCGTTAACCAACCTTCCACATAACATTTCGAACAAAATTACTCCGAAAATATGTACATCCGATTCTCTTTTTAACTTACAAGTCTCTCGATATTCTGGATCACTATATAATAGAGAACCACGAAATGTATTGAGATGAAAAGCATCGTCATCTTGGTTCGGAGGAAGGAACACCGCGTACCCAAAGTCAACAATCTTTGCCCCCATATTCTCATCTAAAGCAACTGAGAGTGATGTCAAATCACGGTTTATAACCGTCTTTTGGTCATCCATCTCATGGTGTAGGTACTTCAATCCACATGCAACATCAAGGCATATTTTCAAACGTTTTTCCCAAGTAAGAATAGACATGTCTTTGTAGTTTTTCAAATACTCATAAAGGTATCCATTAGGAGCATCCTCAATGACAAGGATCTTCTCGGCACCTTCATCACAAAATCCAAGTAGAGTTACTATGTTGCGATGCTTACAAGTTGTTAGCATTTCAATGTCTCTAAAGAATACATCTTCTTCTTCTTTGTTATTTCCAAGGAGCAGGCGTTTTAGAACGACGGTGGTGCATCTCTTGGGTCCTTCACTCTTATTCTTCTCTTCTACGGAGGCAAAATTTTCTTTATCCGCAACTTCAAGTTCTGCTCTGTATAAGACATAGCGAAGGGTACTATACATCAGGTATGCTTTAGAGAAGTTATCAGTGGCCAACATTATATCAGCGAGTCTAATCTTCAAGTGACTGTGCTCCAAAACGTTTCTCTGCAACATTGTGACAAGGTGGGAAAAAGAAAAGGCTGTTACTTGAAAAGAAATTGTATCATAAGAAACAAAAGTAATATAAAATGCCATGTTCTTTTTGGGATGACATTTCAATCGAACCAACTGATGCCTTTTCTTTAAAATTTATATTATCTACTTTATTAATTTGTAGTATTCCAATAAATACTGCTTGCAAGTGATCATGGTTTTTGTTTGCCCTCAAACCATTTGATGAAATGCATATGAGACCAAATTGGTCTTCAATTGCTTATTTCGTGAATGACCAAGTTTTGTATCACAACCTTGATTGAATTTGCAATATTTCAGCTACATAGAGACTGCTATATTAGACAAGGCCGGTTATACTTTAATGAATGGTACATCTCTATATGTATAATCACATGTCTTCATACAGAGGTTAGAGTATAGTTTCAAACAGTAACTACAATCTGCGATTTGTTGGTTATAGTTGATGAACACTTATTAGGGTTAATACACTCGGAAGGGATTAAAGTATCTTAAAATGTTCATTTGGGGTACTAAAGTTTATGATTTGAGAAAATTATAATCCAACTTTTAAAACCTCCTCTAAGGGGAAAATGAGCTTATAAAGATTCATTATTTTGACCAATTTTATAAGCTTTGATTATCCTTTTAAACATTTTAATAAACTTTAGTTATCCTTGTAAACATATTAATAAACTTTAGTTACCCTTAAACACAATACGTATAGTTAACTCATAGTTTTGTCAAATCATAAACTTTAGTACCTCAAGTAAACATTTTGAGATATTTTAATCCCCTCCGTGTGTATTAACCCCACTTATTAACTGAAAGTTGTTTGAAAATGATGACAAAGTCTTTAGTATTGCTTTGAGTCTCACTAGGATATCTATCGGTAAGGTGTCATCATTCTACATTATCTTCATATATTGTTTTTATAATCATGTACTTAGAGGTGGTAATTTTAGACACATTGGTTATTTATGGGTCAACTTGGTTAATATTTATGAGGGGATGGGTTTGTTGGGTCTCCCCTTATTTTTTTTAATGGGTCTAAATGAGTATTTAATATAAACTCCAATTGTATAACAATTAACCAACAGGTCTAGCGGGTAATTTTTTTTTTTCACCTCATTTTTTTTTTCTTCCATTTTTCACTCAAATAAAAAAAAGTTTGGTGGAAACCCGATGGGTCAACCCGACCCGAAACCCATTTGATCCAGACCCGTTTAGACCCATCATCCTAAATAACCCATCTAGACCCGGACCTAATTAAACCCAAACCCACCTAGATCCGTAACCCGATCCGACTTGACCCATTCATTTTGCCGCTTATACATGTGCCTTAATTCACTAATAAATATATAAACAATAATATCATCAATGAACATTAAATCAAAAGTGAAATATTTATAATATATAGACAAAAATTGGTGTTTCCTTCTCTCAAAATTTTGATGTGATCACAGTACGTGTTTTACACTTATTTCTTTATATTAACTGCAATCCATAACTTTTGACAAGCAAAAAATGATGTGAAGATCAGTTTTGTAAAAAAAATAAAGATTATGCAAATTTTCTCTCTGAAGTTATAGTAACTCAAAGTAATCATGACTTTGATTTAGATGAGTTATTTGGGTTTCATTTGATAAACGATCGTGACTTCGATTTGCAATCTTATGAACTTTTAATTTGTGCTTTTTATGCTCTTTAGTGTTATGAATTTGAGGTTGAAAAAAAAAGAGAAAAATCACAAGGAAAAAAGATCATGGCATTTTGGTCATTTCAGTTGATAAAGGACTGAAACTGTGACAAAATTAGAACCTTAGAGAGGCCTGTTGTAATAAATTCGTTTTTAGGAATTATAGGTGAAAAAAAAGGCAACATTAACATGGACAATTATCTAGTTTAGACTCTTCTAATTGAAAATTAATAAAAAAGAACCTAACCCAACCCAAGACCAGTTTAACCCATTTTGACCCACCACATTTTAACACTTTCATGTCAACAGCACATCTTGACAATCCCTTAACATCAACTAAATAATGTGAAATAAAATAGTGTATGACTAAATGATGATAGCAGATGAGAAAAAAGATGGGGTCTTACAGGATGACTTTGATATGGCAGCTGAAGTTCCAATGCTTTCTCAAGTTCATGGACTATATATTTCATATCCGGGCGTTGTGCTCGATCATAATTTGTGCTATTTAATGCTGCTGATAAGAAGGTCAATTGTGATTTCCGGCCCATTTGCCTCAATAGGCTATGTCGGACGATATCCGGCAGTGAATTGTTTTCATTATGAAATCTGACTAGTGGAACTAGAAACCTATTATCCCCATTCGGAATAAATGCTTTCCTCTCAAAAAATATTTCCAATAAAACAACACCAAAAGAGTAGATGTCTGACTTGTGTGTCACACCTCCAGTCTTTTCTATTTCTGGGTCCATATACCCCGTTGCGCCAATAGCTTCTGAAAAGAGAACCTGATCCATTCGATCTACCAAATGGTTGATGGAATATTCAAAGCCAGATAACTTGGCCTCAAAATTTTCATCTAATAATATCGTGGAGCTGTTGATGTTACGATGTATCACAGAGTACCTGCGTCCATCCCCATCCCCATCCCCATTATGGATGTAACTTAATGCACGTGCAACACCAATACTTATCTTCAATCTTTGAATCCATGTGAGGTTTGGCTTGCTTAGATGCATCATGAGACTTCCCTTGGCCTCATGCTTGTTTATGATGACCTTCTCATCTTTTTCATCACAGAACCCGATAATAGAGACTATATTTTCATGCTTGAGATTAGATAGCGCAGAAATCTCTGTCCAGAACTCGATGCCTTTCTTATACTTACTGTCTAATCTCCTCGCAGCAATCTTCACCCACTCCCCGGACCGCAAGAGCTTTCCTTTATAAACCGTGCCCAATCCACCACGCCCGATGATATTTTTATCATCAAAGTTGTTGGTGGCTTCTAGTACGTCTTCAAGTGGGATTTGTAAGTGACTAAACGTTGTGATTGTAGATGCCATATTTCTGTTTATCCAAGGAAAATCAATCGTTACAAATTAATGTGAGATAAAATATACGAGCAACCACACACATAGATATTGAGAGTAACTTAGACTCCTCCCAACCCAAAAACCAACTTACTGAAACTGACGGAGCCACATCAGTGTCACGTCAGCTTTTTCTTCAAACTGACTGAAACTGACTGACTGCTCTCATCCCTGATCCGTCACTTCATTTTCTAAGACCCGCATTTACCAATTTCCCTTTAATTACACACACAAAAAAATAAAAAATAACTCACGGCCCCACACCTCCCTTCATTCTCTCGTCAGATATCCGAAGTAGCAAAACCGACGAACCGACCGACAACCCCGTGCCATCCCTGTCGGTCCGTCGGTTGGTGACTTACGGGAACCGACTACTTGCGTTGGGAGAGGCCTTAGATCTCCTTAATTGTTACTGGACTTTTTATTACAGTAATCACCACCTGTCTGACACCATTTATAATTTTTTTCACAACAGGTAGATTGTATTTGCATTTCAGAAGTAGTTGTTAAGGCTCTACTAGGAGTTGAATCGTACCTAATACGAGATAACTAGTTGCTGATCATCTTGTAAATACGACTTGGAGCTTGTGAATGAATTTTTGGACCTATCAAAATGCAAAAGTGGCATTTGTGCTTGTGGAAATGAAATGATTTAGTGACCAACTCATAACTCGGACGAGTCAAAGAAAAGAACAAAAGAAAGAAAAATTTATAATATATGCTTCGTCTTTGTTTAAACTTTGATGACGATTTGGTATATAGTTTGCATATATTTTATGCAATTTTCCCTTTTTCTTATTAAACTAATATATCTTACCAATTAATAATATAATGAATATATATGGTAGAAACATTATCTTACGTGTGCTAAGTTTGATGCATATCGAATCCTATGATCATGCAACTATACAAAAACATGTCACAATATAATCTAATTACATACCATAATTGAAAACAAAAGCATTATCTAATACTACTGGATGCATGTTATGTTATTACACGCGGCATTATCTATAGTAGATTGTAAGTATACCTGTATAGCAGATCAGTTTGAAGGTGGTAGCCGGCGGTGGTTGGTCTGCCGGAATTGTTAGTCAAAGATGGCGGCTGAAAGATTATGTATGATTGTGTGGTGGTAGTGAGACTGAAGGTAGACAATGATCAATGATGATATTTTTGCATTATTAAAGTTATTATAAAGAAATGTTGCGATGTTTTTCTATGCATGGAACATGTGGAATAATGACACATTATTGGAGGTTGTTGTTAAATAAAGTGAAAAGCTAGCGCACTGACTCATAAAGAGCATATCACTGATTAGTGAAGTTTTGATGGGTTTTCATTCTACACCCTCGAGAATATAAGAAATTGAGTCGGGTGTTTGGATTAGCTTAATAATAAGTACTTATGTGCTTAAAAAATAAGTATGTGACCCCTTACTTATTTTTAAGTGTTTATTGCTTAGTAAATAAGCAGATAAGCAGCTTTCAGAAAAGTATTTGGATCTGCTTATCTGCTATCAAAATAAGCAAATAAGCAGATAAGTGCTTATTTAAGCTAATCCAAACACCCCTTGAAACCTACAAAAATAAGCTGACCTAAGTAGTATCTATATGGGGAGTGATCTAGAGTGAAGCTCGAGGAAAGCAAATATCTTTCCATGTTGATTGTTAGATCGGTCGGTGAGGAACCTTCAAAGGGTCGATTTACCCTTTTTTATATAATATGTGATGTTAAAAAATCCATTTATTAATGTTTTCTATAAGATATAATTCTAAAGCGGATACTAGTATCGATATCGATTAAACAACCTTTAACATCATAGGGGCATATGAGAATCCATCGAAAGCAGAATCCATCACAAATATGAGTCGGCCTGTGAAATTTGGGGCCCGGTGCGATGAAAAAGAAAAAGGCCCTCTAAATATAAAATAGAAAGTTAATCACTACTAAAAAAATTGGATCATATATGTGACATACATTCATAATATGTTAAATTATTAAAACCTTAATATATAAATAGAATAATTAAATAGTAATGTAATTAAGATGAAATCAAATAATAGAAATAAAAAACAAATAATTGAAATATCAATTAAAGAGTAAGGTTGAAATGAGTACGACAACATTGTGTGAGAATGGGCGAATCATTGAAAATGCATCACGTGTCATAAAATTCACTTTCCACAACGTTTTTAAAAATTAAATATCTCACAAACACTAAGTCGAAAAATCATAAAAATTGCAACATAAAAATCAACGTTTTTTCTCTTCAATTAGAGATGTGACAATGTATACTTTCGACGAACTTTTTTTTTCGTTTTTGGGTGGATTTTGAAAACAAGTAACACATGTGATATCGCTAGATAACACATGTGATACCAGTGAGTACGATTTAAAAAAAATCGTTGAAAGTATACCTTGTGAGATGATAAATCGAAGAGAAAAAAATGTTGATTTTCATGGTGGAATTTTTATAATTTTTCAATGAGCCATTATTGTGATATTTAATTTTTAAAACCTGAGAGAAATTAGATTTTTATGCAATGTGTCGCATTCTTATTGATTCTCTAATTCTCACAAGAATTTTCTTATGCATTTGAACCTCACTCTGAAATAGGGGTGCACAAAAAAACCGGTTTGACCAACCCGACCCGGTCAAACCCGAAACCCGACCCGGTCAAGAACCGGTTTTGACCAAACCGGTTCGGGTTTTCATAAAACCGGCGGTTTGGAACCGGTTTGGGATATGGGGTTTTCAAACCGGGTTGAAACCGGTTTGAAACCGGTTCGAGTTCGAAAAACCGGAAAAAAACCGAAAAAAACCCGAAAAAAAGTCAACAAACCGGTCAACGACCCGGTCAACAAACCGGTTTGAAACCGGTTCGGGTTGAGTCAAACCCGGTTTGTTGACTTTGACCAAAAACCGGTTTAGGGTCGGGTTCGGGTCGGGTTTTGTAAAAACCGGTTTTTGTGCATGACTGCTCTGAAATGCATACATACAATTGGGCTCAATTCCTTTTGTGGGTAGACTATCATTTATATACGCATAAGATATTGGACCTAAAATTGAGCCTCTTGTAGAAAATGGGCCCTGTGCAATGGTCTATGTTGCACTCCCTTTGGGCCGGGCCGACAAATATCATCTGAATCCATCAACCATTTATAAGGTTTATAAAAGATAATCGGTTCATATATGCTTACACCAACGAAATCCTCCCATCAGGTTTTGCAAGAATAATGTATACATTAGGTACTCAAAGGAAACCGATTATGTTACGCTACTTATGCGGTACGTATCACTTTTTTGAATAAGACAAGTTTATATTGGTACTGATGTTATGCTACTTATGCGTTACGCATCACTTTTTTGAGTTTTTTTAAGGCAGTGATTCGTACACCATCAATTTTTCTCCGTACATCACTAAACATGCTTTAGACTGTTGTACAGTACAACAACTTAAAGGATATTTAGTGATGTACGGAGAAAAATTGATGGTGTATGAATTTTTGGCGTTAAAATTTTGCGATCCATTAGGTATCCAAGAATAATGTACCTAAGTAGATTAAAACTTGGTATCCAAATGTTTTCCGGATATAATCATTTTAAAATCCTAAAATCCCAAATCGTCGTTTCCTGTATGATTTGTGATGAGTTTGTAAATATATTTTTTTTGCATTTTAATACTATATAATTAAGCTATTTTTATTATTCAAATTTACGTCTTTTCCCTAAACTTCGGTGTTGTGCGTTTTTGTGATCTAGGAGATTTTTTTTTAAACTTGGTTAAGGTATTGACCTTTCTTTTGAAATTGGATCATAAAAATTGTTTCATTTATCATTCTCTTTGTTTCACTTTTGTCTTGTATGGTGGCATGTTTTGTTTCTGTTAATCACATGTGAACAATCACATATCAATATTCACACATGTATAAAGAATACGTAATTTTTCACATCAGATTTACTTTATACTTGAACATTAATATTTGTTCGAATGAGAAACAAAAAAATTAAAAATACATGTAAAAATACGTAAAAGCACATATGTTCACAACTGAATAGTTCACATGTGAAACAATCGATCAAAGTTAGTTAAAATAAGCTAGAACACATTATTTTTCGATTTACAAGGTTTCATTAATAATTATAAACATTTTTAACAATATCAACAATCACGCATTCTTACCGGTTCTCATAGTTTTCAACTTTTACGTGGTTCTCATTTGAACATCCACATATGCATGAATTAGTCATAAATGAAATTTGAGGGAATATATCGGAGTTGATGGAGAGCAACAAGAAGAGCCGAGTCAAATGCAGCCATAGCAAGGAGTGGGGCATTACCGCAAACCATAGTGACCTGAGCACTTGTACCTGTAAATGTCGCTAAAGCATCGGTCGTATACTTCATGGATGAATGTTGAATTGTACGAACAAGGTTGAGTGCAGAACAAAGAGCAACACATACTGAATAAGTGCCCTCATGCAAAGGCCTAAAGCCTGCTTTTACGACGTCACACAAAGCAGTCTGAGCTTTTCCATGCCGGTATGAAACTCTCCACTATCGACATCTAAAAAAGAAGCAGGTCTAACTGCACTTGTGGCCTCATGTAAAAGTTCATTATTAGATATGTGATGCAAGGCAGTTCCAAGTTGATGAAAATTAACGCATTCTCAAAATCAATATTGGTTTTAGCACCATTGATAAAAGAATCGATATATTTCACGACCGTATGAAGATTTGTAGCATGATATAGTGCTTCTTTGAAGGAACCATTCATCTAAAACTCAAAAGCCCTCATTTTTGCTACAAGAAGAATCAAACATGGTGAAACATAATAGAAATTTTAATATTAAACTTACCATGGGAAGTTAATCTTGATACACACACATATATATATATATGTGTGTGTGTGTGTATATATAGGTTCGGAATCTAGAAAGAAGGAATATTTGTAAAAGAAATGAGGGATGTTCATATAGTAATTAGTAGGGGTGCTCATAATTTGAATTGATTCGGTTATTGGTTAAAACTTAATCATAAGCATATATTTCAGTTAATAGTTTGGTTTCGATTTCTTTATGGTTAGATGTTGCAATTTTATAAATGTTTTGTTTCTTATATGTTATTTTTGATTTATAAACGAATATCTATTTTTATTAAGCCAAATTTCATTAATCTAATAAGTTGCATTACACATAAAAGTAAGCATGTACCATGTTTGCAAAATATAACAAAACATGATTTGTAGGAGTCCGGCTCGGCCGGTCCAATTTGCAAAATTCAGTATCTTGTCCTTGTTAGCAATATTCTATCGAAATTCACGTCTTAATGATAATATAGTGATATTTTTCTATTATATGTCATGATAAAGGGTGATGTTTTAGCTTACCATTTGACTATAAAAGGTAATTTGTTTAGGAACCAATCATACTTTTCTAGACATCATGATGCATTTAGGGTAAAACACTTTAAAATTTACTATGCCATTAAAAGGTGTCGTTTGCGAAAGAACATCTACATTCTCTTCTAGGAGGTTCATCATTATTGTTCCAATTATCCGTGGTTCCAGTCATCCGTGAACCCAGAACCCGACGCATTTTTATCTTCTTTCAAGTATAATAATACCGTTGTTAAACCGTCATAAGCTTAAACTCATTCCTCTAGAGCATCATATTTGCGGTAGAATGCTCAAATAACAATTTTCTCGCAAGGTAAAAGGTTCTTGCATTAATCATCGATTTGACATATCAACAACTGATTTGTGTTGGCTAAAGCTTTGTAACGTTACAATTGCAATGAGCATAGTTATCAAACAATTATCTATGTGGGTTAAAGCTTGAATTTATGTGATGGTCTCAAGACCACATTTGATGTGATGGTCTCAAGCTTGAATACATACACTTGAGTTGATTTCCCTTAAGTTGGACGATTTAAAGACAAACC
Source organism: Pseudognaphalium luteoalbum (assembly GCA_963422505.1). Taxonomy (NCBI): domain Eukaryota; kingdom Viridiplantae; phylum Streptophyta; class Magnoliopsida; order Asterales; family Asteraceae; genus Pseudognaphalium; species Pseudognaphalium luteoalbum. The sequence continues at coordinate 95,391,698 of OY730198.1, forward strand.
GGTCCAATCATAACAAACCATTAACAAATAATCCAATCATAACAAACCATTAACAAATAATGATGCAGTTGTTTTTGTTGGTAAATACTCCATCTAACAACCAACACACATGTTTACTTATTTTTATTTTTCTTTATAAGAAAAAAGTAAAGAGAAACTAATAATATGAGTTATAGTGCTACGGAACACCACAAAAGATGGACTGGTAAGGCATCATGTAGTCATTTGTCCTCGTAAGAGGTCTTGAAACGAAAGGATTGGGAACGGTCATCTGGATATCCTGGTTACGCAGCAACTCGCCATCCCAAATAAATTGAATTGTAGATATCCTCATCCGTTTATCTGATTTATTGTGCTAAAGGGTTACTACAAATTTTTGTGATCTTTTTAACTCAGTAGAAAGGTTTTATAATATAAGTGTAGACGAACAGAAAATAAAATTATTGATAAATGGTTGAAAGTCAATATTATGTTGTTGAGAGCTGATTTTTTATTCTTAATAGTTTCAGGATGATATTAATGATTCTTGTAGTGCATATGTAAACCCGACTTCATCTCGTGCAAGTCAAATTCACAACTTTGGTATGTGTGCATATGTAAATACATTTGAAGCACATCCCTTAAGCTATTTAACGTTGGTATATACGTAAAATTTTGAACTTATTATGGTCTCTCTAACTCAAACATTGAGTTGTCCAACACTACAACAAAAGTAATTAGTTCGAGTTACTACAAATACAACACTGTAATTATGATGTATTTAACATCCATTCCATAATCATATGGCAATCTAATTTTCTTGCTTAAATGTGTTAGTTTTGATTTTATATATCCCACTTGTGAGGTTGACTGAATGTTAGAAGCAGCTGCAACGTTATGACGTTTAATCAACATATTGTTCCTCATATGAGATTGTAGAGGTGATTGAATTAAATTTTCGGTAATAGATAATGAATTTGATGATTGGTCGTGTATATAAGGGGGCTTTTTTTTCGCTTACGATGATCCATACTTATTAACAGTAATTTTAAAACTAAACGTATCATGTAAATATTGGAATAAACACATATGATTATTATTAAGTAAAAAGAATAGCAATATTGATAATATCATCAGCGGAAATAAATATTACCGTCAGTATACGAACAGGCACCGAAATCGTAATCTAAAACTACAAATGTGTATATATATATATATATATATATTTATATATATATTTATATATCCATATAAAAGCAGTATATGGTTTAAAACAGATGACAACGTGACGTACCAGAGAAGAGTAGAGGCTTGAAAAGTGTACGGAAACGCTTCAGTCACCTATAAAAGAGTAGGCACATAGCTAACGTTTAGAATCATGTCATATTGTATTTCTTTATAGTTATTGAGAGAGCAAATATAATGTTTCTGAAAGATCGACAGCAAACGAAAGAAAGACAAAAGAAGTATGTGCAATGAATATCTCAGAAGCTAAAATTTACGAACATATGAGATGTAATTGATTTTCAATGACCATCGCAAATGGTGAAAAGGGTTACCAAAAAAATCAAATTTTGGCTATTGAATATTAGAAAAAATAAAGATTTGATATACAGTATCCCGACGACACTTTAACCTGAACTGGAAATTGAAAAAGCAATGTTCTTAATCCTCATCCTTTCTTTTTGGTCATATATGAAACCCCACCTATAATATTTGATGATATTCTAATTCTGGTTTTTATAACTACAACATACATCACATTCATATATGACACAGAGATAAGACAAATAACAAATGAATTTTTGTGTAAATGCACCAGCAATTGGAAAAAAAGGCTAATACAAACAAATAATTTTAATTTAAAAAAACAATCAACCCAATACCACAAATCCCTAGTACAACCAAAATCCAATTGAAATCCCATACACCCATGTCCATGAATGCAATATTAATAAATCAAAACACACAACAACACAAATATTTATAACACCCACTTTATTTAACCTAGATGACCTTAAAAAAGCAGATATACAAAATATAACATATGAGGCAAGGAAAAAATTAATAGTAACCAAAGCATAAACCATAAACTAAAACATTGAAAGGAAGTATAAATAATTACTAGACAAAGCATATCGAGATTGGGAGTAAACAGGCGAGAAGACGAAGATAAGAAGCAATTAATTAATAGTACTTTTGCATTATTATTATATATAAATATTATTAATTATTAAGTATCATTATTATTATTATACATACGTGGATACATATGTGGAGGCTGCTAATTAATTATTGTACACGTGTAGTCGGTAAATGCACATGAGTTAGCCAAAAAAAAATTGAAAATTGACCCAACTATGTTTCAAACCCAAGATCTGCTGAATAATTCGGGACACTCCAACCACTGAGCTAGCAACTCATATATACTTAATATGACGATTAGTGTGTATATATATATAAGAAAACAGAAAACGTTAGTCAACAATAGCAATCTTAGAAGCTGAAAAAAGGTTGGCCGGTAAAAACATATTAAATAACAGAAATACCTTTACAACGTGGCTTTTTTTGAATGGAAGTTTTAGTGACGTGGTGACTTTTGTATGGAAGTGTTACTATTCATTTCATTGTAAAATGTTATTAATGATAATGTATTATTTGAGTTACATACTTTTTAGGCACATTCAAAAGGCAGAATTCATCTCAACTATCCATTTATATATCTTTTGCAATTTGATAGAGGGTAAAAAAAATCGGCGTTGCTTATGATGATTATTAAAAACCATTTGGAGTCAGAGTTATCAAGTAAAGAAGAAAAAGAAAATTGGAGCTCTTGTGTTATGCTTAAAGCTTTGGGTGAGGATTAAAAAAAAACAGAGAGACAGGGGATGTAATAGTGAGTAAAATATTACTATGATTAGTTTATGGGTTTTTTAAACATGTGTAATAGTTGATGTTGTGGTAACTTTATATGTAACTAACCTTTTTTAATGTTTACGTATGTTTGTTTTGGCATATATAAAACCTCTCATACATATATGATAACTTACTTGTAATTCCAACATTGACTTAAGTTGTTCCACAACTTCTTGTGCTTTTGGTCATTCTTCTCTATTCTCATATAAGCACTTGTAGGCAATGGTCTGAGATGCAGTCAATGCTTCCGGCATGATCTGTGCTTTTATTTTCTCAAACACCATCTCATCATGTTTTCCTTTATCAAAGTTGTGTTTAACGAAACTTGGTAGAAACATACCTTCCTGTTTGTGGATCACGAAAGTTGATCTTCCACATAAGAGCTCGACACCAAACAAATATATGTTTTGGTTAAGAATCCCGAATTCATGAAAAGTGGATCCACATAGCCTGGTGTGCCGCACGCATGATCAATGACGTAGTCACTTTTCTCATGTATTGCGACGTTTTTTATTAATTTTTCTAGCAACTGGAAAGTGACACGGAGGTCTTTTCAAATTGGGCTAAGTGTCTGAAAATGTATCAAACTTTATCAAAATCTCGATTGGGTTAATAAACAAATTAGTTAATGTACTTTACTAAAATGTTCAGTTTCATTACTAAACTTTTATTTTGTTCAATTGAATTACTCAACTTACGAAATCGGGTTACAAGTGTGATATCCTAGTTATAACTAAATCAAAGCTAAATTATCAACTCGATGGTATCAAGAAATGATGTAATATCTCTATTTGTATTTGGGGAGTGCTCAAGAGAAGGTAGTTTATATGATGGAATAAATAAAATAAGATATTATTCTACAAAAATGAACGTTCGGTAACGAAATTGAACATTTTCATAAACTACAGTAACTAATATATGTATTTAGAAATTACGTGACATGACATGTATAACACCCCGAAGTTCACAAACACTTATTATTATTATAAACGGTGGAAGCGTGTCCCAAAACATATTTACCGATATTACATATACTAAAATGTAGCAAATTTTAAAACATCACACTTATAAATATGTATTTACAAACCATTTACTAAAGATCGGGTGTTATATAATTAACAAAACATGATTCTAATTTCCAAAAGGATCAGAGTGTGCGCGGTCATAATCAAACATTCCATCAATCAAAATCCCGATCTATACTTCCCCAAAACCTGCAAAATGTTAAACACGGTGGGATTAGCTCACAGCTAAGTGAATGGAACTGTATCCGACAGTTCAATTCAGAGATAACAATTCATACAACAAATAAACATAATCCAACACAATCAAAGAGGATCGGCGGTTCTTGGTATGCCATCACAAGAACACTTTAAACCACTGGTATGCCATCACAGTGATTTACCGATAGTTTGAAGCTATCTTCACTGACTAGGGTTCATCCATCAACGATGTGTATCGGAAACCCCGTCAACCAAACAATAGCACCAAACCCAACCAACGTTGACCTCTGAATAATCCACATAGTCAAATATGCCCAACGGCCAAGAATCACACATTATACAATAATCATGCCAATACTGAATAAATAACCAATCAACAATAACTATAACCCAATAAACTAAACAGTCAATAACCAATTACCAAAATGTTCATCCGTTGTACCAAACTTGTTACAACAGAATTGAACAGAAGAATACAGTTACCACTCACCGATATTCCTAGCTTCAAACTCAGTGGTCTTATATTACTGAGTTGCCGTCCGCTTATCTGAGATACAACAATTAATACAAGTCAGTAACTTGTCTCATAACTTAAACATATATTTTACATCTAATCATTTAAAGATTATATTGTATAAACCATTATAATGAAAGTGTATCATCAATCCAACATTCATAATTAATAACAATAAAAAGTGAATTAAAATAAAAAAAACAGATTTGCTGTCCCAAACACTAGGACCCGCCGGCTGCGCCAAGGACCCGCCGGTTTCACCCCACAATCCGCCGGCTCGCACCACCTAACCGCCGAGTACAAGGGATTTTGAGACAACAACACAAAGTCAAGTTTTAAAGTTTTTAGCAGCAGCCGGCTCGAGTAACCAACCCGCCGGCTAAGGTCTCAAGCCGTCGGCTTGGGTCTTTGACCCGCCGGCTTGGCTCATGAAGCCGCCAACTTGTTCATCATTTTTACAGCAGCAGCAAAAACAACATACCCAAATACGAACCAACTTACAAAATTATCAATCTTTCAATTATAAAATCGACAAAGTAGATGTTTTAATACCACAACAACAGCATATTACAACTAACTAATCCCACATATCATGTAGCAATATCAATCATTCTATTCTCCTAATTTAACCCTAACTTTTCAAATTCAAACTTAAAGAACATAAGTAATTATCTTATTATCATCAAGAAATCAATTCAAAATCAAGAATATAACTTTACAATGATATAAATCAGATTATAGCATTCAATAAACAATGATTAATCAACATGCATTAACCATTTAAACCAATTTCAAAGATTCATGAGCAAGAACACTCACATACTTGAAGAACCAAGTGAAGAACAAGATGAACAAGTGATGATGAATCTGATTTCACAAGTATGAATCCCAAACAAGCTATCTACCCAAGTTTTTCCTTAAATTTCTTGTTAGTATTAAGTAATTTGAGAGTGAGGGTTTTGAGAATGATATGAACAAATAAGAAGTAAAATGAGTCGGTTAACTTCCACCGCCCCATCTTTTATTAGTATAAATTTTATCCCCTTCTAATCCTATTGTCTGGAACCCGAAGATACCCGCGAGACAAAATATTATTATTTTACTGTCAGGTTCAACACTTTAAAACAAGTAATATTTTATTAATCACAATAAAACCTGTGACTCTTTTACTTATTTATTTTCAAATAAATCAAATAAACTATTTCTCATTATTTAAATAATCATTTATTTCCAGGTCCAGAAACAGGGTGTTACAACATGAACAAATGATTAGAAACTTAAGTAAGAATTTGATCAATTATTTAAATGTTCACTAATTCAATTGAACAAAATAAAAGTTCGGTAACAAAATTGAACATTTTAATAAAGTACAGTAACCAATCTGTCTATTAACCAAATCTATGTTGTATGTATCAACTTCAAATATCTCTATTGTATGTATCCAACTTTCGATTTATGCTAATTGTATGTAATTTTTCTACGTGGCGCTTTGTGTGAATGACACGTGGGTACTATTCGTTGATGACACGTCAGCCAAATTACGTGCAATTAGCGATAATCGAAAGTTTGATACATACAATAGAGGTTTTAAAAGTTGATACATACAATAGAGATTTTGACAAAGTTTGATACATTTTCAAACATTTATCCTTTTCAAATTTTCTATTTATGTTTTTTCCACGTGTTAATAAACTATTGGTATCTAAAACCAACCACCCTCCCATCCTAATACACATCATCTATTACCTATATCATTATCTTTACTCTGGCTCTCTACTCTGAATCCATAACAGTACCACCATCCCGTAAAACCATCATAAATGATAGTTTCTATTCGATAATCAGGGAACATTTCGTTTCTATTGTATACAAATTTCCTTCTTATCATTTTTCATTTCCATATATTTAAGAAATCTTACGAAATAACGATTAAATAAGGTGTAATTTCGAGCTTAACAGCCAGGATTTTACAGGGTGGCACCATCTATAATTCTTTCATAACGGGTCGCCTAGCTTGTATTTGTATTTTCAAAATAGTTGTTAGGATCGTACGAATCACAAGTTGACTAGGAGTCAAATTGTATGATATGTATCTAATACATGACAACTATTTAGTCATCTCGTAAATGTATCTGACTTGGACCTTGACTCGTGATTTAATTTAGTGCCACACTTATACCAAGTCAGGTCGACTTGTAACTCGGACAAGTCAAAGAAAAGAACAAAAAAAAGTTGTAATGCTTCCTCTTTGTTTAACTTTGATGATGATTTGGTATATTGTTTAGTGTATTTTATCATCCAGATATCATGTGTAATGCTTAAAAAAACATGCCACACAATATTATTTACAGCTATAATTGAGAACAAAATAATTTTCTTATACTGAAGTTTTATTACTAGTATACGGGTCATAATTATAAGTTTATAACCTAGTAGATAAGCGTACCTGTATTGATGATCGGTTTGAAGGCGGTAGCCGACGGTGGTTGGTCAGCCGGAATTGTAAGATCAAAGATGACGGATGGAAGGTTATGTGTGATTGTGTGGTGGTAGTGAGACTGAATACAATGATTGATATTTTTGCATTATTGCAATTTTATATAGAGAAATTTTTATGATGTTTATGGAATGTGAGGAAAATGGGATATGATGTTGTTGTAAAGTAAAAACGCACCAACTTATTGAAGGCCAGCAAATTACTGAGATTATATATGAAACTGCAGATATATAGAACAAACTTAACTCAATTCCGGTGAAACCACGTGGAAGGTAGAGTTAGCAATTCATACAGGTCCTTACAATATGAAAAGTACATTTCTTATAAAATTAGCTTTTTAGTACCATTCTTTGTATCGATTCATAAAATTAAAATACCATTGGAACAGGTTACTCCAAAATATAAAAATAAAAAATAGATGTTAGTTTTGATATTTGCACTTAAAAACAACAAACTTAAATCAGCTCCCTTAAAAAAAAAAAAATAGACTCCGCCAATGCATATATATACATCCTGTGTAAGATTTGAACTCATAGCTTATTTATCGACATAAATATCAGATACACTTAAGCTAAAGATCAACCATTTAATTTAGTCCCTTCAAAGTTGAAACTAACTACAAAAATCACTCTAACTACAACGTACCACCTACTTGGCTGTTGACCACCGGATGTAGCTAGCAACCAAAAAGAAACAGAGCAAAATCTACTAACTTCGAAGTTAACCTTTGGAAGCTCAACACATGCACCGGATCTCATCTTTTTATATCAGATTTTCGAAATTTATAATGAGATTTTTATCGACTTTGAACCTATATAACTACATATATATAATTATAAAATATTATTATTATGATTATGATTAATGTTAATATGTTAACAAGGGCCGCATTACGATATATTATGTGTTCAAAGTGAATTTTGGATTTAAAAAAAGATATTGATAATGAAGAAAATTAGAAAAGTTACTATAAGTTTTTATATACCTCACGTAAAATAGCGTGAAACAAACTTTCACTTATATAAAAAACGATTTTGAAAAAAGATGTGATTAAATCGAAAAAAAAAAAAAAAAAAAAAATTTACACTAAAAGTTTGCGAATTTGAAGGCATGTTTATTTACCGAAAACTCTTCCACTTTCAAAAAAAAAAATTATCCATGAAAACTTGAAACGTTGAAAAATTCTTATTTACCTTTTTATAACTCAAACGTTGAAAATTATTTTAGGGGAAAGTTTAAGTAGAAATACTTCTTATGGTAGGAAATGGGAACGGTAAGAACGCATATTTTTATTTTTAACTTCAAGATTGATTAACTTTTTTGATAAATAATTTTTACCATAGTTATTAGAATTTTAAGCTCTTTAATTTGAGATAAAAGTTTTTAAAAAATATGTGAGACACACTATAAAAATTTTAGTGTGTATCATAGTATCACATATATAATATGTGATACACAACCTTTTGTAAATATCATATATTTTTATTTTTTAAAAATTGGTCTAATATTAAAGATGATAAAATTTTAATAATGGGTGATTATATGTACACCACCTATTTTTAACCGTATACCACCAAATGTGCTTCAAGATGTTGTACTGTATAAAACTGTAAAACACATTAGTCGTGTATGGCTAAAAAAAAAGTGATGTATGGATCACCACCCTTTAATAATTTTGACATTTTTTTTCTTCCAAAAAGTATACATATGTTAAAATTAAAAATGGAAAAGTCATTTTTACGATTCCTACCAATCTACCGTATGTACATGCATACCCTTGGAAGAATATTACTAGTGGGAAAAAAATTAATTTATGTGATTTTTTGAAGTATTAACACTAAATGCATACCCTTTACAAAAGTTGTGCACACCCACTTTAAACAAATTGACAGAAACTGCATGTGCAAGTTAACAATTAGAGTGCAATTGACAAGTATATGGTGTTCTTTTCATTTAAGATTATGTAAGCTTCATCATCGATTCATCGACTCCTAATGTCTTTATTACAACACGACCAACTTGACGCTCATTTAGAATTTTGGCCCCCTTGTAGCCTAGGCCAGTGATGGAGCTTGAACTTTTTTAGTGGAGAGGCCAAAATTATTCAAGTTGTATTGCATAATATGACTATATGTATAGATGAATGCATACCATCTAGTTTATTTTGCCAACCATATATATCTCTATCTGAAACAAAATAACTTAACCAAACTAGCACTAGCAGAACCATCAAACTTATATAAAACCTTCCCTAAACCCGAATAGACAAGTATGAACTGAGACAAAAGTCTATGATTACTAATTGTAACAAAAGTCATCTAATGAAATACTCCGTTTTGATTAATGAGTGGGAGACTGATCCATTAAAGAAAGATAAAGTTATATCAAAATAGCAAAAAAGTTCAACCTTAAACCAAACTTTATTATAAGCCCAAATACCTTATACATACTGGACTACAGGCCCACAATTTGGGGGGGCCACAGCCCACAGCCCCTCCCTGCCCCATATATCCTCCATCCTTGAGCCTAGCTTTGTCTAGTCAGTACTCGTCCTCTCCATGTCCGCTAGTACATGTCGCCTTGCTAGTATGTTCTTTGCGCAGGTTTGAGCCGCTTGATATTTACACTAGTTTCTAACTTTACATTTACATTTCAACGTAGTTATTATATTATTTTGATTGCATTTAAAAATTACATAGTTGTACAAAATTTCAACGTAGTCAAGGGGCTTATTTCAATTTTGATTTCGGTTTTTATAAGCAAAATATGAAAATGAGTGATTTACGTAGCATTCAGAAGTTTAACACATTCAATTAGAATAGCTTTCAAAAAGTTTCAATAGACTATAGCTAATATCGTCAAAATGTAAAAATATATTTGTAGCTCAATAGTACTTTGATGATCAATTATAAGAGGTTGTACGTTTAACTATAATATAACACAAATTTGTATAAATATTACACAAAAAGAGTCGAAAATCGACCTCAACATTTTGACCCGAGAAAAACCCGACCCAAAAATCTGATTATCGTAACTTATTATGATTATATTAACTTTTTGTGCATATCTAACGGCGAATTCCTACATCCACCACTGATCATAATGAATGATTCCAAGATAACTCTCTCCATATTTTATATACTCGTAGTTTTTTAAGTCTTCCATCCATACACTTTCTTGGAATACAAAAACTTCAACCCTCATATTACCCTCACATTTGAACGCAGTTTAAAAAATTTCATTGTTTTTCTGATTAAGCCAAACACTTCTAATTCTTTAGGGGGAAATGAATAAATAAAAGTAAATAAAGAGAATATGTTGACCCGAACAATATATTGATACATAATCAGAAAAGAAGTTACCAAATTATCTGTCACATTTGTTTAAATTTTGGAAAATTGCACATTTATTATTAATGATGTCAATCACCCAACTAAATGTGACATTCGAAATTAAGAACTTCCATTAACCAGTTAAACATTGATTATATATTAATAACTAATGTTGATATATATTCACATAGTCGTATACTCGTATATAATCTTTAATGGTGTCTTTTTGACAATTTGATACGTAAGTATTTGATAAATTTATATATTGTCGAATTAAAGTATTAACATTAATAGATGAAATTATTCTATTTTTAATTGTGTGGGTACTATTCTAGTGTAAGAACTTTATGAAGTTTGTTGTATATGCTAAAATTTGCAAGTCAAAAAAGATTTTTTAGATGATGAGTGAGGTTTAAATTAGAATGAAAACTTTGGTGAGAATATGAGAACTAATAGGAATGTGTTACGTGTTACAAAATTCACTTTCCACTACGATTTTAAAAATTAAATATCTCACAAATGGTAAGTCAAAAAATTATAAAAATTGCACCATGAACAATCAACGTTTGTTCATCTTCGATTAGAGATCTCATAAGGTATACTTCCGACGACTTTTTTTATGGGTTGTATCTAATCTTTAATCGATGAGGAAAAAAACTTTTTCGAAAGTATACCTGATTTTTATGGTGCAATTTTTATGATTTTTTTTACTTACCATTTGTGAGATATTTAAATTATAAAAATATTGTGGAAAGTTGGTTTTGTAACATGTGATACATAGTTATTAGTTCTTTCATTCTTACTCAATGTTATTGTACTTATTTGAATCTCACTCAATGTTGATGTGTCATTGAACATCACTCTATAGAAGATATTATCAAATAATGCGGTTATAATAAAATTAGATTTGATTAGATTTAGATTAATGTTTATAACTCAACTGAATTATAAAATTGATTTGGGGTTTTATTAAACATAAAAGACAAGCACCGAAAGGAGGGAGACAGGGGTAGCCGTACGATGCCGTATTGGGCAACACATGTTTGCATAGGATTCTTGTAGCTAACTGATCCTTTAGCTTTGGGCACCTGTCAAAATGACTGTTGTAATTCACCTCTTTTTCCCAAAACAAAATAAAGACAACTATTTTATAGAAATTATACTTTGGAAGAAAAAAAATGGCTACTTCAAAACTAAGATAAATTTAAAGATACCCTTAATAGCTATGGTTAACACAGTTATTATAAATAAAAAAAACATCCCATGGAAATAATACAATAATTATTCTACATTGAAAACACTTACATGCGTATTAATCAAAACTCATAGTTGTCAAAATACATAAGAATGTTAAGATTATTAATTTATAAGTTGTGTTAACAATAGATCAAGAATTAAGAATTTATCATTAATCTATGCTAATATATAATGCATTTCAATATTTTTTTTAAATAGAATTTACTAATTTACCCCAAACATTATTATTAATTTATGAAAAACCTACTTGAAATCACTAACATACCCCTACATATATAATAAAAATATTATTTATACTATCATTATTATTAAGCTTTAAAGTAATAAAAATGTGACATAATTTTTTAACCGTAATGAGTTACGATACGTGTCAATTATTAACGGAAAGCTCGGAACGAGACAAACGTGTTAGCAAACTGCCGTAGGCGGTTTGTCCCTCTAAAGCCTCCAAGATCAATTTCCCCCAAGTTTTCACATTTTTAAAGTATTGTAAGATACTATAAACGATCTCTTGATTGTATTTTGAATAAAATTTTAAATTTAAGCTATAGTTTGTATTTTTAATTTCGTTTTTATACAATGAGTTCCTATATTCGAGATTGTCAATTTTTATCGAATTCTACGATTTCAATTTTGCGTACTTAATATTAAAGACTGAACCCAACCTACGTTTTTCGCACACCATAACTTGCACCTGACTATTATGAACATTGAGTCTGACAACCACAACTCGCAACTCGAGATTTGGGGTTTTAACGACGTTTCTTTTATATATGTGTGTGTGTTATAAAATTCTAACTTTTTTTAAAAATAAAAAAGGTAACGAGTTGAAATTTTTCCTTAAAAAACAATATCACAGTGTATCGTAATATAATTTTAATTATGTTTTACGTATTACAAATCCTATAAACATAAAATCGTAATTTTTGTACTCGTTGCATCGCGGCATTCTGCTAGTGTTACAACGTGCATATAAGAAATCCCTCTCTTTTCGATAAGAAATTAATAAAATTTGTTGTAGTCCGAATACAATTATTAATGTAGCTTCTGAAACTTTAACAGTAGCTCGTAAGATTGTCATTATCATTTTTCTTTATTTATTCAGCGGCGTAGTAAACAACCATAACAAGATTTCACTAATCGATACGAATTTTAGCTTATGTTTAGCACATTAATGTTGTTAAAAAGTACATCACTAAAAGTATATTTTATAATTTTATTGGTTCATATATTTAAATTATTGGTAGAGATAAAGAGAATGATAAATGATATATGAATATCAAAGATTAAAAACTCTTAGAACAATATAATATAGGTATGTATGTCATTAATCTTGCGAAAATCATATTATTTAGTATGCACATCTTATTTGATTGTTACCGCCAATGAAGATAAAAAAAGAAGTGTTAGCTTATAAATTATTTTTTGTAAATTATTATGGTTAAATAGTGAAATTAAACATATTTTCATAAACTCATAAGTCATCACATCACATTTCAAGAATTAAATCATGAACCTCAAAAAGTAAACCATTTCAAACATTCATTATGATACATAAAATCCGAACACTTTGATAAGGTTCAGACTATAAATATTGTTTAACAACACAATACATGAACCTTCTTATAGAAATAAGATATGAGAAATCATTAAACAAAACCCCTTTTTAAATTACTTTTGAATAAAAGTCTAATCGTGAGCTTGAACCATAAACTTCAACTCTAACGCTCCTCGTTGGCAAACACCGTAAGCTTACGCAACCACCTAATCAATCGAAATAATGAGGGATTATTAGACATTTAAACCCCTCCCAATGGTCCATTAGTTTGTGAGCATCAGTCCCATCAGTTTACTAATGCCATTGGCATCAAAACATCAGTGAGCGTCGGTTTGGGATTTCGTCACCAAACCGATGAGATTTAATACGACGTCCGTTTTTTTTTTTTTAGTTTTTTGTTTATTTGTTTAGTGTATAGAATTAAAAATATATTGGTAAATGTGGGTCCAGAAAAAGCTGAAGTGATGTTCACTGTTGACAGAGTAATGTCAGTTTTGAAAAAAGCTGACGTGGTGCTGATGTGATACTAAACTCATGAATTAGTTGGTGAAAACCATTCGGAGGGGTCTTACATGTAATACTATATTCATTATTATTATTATACAATAAAATAAAATTAATTTAGGTCGTATGTAATAAAGAGATAAACATACACTCTGACACATACACACCCAGATTCTTACAACACACACGCACAGACATCCCCAGTACACCACCTTTGCCTTTTACTCTTCTTCTCTCTCTTAAACCCTCCCCTGTTTCTCTCTCTAAAACCCACAGACATCCCAATTCCATTTTCTCATTTCACAAAACAACAAACCCAAAACCCCATTCCAATTCTCTCACATTTCTCCAAATCTTCCCGAGAATCTTCACTCTGAAATCTCACTTTCATTCCCACTCTTTATCATTATCAAGGTATATACACTAATATCCTCTGCTTATACCCTGTATACATACATAATATATGTATCTATATATCCATATATCTACATTATTATGACTGATATACATACATAATGCTTCTACTGTTCTTAGTCTATGTGGGTTTTTTCTTTCTTTTTCTTTATATACACACATATGTATAAATAATGTGTAATATTTTTTGTTTGTTATATAAGTGACCCACTAACCCTAGCTTCAAAATCTTGAGATGTGAATGTTTCCCTCCATAAAGTTTTGATTTTTACAGATGAAAATGTGATTAGTATGTTGGTTTGTTTTTTGGATGTGTTATTGTGTTAGGGTTTTGATTTCCCTCCATAAAGTTTTGATTTTTACAGGTGAAAATGTTGTTACTCTGTTTATTTCTTTTGTTTTATGTGTTTTTGTTTTAGGGGTTTGATTTCCCTTCATAAAGTGTTGATTTTTATAGTTGAAAATGCGTGATTCCTCTGGTAATTTGTTTTGTTTGATGTGTTTATGTATTAGGGTTTTGATTTCTTTGTTATTATGGTTTTGTTGTAGGAGAAGGATATCTCAGATCTGCAGCTTTAAACTCCACCTTTTTAATTTTTAAGGTAAAGGGATTAATTCATTTTGAAAATTAAATATAATGCGCCTTTTGGTTTTATTGTGTGGGATACTTAAAAGATTGTTTATTTTCTTATGTTACAATACTAAAAGCTTTAGTGAGTGTTTGGTGGTGTGTCTAAACTATTGCATTATAGAGTTTTTCTTTTTCTCTAATGGGTCAAAGGGGTTTGTTGGAACTCTAATGGGTCAATGGGAAACATGATGGTAGACATTAAGGTTAATTAGGAAATTGGTCACAAGGGTCTAACCAGTCAAACAAGTCGAAAATGGCCCATAGTGTATTCTTAAGCATAAGACCTAGTTTACTCATTTTATTCAAAAAACGAGACTATTAAAGAATTAGTGGAACTTTTAAAATCAGATTATTTAGATATTAAAAATATTTGTTAATAAGTATTTTAGTCAGGCCAGCCCGTTTTGACTCATATGAAATGCTTTACCCATTCTGATCTGTTACCACCTGACCTGCCAATTTGCTTCCTTAGCTGTAATGAGTTTCAAACTTCATTTTCAAAGAGCTCCTTACTGAGAGGTTTCCTTATGTTTCACTAATCACATTGTTTTGGGACCTTTTATATGTTAATATGATTATTAACCTTTTTATTGGTTTATTGAATCTCAGATGATGAACAAACCTCAGCAGATGATGGGTAGACCACCACAAGAGGATTTTTCTCTCAAAGAGACGAAACCACATCTTGGTGGTAGTAAAGTCACTGGTGATAAACTCACAAGCACCTATGATCTTGTGGAACAAATGCAGTACTTATATGTTCGTGTTGTTAAAGCCAAAGATTTACCAGCAAAGGATCTAACCGGTAGTTGTGACCCATATGTTGAGGTTCGAATGGGAAACTACAAGGGCACAACGCGTCATTTTGACAAAAAAACAAACCCTGAATGGAACCAAGTGTTTTCTTTCTCTAAAGATCGAATTCAGTCAACTATGCTCGAGGTTACGGTCAAAGATAAAGATGTTCTGAAAGACGATTTCATAGGCGGGGTTCTATTTGATCTTAATGAGGTCCCGAAGCGGGTCCCACCTGATAGCCCGTTAGCTCCACAGTGGTATAAGTTAGT
Organism: Pseudognaphalium luteoalbum; assembly: GCA_963422505.1. Lineage (NCBI taxonomy): Eukaryota > Viridiplantae > Streptophyta > Magnoliopsida > Asterales > Asteraceae > Pseudognaphalium > Pseudognaphalium luteoalbum. The sequence goes on from OY730198.1 coordinate 95,407,590, forward strand.
AGACCGTAAAGGGGACAAACTGAAAGGTGAACTTATGTTAGCGGTTTGGTGGGGTACACAAGCTGATGAAGCGTTCCCGGAAGCATGGCATTCTGATGCTGCTGCTGTTAGTGCAGATGGGCTTGCTAGTATTCGGTCAAAAGTGTATTTATCACCTAAACTTTGGTATCTTAGAGTTAATGTAATTGAAGCCCAAGATTTGATACCAAATGATAAAACTCGGTTTCCTGAAGTTTATGTAAAAGCCATTATCGGGAATCAAGTTTTGAGGACTCGTGTTTCCATGAGCAAGACGATAAACCCATTATGGAATGAGGATTTGATGTTCGTTGTTTCGGAACCTTTTGAAGAACCTCTGATTTTGAGCGTAGAGGATCGGGTCGGGCCAAATAAAGACGAAATTCTCGGAAGGTGTGCGATCCCATTACAATATGTGGACCGTAGGTTGGATCATAGAGCGGTTAACACTCGGTGGTTCAATCTTGAAAAACATATTATGATTGAAGGTGAAAAGAAGAAAGAAGTTAAGTTTGCTAGCCGGATTCACATGCGGGTTTGCTTAGAAGGCGGTTATCATGTTCTTGATGAATCGACCCATTATAGTAGCGATCTTAGACCAACAGCTAAACAATTATGGAAAAGTAGTATCGGGGTTCTCGAGGTAGGAATTTTAAGTGCAAACGGGCTATCACCGATGAAAACGAAAGACGGAAGAGCAACAACCGATGCGTATTGTGTTGCGAAATATGGGACGAAATGGGTCAGAACCCGAACCATAATCGATAGTTTTACACCCAAATGGAACGAGCAATACACTTGGGAAGTTTTCGACCCGTGTACTGTCATAACCATCGGAGTTTTTGATAATTGTCATTTACAAGGTGGAGGAGATAAACCTGGTGGGGCCCGTGATTCTCGGATCGGAAAGGTTCGTATTCGCCTCTCGACACTCGAGACTGATCGAGTTTACACCCATTCTTACCCGCTTCTCGTTTTGCACCCGTCTGGTGTTAAAAAAATGGGTGAGATCCATTTAGCTGTACGGTTTACTTGCTCATCTTTAATGAACATGATGCATATGTATTCACAACCATTATTACCTAAAATGCATTACATCCACCCGTTAACCGTGAGCCAGCTCGATAGTTTACGGCACCAGGCAACACAAATCGTGTCGATGAGATTGGGCCGGGCTGAACCGCCCTTAAGAAAAGAGATCGTGGAGTATATGCTCGATGTAGGTTCTCATATGTGGAGTATGAGAAGAAGTAAAGCGAATTTTTTGAGAATCATGTCGGTTTTAGGTGGAATTATTGCAATCGGGAAATGGTTCGATCAGATCTGCAACTGGAAGAACCCGATAACGACCGTTCTCATCCATGTTCTTTTCGTGATACTTGTTTTATACCCTGAACTGATTCTCCCCACGATTTTTCTGTACCTTTTCTTGATTGGTATATGGTACTACAGATGGAAACCAAGAAACCCGCCCCATATGGACACTCGTCTTTCGTGTGCAGATAACGCTCACCCTGATGAACTAGATGAAGAATTTGACACGTTCCCAACTTCCCGGCAGCCTGACATCGTCCGTATGCGGTATGATCGGATCAGAAGCATTGCAGGCCGTATGCAGACGGTGATTGGTGATTTGGCAACTCAAGGAGAGCGGTTTCAGTCGTTAATCAGCTGGAGGGACCCGAGAGCTACTGCACTTTTTGTGATATTCTGCTTGCTTGCTGCGATATTACTCTACGTGACACCTTTTCAAGTTCTTGCGCTGTTCATAGGCTTATATGCTTTACGACACCCGAGGTTTCGTCGTAAGTTGCCATCTGTGCCACTCAGCTTCTTTAGAAGATTACCTGCCCGTACCGACTGCATGCTATGAGCGTAAAGTGATGCTGACTTTTTCCCAAATTTTATCAAGATTAGCTTTTCGGTGTAAAAAGGTCGCCTTTTTCCTGGCCCGATGTTTTAACTTTATGTGTGTGGGGTTGTGTTCCGTTGATCTTGTTCGTTAATCGTAGGTTTTAGTTTGATTTGAATCTATTCTGTGGTTAAAAACTTAAAATGTATCAAGATTTTGGTATTATGTTTTCTTGATCTAAATGATGCAAATTTTAAGTGGCAATCTGATGCAACTTTTGATCCAATTAAGGGATGTTTCTATCATTGTAGGGTGTACTTAAACCAAAATTTAGTGGTGTTCAGATCAAATCATTTTAGGATCAATGAGCTTATCAATTTCAAATAAGCTTATCAGTGTGAAAAACTGAATGATTTTTTGACTGAAGAAAGATGCAAGCTTGGAGTAGATGTATGAACATGGTTTTATTCTTTAAGATGTAAAAGTAATGTTTATTAGTACTTTTTCTTTGTTTTCATATGGTTTCGTTACTTTTTCTTAGTTTTTCTATAATTAATTTGCTTAAATCTCAGTTGATCACTATAGTAAGCAGTTTATGTTATTTTATTATTGTTGGCAAAGGTACACTATAGATTAGATTAGAGTAGTTTTGATAAAAATGGTAGCAATCTTAAACTAAAATCCTTTTTAAGGGTCACGCATAAGCACATGTAGGCGTCAACAAAAGCGGGTTTTCACCTAACCCGATACCCGAACTGGGTATTAGTCAAAGAATTCAAAAACCGGGTTGGACCCAGTCCAACCCGGGTTTTTTTGGGTTTTCAACCTGACTCGATTTCAACTCAGGTTCAACCCGATTTCGAATTCTAAAAATCCCGGATACTTGTTCGGGTCAAATCGGATATTGACTGGGTTGGGTTTTAATCGGGTAGGGTCGGGTTTTTTTCACCTCTAAGCACATGCACGGTAGGGCCCAAATATATTTTCAATTTTTGGACCTGAGATAAGCCCACATCTTGCCTCCATTTTACACAAAAGTTTTTAACATTAATTAAATAATCTCTTTTGACTATCTGCATAATATATTTACAAAGATACTAACACTAAAACATCCATATATTTATCCAATAGTAACCCAAAAGTCTACATCATCAGTGTCAAAGAAACAAAGAGCAACTTCTAAGATAAAAAATTAGCCAAAAAAGCCCAAAAGGAACAACCTTTCAAGAAGCAATTTTCTTTGCTACTACTCGAGTTAATCACATATAAACTTAACCAAATTCACTACAATTTGATGCGGTCAAGACTATCCGACACCAATCGCATCTTTGGTCGAACCTCAGGGTCAAGCTCGGTGCAATTAAGCGCAATATGAAATGCAGCCAACACTTGTTTCTTGGCATGAACTTCTTGCAAAAGGACCGGGTCAATGATCTCGGACAATGGCCTTTCCTCTCGAAATACCTTTCTCACAAAACTCTCTAGCCCTTTCCCATTATTGTCTAGCCCATCACCATCAGGAGCCCGGCCCGTTAGCATTTCCAACAAAACAATCCCAAAAGAGTAGACATCACATTTCGTACTATGTTTGTGACCAGAAATCCGCACCTCAGGAGCCACGTAGTGCACATTTGACGATGAAGATGATGAGCTTTTCGAGCTCGTGATTGTTAGTTGGCTAGAGCTGCTGAGCTTACGAGATGTTGATTTTGAGATAGTAGCTGACACTAGACGGTTGAGCCCGAATCCAGATATGAACGGCTGCAAATCGTCATCAAGAAGGATTTTTGATGATTTTATGTTCCCGTGAACGTGTTTTCGAGGGCTGCAGTCATGGATGTGGGCTAGACCTCTTGCGGTTCCTTGAGCAATCTTTAACCTTGAGGCCCATGATAGCGGTGGCAACGGGTTTGCTGGCCCACCTATATCTTATAAACAAAGCCAAACAAACAATTAGTCCAAATGAGCAACTTTGGGCCAAATATCATATACAAATAAAATAACTTTCTATTATTAACCATGGTTAGTATGTAACAAAAGTGCAAGTAAGGTGGTTATAAAAGCACTATAGCATTTGGCCTTCCTTGTTTGGAAGATGCAGAACAGCATGTACACCTGAAGAACTGGACAAACTAGAATCTGAAGCACAAAAACATGACAAAAAACAAGTGCCATTTCAAGAGGTACAACTCACTATATCACTATATTCAAAAACAGATGTGTATGAGTGGTCCTAAACATTTTTTCTGTTGTCTCTTTCAAACAGATCACATGATTCATATAGTTACATTCTAACATTATGTCAAAGGGGTCCATTTCATATATTAACATAGGTTTATTTGAGTTCTAAATTATTTGTAATGAGTTCAATAGGTAGTATCAAACTATCAACAGGTTTTCCTAAAATTCAAATGCCTCGAAACAAATTTCAAAAGGAATCCTAACTCCTAAATGTGCTTAAAGTATACAACTTTCTGCTGCTTAAACAAAAAAGTTTACAACTTTCTAAATCGTCTTATTTAGAACTCCCTCAGTCCCAGATTACGGGTCACAGCTTTCTTAATTTGTTTAACATATGAAAAAGACATCGATTGCACATGTCTAAAACCGTGTTATATGTATTGTCGACACTCATTTTGAGCCGGAGTACATCATTTCATTGTAATCAAATATTTGAAAGGTGATTGAAACATGTGATATATAACAATGAAACTAATGATATATATAGTATATCTAACTATTCAAGTGTAGATGTTTAATACATTTGTGGGCATTGTGGGGATGGCTCCACTTAGTACATACTACATACCATAACAGACAGCAACAAATTCAAAAAAGGAGCAACATGATTGATCCTACCTTACCAAAACAAGATACAACAAATCTTTTTTCTCTCATGTACCATAACATTCACACGTTTGCATATTTTTTTACAATTATAAATCAGTTAGGTTTATTATATCACATTCATAAGATAGCATGACATAACTTTGGTAACTAAACCAGACGTGTTCATGGTAATAATGTAATATACCACTTGAAGTTATACGGGGCGATTTCAACCCATGTATGAAAACGATCAACCGGGAATTGGATTTTTAAATGACAATGAAAGCAAGATTTTTCACCTATTTATTATTCAACAATGATGAAACTATAGTTAAAAATCGTTCTTTTCCTCAAAAAATTCACTTCCTTCCCTCCCTACTTCAATAGTGATTGATTAGTTTATCAACAGTATTTCATAGAGCGAAAATAGATGCTGGAAATAAAATAGTGTACATACCGTGAAGCGCAGAATACAAGCTCCCATTGCTAACGAAATCCGAAACCAAAAGCTTCTCATCATTAGCATAATAATAAGCTCTTAACCTCACAATATTAGGATGTTGCACCCTCCCAATACTTTCCACCTCTGCTTCAAACTCCTTCAACCGCCACACGCCATCACCCTCACTCAACCGTCTAACCGCCACCACCGCACCAACAGCTGCACCCGAACCCCGGCCCGCAACCACTTTATACACTATCCCATTCTTACTCTTTCCCACCACATAAGCTGATGCCCTTAACAAATCCTCTAATTCCAAACTAAACCCTTCATCCATTACTACAAATTTACCATCTTGCCCTTCTTGATCATTCACAATTACATTAATTTGTTCCTTTTCAATTTCTTTTTTGCTTGATTTCTTGCCCTCATTTAATTTCCATTTTTTCTTGTAGACCCACATTGAAAAAAATATTACCCCAATAACCACTATTACACCTGAGATTAAAGGTACTGTTAGTGACCCGGACCCGGAGTTGGGTTTACCCGATAACCCAGTTGCCAAACCCGGGTCTTTTGGAGTATCCGGGTTAGATAGAATTCTCGGGTTTTGAGCTTCCGGGTCGGAGCATTGTGTTGTTAATGGAAACCCACATAGATATGGATTTCCAGTGAATGCTGTTGGCCCCTGTATCAAGCAAGAAAATTAGTTACTACAAATAAATTTAAAATTATATTTGTGATTTAATTAATTTTTTTAATATAATATTTTACAATTGTATTTTTTATGGTTTTCCTGTCTCATCTGGATCATTATTGTTGCTATTCATCATATTTATATGTAAGTATTTATAACTTAAACGTCACAAAATAACCTAAACAAGACACACAACTAGCATTTAATGACTAAATATGTACAATAATTATGTTGGTATATCTTTATACAAAAAAATACCCAAAACAATTAGTACATAGAAATGATACTACACTATACCTTGAAAAAATGTTAAATTTAAGTATTTAACAATTTCATTGGTATTTTATGCAAAATAAGAATATATAAATAAATCATAAATGCATAAATAACAAATAATAAATGCTACAAGCCTACAAGTACTAAATACTACAGAGGATGTTTAACATACCTGATTGAGCAAAGAACCAACTAACGGTATCTTCCCAGTGAGGTTATTATGCCGGAGGTCTAAGCTAACCATTACCGGAAACAACCCATAAGACGCCGGAATCTCACCGGAAAATTGATTAAACGACAAATTAACAGTTCCAGCAAGGTTAGTAAGGTTACTTAATGATTCCGGCAAATACCCACTTAATAAATTTGAAGAAAGATCCAAAAAGGTGAGACCTTTAACATTCTTGATACTTTCTGGCAAAGCTCCGGCGAGCGAGTTACGGGATAAATCAATAGACAAAAGATTCGTCGCATTGAAAAGATGATCCGGAATGGGTTTTGTAAAGTTATTGTTGGATAAAGAAAGATGCCGGAGAAAAATGAGTGCTCCGAGCTCCGATGGAATGTAGCCGGAGAGGTTCTTGTTGGGGAGAAATACGGAGGTGACACGGTGGTCGGAGTTGCAAGAAACGCCGGTCCAGTGACATGGGGTTGCGTCGGTTTCCGACCATGTGGTGAAAGTTTTGGTGGGGTCACCGGTGACGGCGGCTTTGAGTGCTAGTAGTGATAAACCATCGGAGTTTAATGATGATGATGATGCTGATATAGATATAGAGAATGTGATACAATGTATGTATAATAAAACTATAATTTTGATGGGGTTCATTTTTTTTAGAGAAATTGTGATTATGGAATCATGATTTGTAACAAGGTGTTACAAAGTGAAGATTTTTGAGCAAAATTATGTATTTGATGGAGATAAATTTTGGGTACAGTTTGATAATGCGTGTGTGTGTTTTTGGGTGTTTTTGGGTGTTTTTAGTGTGTGTGAAAATTTGAATTTAAGGGTGGATTAATCGAGGTTGGTAAGTGGAGTGGAGTGGAGTAACATGGGGGTTTAAGAAGTTCTTTTTTGAATTGTTATGGTTTTTTGGTGTTTTATAAATAAAAAAAGAGCTTTGGGATGTGTGGCTAACTGGGTATAAAAGTTTCACGTAGGCCCATTATGTTTACTATAAGTTCATATTAACCTCATTGGTTATGTAAAGTAACAAAAATACTCCTAATAGCTTAAAGTTGAAGAACTTGAAAAATTACATTTGATAATGTAGAAATCATGTGAGTGGCATATACAAACGTTGATAGATTTTTGAACTTGAGTTTTTAAGTATAGTCTTAATCTTAAATTTATTAGAGAAAGTTACGTATCGAAAGTGACATAATTGACAAATTAACGCGTAGTATTGAAAATCGAACAAGTAAGACGTAATTAGTCAAAATGTGAGTGTTATTCAAGCTACAGAATATTTTATAATCTTCTACATTCGGATAACAAATTACTTGAAATCTAATTATTTAGTTTAAATAAATACTCAAAATCAATTCGAACTCGATTTCACTCATACTAAAAATTTGTTATATTGTAATCATAACACCCGCTTAATAATTAGGGTTACACATGAAGTTATATTTTATATAAGATCGTTGAATGAAGATAGACTACTTGTTACCATTTTCTTTAACAAAACATCAATCTATAAAATGGTTTCACAAGTCTTTGAAAATTTAACTACATGAGTAATAAGACATATTTAGAAGAAAGAAATAAAAAAGGGGGTGTAAATGAAATTATAGAATGGATGTCTTGTGATGTAGGTGTTGACTGTTTTAAGTGATCCCGTCGTTAACGTTAAGATTAAAACGAACACATAAAAACATGGGTCTAGTTTCTTTAATTTGTCTTCACTTTCCATCTAAATGGTTTTATATATTTCTTCATAGATCCTAATTGTAGTTTAGTCACAACTCATAAAAAATGATTAATTTAGTATGTTAAAATCTTCAACGTCATCTTTTGTAGCATTCGTTTCCTTAACATTTTTGTACTTAATATACTAGTTCCCAAAATATAATACAAATTTAGGACACGTGTACTCGTTTAGTGTGAAAAGCTCTTCTATTTCTTTGAAAAATTCATTCACGAAATTAAGAAATTAGAAAATATGTTCAAGTTGGAGTTTTATGAAGAATTTTTTTAAGAAACTTGAATCTGTTTTATGGTTTTACAAGAGTACGGAATATACTACGTATTTTATTGTTGTTTACATAACTTATTATGGTAAAAGAAAACTCGAAAACAGAATTTCATACATTTGAACGTGTTTTCTGAATTTTTTTATTATCAAGAGATACAAAACTTTAAAAATTCAAAAAAGAAAAATAAATATTTTTTTTCGTGACTAAACACACTCTAAATTCAATACCAAATTACATGTTTCACAAAAAGATTGGTTTAGATAGTAACTCTAGTCCGAGATCATTTAAATTCAACGTGACCTTATTTTAACAGCCGCATCTTAGATAATGTTCAATTATTTCATGGTTAATCAATCCATGTTTACCTAAGTAATTCAGAATCGTAACAAATTGCTAAATGTATAAAAGAAGTTTTATAGATCGTACTTGTTGAGTTGTAAGCCATAAAATTTTTGAGAAAACAAGTATTTTCATGTACTCATATCAAGATCGAGTTTCAAATACGCAGCCTCTTCTTCGTAAACAACGTACGCAACCACAAAAAAACGACACTTGTCATTCTTCTCTATTCACCTTCTCCGTTCACCTTCTACCTCCGGGCGACGCAATTGAGGGTAATTTGGTAATTCAATTCCACTAATTTCAATTACTTCCGTTAAATTGTTTATTAGTTTCGTTAACTGACTTCATTTACTTTCGTTAACTTGTCGATTACTTCCATTTTTTGCAATAGCAGCGAATAAAGAAGATGATACACAATGAACATATATTATTATTTAATGATACACGATGAACATATTAAAATTTGTATGTTTTTATTTAAATTTTGTATGATACACAATGAACATGTTAAAAGTTGTAAATCTGTATGGTGTGTATTGTGTATCTGTTGTATTGTGTATCAGTAGTTTTTGTGTATCAGTTATATGATGTGCTATATGGTGTGTATTGTGTATCAGTTGTATTGTGTATCAACTATATGGTGTGTAGAACATACTGCGTACACTGTGTACGTTAATGGAACTGCGCCCAAGAACCCGACTCCTCATATCAATATTTTTAATATAACTACAGATGTTACCATAAATAAATTGTACAATAACCATTAATCCATAATTAAATATAATAAATGTAAATAACTACACTATATAAATTGTTTTTTGGAGTCTGTATAGAATTTGATTTAGTGTTGGAAAACAGCCATTGAAAAAGACAAGAACTCATGCTTTTCAGTTTCCACTTGGATTCATATGAAGGTACTGTCAACAAAAAAGCATGCCATTACTACACACCATGCCCATGGGCTTCTACATTTCTACCTTTTTATATATCTACAATTTGAATTCTGGTTGGTTACGTTTATTTGGCATACTTTTTTGGTCAACTGTTGGATATCAAGAGCAAGACCTTTTAGATGTCACTTTGCAAAGTGACCATAGGTCACTTAACTGACTAATGGCATGGCTCGATTAGTTCGTCCGGCCGTCACTTAACTGACGCCAAAAGCACGGTTTGTTCTGTTGGTCCGTGACTTGGTGCGGCGTTGGATATCCGAGTGAAGTGACAGTGTCCCGATGGTGTCACTGTTGACACCGTTGTGTCAGTTGTTAGTCAGTTTGGGAAGTGCTGAGGTGTCACAAGTGACGGACAAGTGACCACGTCAACCTTTGGGAGCGGTCTAATGTTTGATCTTTTATATTTTAATTTGAGGTGAAACAACAAATTTAAATGTGAATGACAGACATAATGTTGTACTAAAAAATATAAGTTGTAACTTTGACGAACTAATAAAATGAATAATATAATCATTAAGTTTTGAAACGCTAAGAGCGCTCGTAGTAATTTCGTTTTGGGCTCGTGCTACAACCACCACGAGCCGTACGCATTATGGGTGGCTCGTGGTGGACAACTAAATTTTGGTACGACTAGGTCATGGCCCATACATAGAGGTAAATTGGGAGACTAGGTGATAACTCATATATGAAGTCTCAAGATAGCTTGTACAAAATTGGCCACATATCTAAATCATCATGTGATCATATATCCCATCAAAGGATATGATTGTCGTAATCTATAAGATTTTATCCTGGGATTTGATATAAAGCAAGATTCATATAATCCAATGCTCGTAAACAAAAAAGGTACACAAAAAAGGTATGTGTATGTATGTTTAGATATGGGTATGTTACTACCTCAATCCAGCCTTAGTGTACAGATGGGCTCGAATCCATTAGAGTTGGCATATTAATGTAATACAAATACATGTTCATGTATAACATAAGATTTTCATTATTTACCTTCCACCTTCTTTTTCGCTTTCAGCCACCACTATCGAATCATAGTTGGTTGTTGCCCTTCTTCGTTTTCCTAATGTGGTGATTATTTATCTACCTTACCTACCCTCTTGTCCTAACCCCATGATACATTGCAAAAACATAGACTAGGTTGCACAACTTGCGATCCCCTTATGGAGCTCAGATCACAACAATAGTTAACTCCCAAATCCGATCCAATCACTAATTCTTCATGTCTCATGTCCAACGGGAAGAGCCCCTGGCTGCTGTTCGGATTCAAACATTACATGCATTATTCAAATACATTTCTACACACACGTGGAGATTTGGATTCAAAGATTCATTCTCAGAAACTTTGAATTATCTCGAGACGAATTTCATTCAACCCATGCAATCTAAGGGTCTAAATATAGTGTTTGGAAAGTGGTATTCAATAAAAAGGTATGCCTTTAAAAAAATCCAAATGAACACAAAAGTATACATAACTTACTAGTAATACATGGGCAAAAGGTAGATACCTATATGACTACAATATAGCAATATTTACACAATTATGCCATAAGAATGTGTAATAAATCATATGTTTTTTCGGTTTTCCCTGCACATAGAACTTAAGGGTCGTGTGACAATAATGCGGGTTGACGTTATATATGGACTGTCACCTATAAGAAAAACATAAAAACAATGGTACTAACTACTAAGTGAAGTGACCATAGTAGTATAGTGGGGATAGCAATGATAAATTTATTTCAAGTCACATTTTGCTTTTTTGATGTTGTGGGCAAAGGCTGACATTTTAATCATGTGGGTGTGGTTCATAATGCAAAAAGATCAAAACTTTGTCACTGCCCACTCCCCACAACACAGGAAAAAGGTCAAAACCAATAAAAAGTTTGAATCTTGTAATCAAGATTTATAAAGTTATAGTAACCGCACAGGATACCCAATAACTCATTTGTATTCAATTCTCTAACTTAGCAGATGATGACAAAACAGATGAGGAGAACAAACCTAATGTTTTATTTTTCATGTAATGGTTAATGTTATTATTCTGTAACGATGTCAACAATCCTCTCTAAAGTACAACAGTCTAGTTACGAATGAACTAACCATGTAACTTTAAAGTCTGGATCGGGAATCCTTTTTACCGGGAATATGTAAAGCATCGTAATGACCAAACCCGTGATACAATACTTTGATAGGATCTTCCTTGCTGTATTCATGACCGTATTCAGCAATCGATATTAGACCTCCTGAATCCTTATCATTCATGTAGACCGAAATGGGCATCCTGCGTAAATGTGCAACAGTAAGTTACTTTGTAAATGTGCAAAATCGTGAAGTAACTATCAAGTCAATGAATACATCAGCAGATAATAAAATAAAATATATAGGAAAAAATCCTAATTGGACAGATTATGGATGTTAAGATGGTGAAGCTCGTAAATCTTGCGTAATGATCATAAAAATTGGAACAGGTCATAAATTTACTTATTTTTCATATCAATGGTTACTCGCTATTTTTCAAACATTAGTTACTCAAATTAACACATCCAGGTCTTCTGAGTTCTGTGATCAAAAGAGCCGATTTTCAGATTCAATAGACTTGAAGACCCCTCATTAAATTGAAATGAACTTAGAATTTGAAATACAATATGCTTATCTTTCTGTTTTTCTTTCGACGGGGAAAAGAGAGAGAGCATCAATATGTGTTTTACTTTGGCAGCCATAAGATAGAACTAGAGATGTGGCAAATAGATGGGTCGTGAGGGGAAGTAACGGGTCAGTTTAAAGCGGGTACTTTTGGTACAGGTCCGGGTACTTTTGGTACAGGTCAGGTTAGCCCAAACACATTTTGTACTCAATTCTTAGATATTTTAGAGTTCTTAGCATGTCAAATATGACTATGAATTGTATGCAACTATGCATTAAGAATGCACAACTATGCTAACTTTTTAACACATTAATAATTAAATATACCCGTTAGAGATAAATTATAATCTCCAAAAGTAAATGGGTTAAAAATGCCACCTCTGGAAAGAACTATAGTTGTTATGGAGAATTCTAAGCAAGACGTATATAGGGACAGAAACTAAGGTGGATGATGAGGCTGGCGCACTTAAATATGATAGCTGTAACCAGTTTAAAGTTCGGCACTAGTCCTATATGTATGCAATCCACATTTAGGTCCCATTATTATACCTTGAAGTGAAGTTTGGCCTATAAGCACATTTGAAGGCAGACATGTGAGGCATGGAGAATATACCATGATCCACTCCTAATAAACTCACAAATGAAACACTTGAAACTGCTCATAGCAATTACACCTAAAACAAGTGTGCCTTTATATCGTGCTTCTAAGAATGCTTGACTTTGAGCATTGGGTGTCACATTCCTACTCGTGGCCACCTCAAGAATCCAAAAACACTGTTAGATTGTAGCAATCTTGTAGATGGGTAATGGTTTAGTACATTGTAGAATTTAATAACTACACTGCTGGCACTCTTCAATGTTCTGGATGGTAAAATTTAGGCATCTGAAAGATCTACCAAGGGCACTATTTTTTCGAGGTAGAAGTCACCCCAATTATATGGTGGGGAGAACTAGAAACACCTCATGAACAAGGAGTTATTTGCATGCATTTCAATATTTAGTAGCAAAATTTTGGTAGGCTAAAAATCTAAATGAAAGTACAAAAACCACAAGAGTTTGGGCGTCTTTTGTGTGTATGTGTGTGCGTGACAGAGAGAGAGTTACTTGAGAACATGAGAAGCCATGAGCAATTCAGGTTCACCTCCCCAGACATGTGTCTTCCTTATTTGTGACACATATGAATCAAAGTCACCTTCAATGAACCTAAATCATACATAAATACAATTGATAAGTCTAAGTTTAGAGATATTGTGTACATAGCACCAATTTTATTAAATGTGCATCATGTCAACAAAACAACTAGCAACTAAATGAGGTAGTGCACGAGATCCATCCAACTTATATAAATTATACACTCTAATGCTTATATTGATGTCTTTTATCATTTTCTAAACATTCATTTTGATCTCTTGTATAACAGGCATAACTTTTTGTCCATGAGTATAATCATAAAGGTACAAGGAAAAATCCTACACAACTCACCATTCTGTCTCTTCCCGTCTTTTGACAAATTCATCAGCCACCTACAAAAATGCCAGATCCAAAATATATTAGTACAGAGCAAAAATCATAATGATTTCTAAATCAAAACTGTTAGGCATGCTGACATTATACATTTTACACAAAATCGTGATAAAAAATTTACTCAAGACACAACGATGATCAATATATGATATACGAAAGGTGCCAAGAGAATTGATGCGACGGGTAACTTGCAAGAATACTAAATTGAGTAAAAACTATTACTCTTATTACACATTAAGAAGCATCAAAAAACATACTCTAGCACGCAGTTCGTCAGCTAACTCTCTTTGAAGGCTCTCACTAGGGGCAGGCTTCCCTGATCTTATACAAGCTCCATGAGCAACCGCCCGAAACAAACATCTCCCATCTCCAGGTATTCCTGTAGACATAAAAATAATTATTCAACAAAAAAATTACAGCTGATGTGTGAATTCTGACCCTTCCTGACTCGACCCATTTTGACCCATTACTAACTACTACGGCATAGCTCACCTATAACTGAAAAATCAGTGTGAACTTGCTTTCCATGCGAAAAATTAGTGGAAGAAGAACTACACTCGTCGTCTTTGTTTGGTTTTGCTTCGGCATGAACCGGTTCAGAAGTTGAATTACAAACAGATAGTCCCAATACAACTCCAGCTGCGGCACATCCTTGCATCCAAGAACCAGGTACCAAACTCCACTTCATTCTCGAAATAATCCCTTGTTTAGGCAATAAAAGTCTGAGACTCATATTCCGTGACCCACTCGAAATATCAATACGTGTCTTTTGTGGAACTCGCCTCAAACGCATAGCACTTTTAATAGTCAATGACTGCAAGTTGCTTCTTTGGTTTGCAAGTTCAGACCCAATTAACGACTGATGGGCGTTTGTATTTGTAACATAACTTGATTTGACACAGCCAAGGGGAAGACGGAAGCAACACGCACTTGATAGAGATTGAGGCATCACACTTTGCCGGGGCCCAATTAAACGATGAACGTATTTCGTACAGGATATCATGCTGTCATGACTATAAGTTCAATCACTCTGCATAGTAATACATTATTTACATCAATACAGGTAAAGCAATAAACAACTTATAATGATGAATGATGACATCTATCCACATTATTTAATAATAAAATTTCATATGTATAAATTATAAAATTCATTAAAACCTTCCATGCCTAAATTACAGCATATTCTTCCAATAATTTGCAACTACATTCAGATCAGGACTAAAAAAAGAATAATTTTCCTAATTCATATATCTAAAATTCTGAGCCTACAAATTATCAAGTCACACACATACAGTTCTGGTCCAGCAATTATTAAATTCTACTAAATTAACAATGACAAATGCATAAAGTTTTAATCTTTATCAATTCAGATGGAACCAACAAGCAGAATCAGAATAAAACAGCATAGAAAGCAAGCAACTTTAGTGGATAATGATTCCACAGGTGATTAAAAAATTAATCTTATTAATCATATGGGTCATAACTTAACCTAAGTCATCAATTAAGGCTTAAAGAAAGCAAATTTAAGAAATTTGTAAAATGGATACCTGTTGAATAGTTGAAAATGAGTTGATAATTTATGTACTCAATAGGAAACCCTGATGAAGAAATGAATTGGAAGGGGGAATGGAATTAAAGAAGAAGATAAAATGGGATTGAAGGAAAGTATGGAACTATCTTGAAGCTTCTTTTATTCTAAAACAAACATGAAACATGTGATTGTCAACGGGTATGAAGTTTTCAAACCCTAATTTATCTATTTAGAAATAAATAACTGGTAAATCAAAATTAAAAAACCCAAATTGTCAATGTGGACATGTGGTGTTTAATTTCACAGTGGTGTATGGTTGAAAAATATTACAGATGATACCCGCGAATCCTGAATACGGATATATCAAATTTATTATCCGTTCATGTGGGTTTTTTTGACCCTGCTAATCTACAGTCATTTATAAGCGAGTTTATTTTTATCCCGTACCCGCAGATACCTACGGGTCACGGGTAAACTCACGGATTAAAATATACAAATATATTATTAAATAATCAAAAAGGTTTAAATAATTTAATCCAAGAAAGTATTTTTAAGCATGTTCAAATCAACGAATACAATAATTTTTAGTCTCCATATGTATATTTTTATTTCATATTGTTAAAATTAACCATTAAATGTATATACATATATGATAAGTTATAAAATTTCAGTTGTGAGTAACTATAATGTGTTTGGTAAGTTTGTGGGTTGCGTTTACTTGCGGGTAAAAGGTTACATGCCCGCGACCTGCCAATGAATAAAAGGTCATACCCATACCTTACCCGCGGATAAACATTATGTGGTTACCCACCAGTCGTGGGTTTTTTTTCACCAATAAAACCTAAATTGTTACTTGCCTAATTCTTTTACTAAAAAAAAAATCATACTTCTTGAAAATTTCATTACTTTGATAAGGTTCAATTTATCACAAATATTATGTGAAATAAACGCACTCTAAGAATATTAAGTACTAAATCAAATTATACAATTTCTTGTTTATATAATTTCTTCTTTAGCCAAAAAATAAAAATAAATTCTAAATAAATAAATAAACTACATTTCCATCTATAAAAGGGTAACTCTTACTATATAAAACATCTAGTCTAGCTAAATTTTACAAGACAACTCTAATCTTGAATTTCACTGTGTTTTCACAGTTGAGATCTCATGGCACTTAGTTAGCAAGATACGAGACTGATGAGAAGAACAAAAGTCATACGTCAATACTCATATATTCATTTTGATTTTGTGCACGGTAGACTTTGAGCATACAATTTTAATAAAAAGTATATTTCATTCTTAGCTAGCCAAAGTTATAAAGTTTCTTGTTCAACTAAACACGCTCTAAATTTTTAAATACATGATGAGTCATTGAGTCTTGATCAATCGACTATATCAGATTTTAAGTCGTGAATCGATTGAACCTACTTGATAATAAAAATTTTGTAAGATTATATAGTACTATTAATTATTATTATTATTATATTATCATTATCATTACAATAATGATGCATTTCATAAAATACTTCGTATTTGATAATTAGTACCAAAAATTTCATGAGACTAGTGAAACATACATGTATCTTAGAAAAGATCATTCGGAGATAAATAGACATTATTGGGGCCACTTGTATTGGACAGCTTGACAGATGCAGACAGCCCGTCACCGTTGATAGCTGATCAGAAATGGGCCATATACAAGGGTTGGCCCACTTTCAATTCAATGGGCCTCTCAATTTTACATATCATACCTATATCTATAATCTATAAACTCTTATAAAACGTTTAGCTATTTTAACCTTAAACTTAGTCAAAGAGAGATGGGAAATCCTCAAAATACCCTTTCAATTTAAGTCAACTAAAACTTTAAATTAACATTAAGAAATATAGAAAGTATCATGGAAAATCAATTAAATAATAACACTCATTAAAATTCACTCATTTTCATTCCATACAAGATCATTCATTCCATACGATAAAATCAGTTACAGCAAATGCAATACTAATAACAATTGGAAACATGTCACAAATTTTTTAAGATAATTAAGAAATAGAATATATAAACTGAAAATTGTAACTAAAGATCATAGTAACTAATGTTTCTAATAATGTTATATTAATACGACACTCAACGAATCAATTCGCACACATTTAATGATGTTATACTAATACGACACTCTACGAATCAATTCACACACATTTACCTTCCACCGAAAACTGTCGACCAACAATAAAAATGGCATAGAATGCTAAAATTGCATTTTAATCTTAGTCACCAACATCATTTTTGTAAATTTACCGCTGCATTGCGCGAGTAATATATTAGTAGACATATAAACATATACTACTATACTAGTACCATATACCATACCATATCTTAATAAAAAAAAACTTCCTAATATAATAGAATAAGCGAGGTTCCTAATATAATATAATAAGCGCATTATGACATGATCAATTAGATTAGATTCAATTAGATTTCTTTATTTTAGCTTAATTAAAACTAAAATCGATCTTTAATTATAAGCAATTTGAAATCCAGTATTTAAATTGATGAACCAAAAGTTCAAAATGAGACGAGTTAATTGCTATTAACTTTCATATGCATAAATTCATTATTAGTTGGTATTATTTATCATTAATCATTCAATGATAGCGTTTTATTGTAGTCCTTGTATTAAATTAATTTATTGTTTTGTAATTTAATTACCATGAATATACTACTATTAGTATTTCTTTATCTTTCACACACATTTACGATTCTCTCACGAGACTCGAATTCACAATTTCTCTTGCAAATTTATATTAATCTTATAGAGTATAGTTCAAATGAGTACATCAATTTTTAATGAGAATGAAGGAACCAATTATATCATGTCATGTGTACAAAGAGAATGTTCAACATGTACAAAACTCATTTACCCCCAACATCAATTATCTCACAAATGACAAATCGAAAAATTATGAAAATTGCATCATTAAATTCAGCGTTTTCTCCTCTTCGATTTGCCGTCCCTTAAGGCATATTTTTGATAACTTTTTTTCCCATTTTTTTGTGGGTTTACAATTAGTAACACATGTGTTAAATGCACTCCTTCTCATCCACAAGATCACCCAACACCCCAAACCCCCAACCCTAACCCCTAAACCCCAAACCCTAAACGCAACACTTTAACACATGTGTTACTAAATGTGAAACCCACCAAAAAAGATGGAAAAAAAACTCGTCGAAAGTATGCCTTGAGGGACAGCAAATCGAAGAAGAGAAACACTGAATTTAATGGTGTAACTTTTAATAATTTTTCGATTTGTCATTTGTGAAATAATTGATGTTAGAGGTAAATGAGTTTTGTACATGTGGAACATTCTTTTTGTACACATGTCATGATATCATTGGTTCCCTCATTCTCACACAAATTACTTTTCTCATTTGAACCCCACCCTAGTCTTATAATAAACTCGGCAACTTGGAAAATGATTGTATTCGTATTAAAGTGTAAGGTTCAAATGAGTACAACATTTTTAAATGAGAATGGGGGAACCAAGGAGAATATGTTATGTGTCACTTTTTTCTCTTTCCTATACATTTTTAAAAATTAAATATCTCTCAAACGGTAAGTCGAAAAATAATAAAAATGGCACCATAATAATCAACGTTTTATTCTCTTCAATTAGAGATGTGACAAAGTATACTTTCGACGAACTTTTTTTCCGTATTTCGGTGAGTTTTGAAAACAACTAACACATGTGTTGCCGTTGAGTAACACATGTGTTACCGTCGAGTTGTAAGTTTTGAAAACAACTAACACATGTGTTACCGATGAAGTAACATATATGTTACCGGCGAGTAACACATGTGATATCAGATACTAACACATGTGTTATTAATTTTGTACCATTTACAAAATCAAAAAAAAAAAATCGTCAAAAGTATGCCTTGAGGGACGGCAAATCGAAGAGGATAAAACGCTGAAAAATATGGTGCAATTTTCATGATTTTTCGACTTACCGTTTGTGGGATATTTGATTTTAAAAAACAAGAGGGGAAATGAGTTATTGTGACACGTGACGATTACGGTGATTCCTCCATTCTTACACAAAATCCTATTCTCATTTGAACCATACCCAAATGTTAATCCTATCTTATTTCTACAATAATATATACATAAATTACCAGAAAATGTTCTATCCGATCCTACAAAATTAATAAACAGAATACATATAGTTGATAAAATTAATATCATCGATGTAACTTTTGGAGTTGTGGTCTACTTAATCATAAAGCCAACGTCATTATCACATAGGGTATATATGTTTGGATGTTTCGATGTTGATATATTACAAACTATTAATTAATATTAAATTAAAAAAACTCCATATATGTAGGAGTATATTTCATGAAAGAAAAAAAAATTATAGAGTCCAACACTATATTTGACTATAAATTGTATGATAAAACACGCAACTAAGAATCTAAGCTAGCATAAGTTATATTAACACTTTAGCTTGAATAGTGTATACAATTATCTCTTGTGTTTTGTTTGTATAAGAATGTGATGGTGGACTAGATGATACGAATTAGATGATGTATAAGATATACTCTAATAGTTATATTATTTTAAATTTAATTAAAATTGAGGAGGTGAAGTGGGTTGTGACCCTTCAGAGCATCTCCAATGCATTAAACTCTCTAGAGTTTAATGCATTGCCACATCACTGATACATCACCATTTCATATTTTTACATAAAATCTTTACAGTGTATTGAACTCTGTCATTTAACTAGACTGTCAACTCATCGTACTACCTTTAATAACTTATTACTAACTTAACAATATATTATATCATATGTTAGGTACCATATGGATCCAGACGTACAACAAAGTAATATTTTAATCTCTAAAACAAACTTTTATATTGGAACTTGGACTGTGGGTCAACAATACCATCTTAACATGCATTCAGACAGACACACACGATATATTATGCGTTTGAATATGTGGCAAGCTACAATGGTTAAACCCATTCCAAGTTGGCATTTTAGTCTTCATTAAACCTTGCCACATGGGACTATTGTGGATGGTCTTAGGGGCAAAGCTAATCAACCTGTATGTTTTGAAGCTGACTGAGTTCAGTTTGATCGATCATCCTATGCTATCGATCTAAATCCGAGTTGTTTATAATTGTCGTATGATGTAACCCTCTCCTAAAATATGAAAACCATGGTTTCTTTGAAATCAGTATATGTCCTTAACTTTCAAATTCATTGAAAACTATATATGCACAAGGACAATTGACATACACAATTTTGATACCTAGAAACATTTAGAATTGGAATATGTTTTGTGTGCACAAAACAAATGATACTACAATAAGGAGCCTCTTTGCACACCACCATTCTTACACATGCATGGTTGAAAATTTCTAAAATTTGAGAAATGAATTACAACTTATACTAAAAAAATCTCTCTCTAGGGTTTTCCTATGATAGTCTCTCCATCACGCTATGACGGCTCGGAAAACCTTAATTTTCTTGCCATCGTCATTGTGATTTTCTATCTCCTACTAAACCTTAATTTCTTGCCGTCGGCGTTGTAATTTTCTATTTCCTTCTATGGTGGAGATCAATTACTACATTCGCCGGTTATCATCTCCTTTGTGAGTACACTTTTTTCTTTTGAAAGATTTGTGACTTTTCTTTCATATAAATTGACATAAGAGATTAGTTACAAGTTCAATGTTTGAGATCCTGGAATCATCCATCTCATGTACCTTTATAAGTTCTTCCGAAGTGATATATTGGTGTGTGATTGTTTCTTTTTTATGATACAGTCATGTCACATCTGTGTAAGAGTATCTTCTCCTTGAATTTATTTGGATTTGGTTTCAACTTCTCGACATCAATTTGAGTTAATTTAAGCTACTACCTTTATCAAAGGTAAATGTGACTATTCATAACCTATTACAACTCAAATCTCTTTTATTATATATTCTTTTAAAATATAATATTACTACTACTACTTCTATTAATACAATTTTAAAATATAAGGTTTAATATAAAGAAAAAAGTAAATATTAGATACTTTAACAAGATAAAATTATTATATTAGATTAAGATTACAAAATTTAAAAGTTAATCAAAAAGTGATTTACATGTAATGATAACTATATTTATTATGATTATTAGATAAATGTTATCAATATAATCAAATTTAAGTTTTGGTCCCATGCAAATTAAGTGAATTTTAGATCATACAAATCAATTACAGAGGTTAAAATACTACTTTATATATATAAAAGATTAAAGCATACAAAAAAGGTGATTATAATGTATTTCTACAAGACTTTATATATTCAAAAGAAGGTTATGAATTTAAAAGGTAATTGAAGGGTATAATGGTTGAAATTATTTGGAAAAAGTTTGATGTACAAAATGTGATATTATGTTATGTTAAAATGAATTAATCGAAATGTTTATCATTTTAACTCAAAATTAGAGTTATAGTTTTTAAATTGAGTTCTTATAAAGCTTTATAATTGTAACATATTGAGTTTTCCGTTTCGTAATAATCAAATCCACCTAATAACTTATAATTGGTTTTTGATTGAGTTAAGAGAAAAATCTACTAAAACTATGATAGAGTTTTAAATTAGCTAACGAAAGGGAAAGAATAGATTAGAAGTATGATAGAATTTTAAATTGGCTATCTAAAGGGGTAAAACTGTTTAAGAAAAAGAATAATTAAATTACAATGACTTTGTCGAGATCAACGTTTCCGTTTGACTACCCCGTTAGACTTACTTGATAAAATCAAAACCTATTTCGATAAATAATCCTTACTATGGTACCTGAAGAATGAAGTTCTTTACGTTTCGAGTCCAGTAAAATGAGTAAATAACCTATAGAAGATTTAAATTAGTGTATCTATAAGACTATGTTTTTTACACCCCCGCCGCAACACGCGAGTGAAGAAAACTCGTTATATACATTTTGTATGCTATTCTTTTATTGCCGATTTGGAGTTGTCACTATTAATGTAATCCATGGATGTATATTCTATTTCAAATTACCTCAATTTTAAGGAGTGATTACGATTATCAAATTTAAGGCTTCGACCTTTTGTTCTAAAAAAAGTATAACAAATTATCTCTTTACAAACACAATTCATAAAAATTATTCCGAACCAAAATCGTTCACCCTCTTAACAATAACTATACACCAACATGTATTGTCTTGAACTCTTCTTTTGGGAAATGATAAATACAATAAAATAATTTATTTATACATCAAATTTGTGTTGTGATATGTTTGTACTGTAAGCTTTAACTATTGTACAGTTCATTGTATGAAACAAATTGGTTGTTGTATATCTCACTTCCTCTTCTTTTTGCACTCAACTTAAACGGGTTAAAATCTATGAACTTATCTCTAATCTCAAACGAGTTGAAGAATTATAGATGGACCGGTGTTCACGTGCATAGCACGCGGTATAAGGCCCACGACAAGTGGGAGATCATATCGACCTCAAACTAAATAACCACAAATAATTAAGTGGACCTCTTATACTCTTATCTACTACTACATTCTACTGTGAAACGATTCTTCCATACATACAATCATTTCTCATTTAGTATATCTACTTATTCTTTTCTATTGACTAGCAAAGTGACCCACACAATTCAACGGTAACAAACGAGATGTTATAAACAAAAGACGATGGATGGGTTGTTCTTCACAACTATAACCAAATACACGCTCTACCTCTTTATTTCGACACACACCAATAAACACTTTAAAAACATTCGATAAACAGAAGTAAAAATGATCAATAATTCGTTCAAAAGTTTGGTGGTCAACATAGATCAAGGACACTCGATATATAAAAGCTAATAAGATTTCGTAACTCTAAAAGACTTAAAACTTTACTTGTGACGCTATTTTCAACAACATTTATTTGGGGAATAACATTCGTACCCTATGGTCGTCGACGCGTCTCGTAGCCATAGATAGTAGAAAGTAGACGGGATAATAGTCAATATTGCGTACGATTTAAAGGTATTTCGCCTACGAATGCTCACAAAAATTGGACCAAACAAGAGGCCCTAGTCTACACAATTGTATTTTTATTGCAATTCAAACTTACTTTCACTATTCAACGATGTGTATCTAAGCCTAGAAGAACTTTGGACCAAGTACTACGAGTACAATGATATCAATACTTTGGGTATGCATATACTAGGGTCTTTGATGAGCAAGATACTTTTTTTTAGCCTTTGAAGTTAAAGTACAATTGTATTGTTTTTTTATAGTACTTTTAACCACAATCCATCTAATGATTACCTACAGTTACTCAAAGAAGTTAATGAAAGTAGATTTTATGTTTTTTCAAGATAAAAAGTTGGGGTAATTTAGTAGAAATGATTGATTTTATATTGTTTGCAAGGTCTTGTTAATATTTGCAATAATTATTGTAACATTTAGATTTAGATATATATACTATAATAAAACTAGAAAAGTTATAGGTGCTTCTAGCATGATTTAATGTTTGATGCAAAGGAGTTATAAGAGTACACTGAGTGGGAGGGAAAAATCGTCTTTGTTCAGCAAGTTGAACGCTCAAGTCTAGCGTAGTAGCGTTTACCATTTCCCACAAATGTTCAACTTCAATGTTCTAACTTGAATGGTGTGCCCAAGTTTTGTTTTCTTTGTTTTAGTTAATAATTATTTTGTGGGATTATTTGAACTTTAAGTTAAAAATTGAACTACTCCGCTTAAAATTGTATCCGTGTTAAACTTTAGTGTTCAATTGAACATCGAGCTGAATATTGAGAATAATGGCAAGTACTCCTTGTGCTCTAATGTATATGTCAAAAATAATAAAGACTAAACTTGTACAGTAAACTTTGTAGTTTAGGATCAGATTTGGTCTTGAAAACACTTAAATTTGATCTTGCTAGGTGAATATATATCATGCCCTATAAAATTTTATATGTTTCTGTGACATCCCTAAACCTCTAAATACCGTATATCATATATACAATTATATATGCGTCATGTACACAGTTTCTATACATAACAAACATATATGATACTTAAAATATTTCAAAGCTTATTATTCGCATACATGAAACTGCATAAAAGATTAAACACGTCTAGCTAGATAGTTTTAACTATCATTATTTTAACTCTTAACAATAATTTTTGTTGTGATGTAAGGTTACATTTGATACATGACTATTAGAAGAGTTTGTTTGATTGTTTGTTTGAATGACAAGTGTGACTTTTTATTTTTTTTTAAATACGACCCAAGCAATATTATTATAAAGTATTTAATGATGTTTTTATAATAAGGTGCAACTACTAGAAAAGCCAACGTACATTTTCGCCCATGTTGGCCTTCATTAACTACGAACCCTAAAAATCCCTACCTTTTTAACCATAAAATAATAAAAAATGAGAATGAGAATTGTAGTGTATTTAATATTTCCTATTTGACATTTCAAGTAAATTTTTAGAGTAACAAATAAAGTGACTTTTAATAAATAAATGTATTTACAAATTTCATTCAACTTCTATTTAGCGATTTGGTTTACAAAGGAACATATATGTAATTTTATAGAAATGTATTATTATTTAGAATATCAAATTTGAAATTTAACCTACCTATGTTATCAGGTACGGAGACCGTGTGAGGATAATTTAAACGACCGTTCCCACTAAAAAGTTTATATAAAGTATATATTTATATTATATGTATTATTAAAGGTAAGTTAGGGTAATTTCCTGATTTAAAAATAATAAATTTGCGTATACTTGAAGGTATTTTAGATATTCGTCCATTTATATAAACTTTGCTCAAAAGTCTCTATACTTATTTCTTGACTCCGCCCATGTATGTTATACATATATAAGGTTTCGGTAAAACTTATGGCTTGTTTGTTTTCGACTAAATTAAATAACTTAATGAGTATAAAGTAAATAAATTGAGTCATTTATGTGTGTTTGTATCATAGATAATACATGTTTTAATAAAAAAGAAGGTTAAATAAATGTAAATTAGTAGGTAGAGGGTTAATTTGATGATTTAATTTTTTATTATTTAGATAAGTGTTTAACACTTAAAACAAATAACTGGGATTTATCTACTATTATTTTATGTTTTAATAAAAAAGAAGGTTAAATAAATGTAAATTACTAGGTAGAGGGTTAATTTGATGATTTAATTTTTTATTATTTAGATAAGTGTTTAACACTTAAAACAAATAACTGGGATTTATCTACTATTATTTTAGGCTTTAATAAAAAAAAAGGTTAAATAAATGTAAATTACTAGGTAGAGGGTTAATTTGATGATTTAATTTTTTATTATTTAGATAAGTATTTAACACTTAAAACAAATAACTGGGATTTATCTACTATTATTTTAGGCTTTTAGCACAAAATCGTATATTTACAAACACATTATACATAACAGAACTTAACAAGAAAAAGAAACAATTAGACCTTTAAACCCACAAAGTCTCGATCTCTTAATTGTTTGGTTCCACTTGTATCTTCAGTAAGAAATGATTTTACTACTTCATAAGAAGAACAATATATCATTCTTTCAATTTGTTCTTGATCTATTAGTTACAAATTGGTACTTTTTTACGTTAATGTAGTTTAAGTATATGGATGAATTTCACGAATTACCTTTTATTTTCTTAAAGGTAATCTTATATACTAATTCACATATACGTAAGATCAAAG
This sequence comes from Pseudognaphalium luteoalbum, assembly GCA_963422505.1. NCBI lineage: Eukaryota > Viridiplantae > Streptophyta > Magnoliopsida > Asterales > Asteraceae > Pseudognaphalium > Pseudognaphalium luteoalbum. Next base: position 95,433,654 of record OY730198.1, read on the forward strand.
GCCCTCTTGATCACGTAATTCACTATTTGAAACCTGATTTACTAAGCGCACACTGAACGACACACCTAAAAACCGACTCCAAGTTACAACTAATAGTGATCAAACTTGGTTGTAACCAAAATATACATGTTAACAAAATATTACTAACGTCGACATATACATATACATTATGTATATTATTATTATTATTTATTTTTTAATGGATGGTGGTAATATTAATTTGGTGGCCGTAAAAATGAAGGAAGACAACGACGGTTCATCCTTTATAGTTAAGACACCAGTGTCGGATTCGGTCCCCTTCACCGGTCCCCGCTCTACCACCCACACCCAAAAAAATAGATAAAAGCATCTTATCTAATTTATTTATTCATAATTTATACTATTATTTATTCATCTACTACTCCTTTTTATCTATTTATTATTATCATTATCATAAATAATCATCAATAATAATAAATTCATAAACTATAAATTCGCTAATATTAATCGATGTTGCTTTCTATCTACTCCTATTACTTTCTTTCATAACTTCATATTTCGATATTCACAAATCCATCATCGAAACATACAAACATATAACATACATTAATTAATATTTGCGTACTTTACATCGTAAAGAATGTTAAACTTGAGAGTTCTTAGTGATTAAATGGTAATTTTAGTTGGTGAAATGTAACAATAGAGTTATACGTATCGATAAAAAAGTTTAGAATGCAAAAACTTTCTGAATATAAACATGTTTACAGAACGACTAATGTTAGTAGAAGATCGTACCAAGTGCAATATGCACAATTGTATATGACCATCGATTTTTCGAATCATTAGTTTTTGATATCGATATTGTATTACATCATCTCCAAAGGAGAAGAAAAAAACTCACTAATAACTCAAATTATAAGAAATCATGAGAGATGTGAATTTCGTATTTATCATACACTATTAATTATGCTTTACATATAAATTTTTTTAGTTTAACAATATTTCACATAATGAATTAATGATAGTTAGTGACATATATATTTACCCTTTGAGTATTTTTGTCTATTATAGTAAAGTAAATAAAATGTTACATTTGTAACGATAAATTAATTTATATTGAACAACAAAACCTTAGAATCAACGTTTTAATATAATGCTATTTTTTATTTATTATTTTTTTTTCGAGTAAGGTTATAAAATCAGCTTTTCGAAGGGATAGTTGAGTAGACGATCTCAGCCGATTAACTTCTGTAATCTACGGTTCAGATTCGCTGCATTATAACAATAATATTAACGTAGTTGCAATTTGCACATAAAATGAAGTATTATAAATCTGACCGTTTGATTAAAATAAAAAATGGTTAAGATCATCTACCATTCGGGATACGATAACACGTCTTTCTTTGAGAAAAGTGAACGTCTTTTGGTCTTTTACTTCGTATTTTTATTTTCTCTGGCGCAAAAAGTGTATTAATTAAAACTTTAAAAGTACCGTTTGGCAGTTCTCATATTCTTCTTCCGTCATTTTCCCTCTTTTTAATATCATCATTTTCACAACATCTATAAAATCATCATTTTCCATTTTCATTTCAAATAATACTAGTAAATTCACTATACATACAAATACCTGTATCTATCTATCTATCATTCTATCATTCTATCTATAATTCTATATTCTCAGATGGACAAACGTGAAGAAACAGTTATGGAAACTTTTCAATTCTGTGAAGATGAAATGCAAAGTTTGATGTCAGCTATCGTACCGCCGCCGGAAACCGGTAATTCATTCACGGCGCTGTTAGAACTTCCGGCGAATCAAGCCGTTAAGCTGTTACACTCACCTGAAGATATCGCACCGAGTGTTTTCCCAATTTCGAGCCCTAGTAACTGTATTATGGTGAAATCGGTGGTTTCTGGTATGGAAGCTGACAATTCGTTGGGGAATTCGAGCCCTAGTAACTTTAATTTGGTGAAACAAGAGCCAATTGACTCTGATTCTTTGCAGAATTCATCACCGATGAATTCAGATCCGGTAATTTCGAAGTTAACGAAGCGGAAGGAGCGAGAGAAGAAGGTTTGTGTTAGTTTGTAAATTATTTAACGTTTATAGCTGTTTTTTTTTTGTTTTAAATTTGAGTAATTGAGCTATAGTTTTGTGAAAACATTAGGTTAAATCATCGGCGAAGAAGAGTAAAAACCTTGCGAATGAAACCGACGGTGAGAAGCTGCCGTACGTTCATGTTCGTGCACGGCGAGGTCAAGCAACAGATAGCCATAGCTTAGCTGAAAGAGTAATTATCAATATCTTTTAATTACTGTAATTTATTAAGTTTGATTAAAATTAATGTTGCTTAAAACAGTAATACTGATGAGTGTTGAAATGGATTTGAATTTTGGTAGGCAAGAAGAGAGAAGATTAATGCTAGGATGAAGCTTCTTCAAGAGCTGGTCCCTGGTTGTAATAAGGTTAGAAATAGTCAGGTCTAGTATCTACACTGGTTACTTGTACTGTACAAATGGATTATGCATGTTTACATTGTTTAATTTGGTTCACATTGTTGTTAATTTGATTAGTATTAGGTTTTCCTTTCCTTGTATAGGACAAGGTTTTTCTATAATGGTTGAATATATGATGAATTCATGTAAGTTACTGTAAAAATACTTAAGTCCCTAAGTTTTAAACTTGCTAAGCTTCCTGAATCTGTTTGAGATCGATTGGTGCCAACTGGAGTTAGTTACAGCAACATGAATGGGTGATGTACTGTACAGTTTTGTTAAGGGGACGATGTAGTAATGCCTTTGTAGAATTAGGATGATGCAGCTTAGAGAAGATGAAGTTGGAATTGACAAGTTCGTAAGTTGCATGTTGTCTTCATAATATCCTTGAATTCCTCCTTCCCTTGCATAGTAGGACAGGGGCATGTTTGTAGTTTACTTAATTGGCTTGGTTTCTCCTCTTGCAATCAAGAATATTCATCCTAACTTATTTGGTCGAAATACTCTTAATCAATGAATTATCACAATCTGTAAACGATTTATGCAGTCTACTAATGGTCACAATCTGTAAGAATGGGTAGATTTTTTGTTGTATACGACCTAAGTGTATTTTAATGCATACAACTATTTAAAATGGACGAAGAAGTATTTTTGGGTCAGGTTGACCCGTTTCGGTTTTTACTAAATTTTACTCATTTCGGCTCATTACTCTACTCGTCCAATCAGTGCATCTTATCTCCACCATCCATAATTTCGAAAAGCCTTTTTTGGCATGTGTCAACAATGAAAGTATTGAACTACTTTTTTTCCTTGCAGATTTCAGGTACAGCAATGGTGCTTGACGAGATTATTAATCATGTACAATCCCTGCAACGGCAAGTGGAGGTCAGTTTCATCATTTTTACACTATTTGTACTTTCGAAGTTATGAGGCGTCTTATTTGGAAGACATTTCTGTGAACTTTATTTTTATCTTCAAGTACCAAACTTATCTTTTAACATTCTTTATGAAAGGTTGGATAGTTATAGACATATGAAGAAGTAGAAGTCGGGTAAAATATGTCTCAAAACTGTTGCATATCATTTTCACATATATGGAGAACTCCACAAATATGTTTAGGCTATGCAACAGTTCTATTGACGAGATTTGCAACGCCTTTGACTGATCCTACATCATCTATATTCTGCAGTTTTTATCAATGAGACTGGCTGCCGTGCACCCTAGCATCAATATCAACCTAGACAACATTTTCTCTGCAGAGGTATTATTTTTGCTGTCTTATTGCGTATTCATATGTAATTTCACATTCTGTGTTATAAATCATTAATTTCGCTTCATATTTACCCTTAGAAAAAGTGTATAACATCCTTTAATGATACCTTCCGTTAGGAAATGAACTGGGAGATGAAATCAATGAGCATCTGTCATTATTTCCCTAAACTCTCACCGTATAGAAATATTTCAGAAGGACAAGCTCGATAACGATATGGGAACTGGAAATTGGACCACATTTGTCAATTATTTTCACTTTGATCGTAGAAATTGCAACTATGGTTCAGTAAAGTTTGCAGTGTAATTACTCTTGTGGGACTGCACATTCAACCCACTGGTTCAATTGGGTACTATAGAATTAATGGTTGCATATACTAGTCATATAAAGAAGTCATAAATGCGGTAACTTATGGTCGTTGGGCCCGCCATTTAGGTGGCCAGGCTAGGACTGCATGCAACAAGGGTGACAATTTTGTCCAGAGTCTAATATTTTCAATTAATTTCTTTGACCCTAACCTGGCAGAGTGGATCACTTATGGACTGCAATTTCCCTGGCATGGTTTCACCATCGTTGAGCCAGCAGCTCTGGCAGCCTGATGGGTTACCTCCCCAGCCACTATGGGGTGTGGAAGAAATCAACCCAAATTTCATCACACCGGAAAACTCACTTTTAAGTTATGACTCTTCGGGTAATTCAGGTAAATCCCATATAAGTTAACGTGGAGTGTACATTTTGGAACATAGTTTACTTATCGTTACTTGAAGTTGATATAACTCGTTTATAATGTACAGACAAACGGTCTCTACTTCTGATTTTAATTACAACCTATTTTGTACTAAATGATAATTCGTTTTTTTATGTCTGGTGGTGGTGATTTAAAAATGTGTGCATCTTTTGCAGCTTCTTTGCATACTAACCAGCTGAAAATGGAACTGTGAAGATTGGAGTTTGGTTAAGTGGTAGGTAGCGAGCATTGTATATATGGGAAGATATTAATCGATAGAATATAGCAGTAAGTTAGAGAGATGAAGAAGCTTCATATCGAATCAATTATAAGTAGGGTTAGAAATCTTGATTCGAGTGGTGAAATTAAGATGGTATTATGCATATATATAGTTTATTTATCATATATATAGTTGGACTCTAGCATCATTTATGAAGATAAGCCAGTCTTTTGTCCCCTTCGTTGATGGTAGTGATTTCTGGTCTTCTTCGAGCAAGTGTGGATTTATGAACAACCAAACCGTATTGTAGGACAAAGTATTTGGTAGTCGCTACAACCACATCAATCTAGAGAGGAAAAATTCCTAGTGTTGGGTTTGTAGCACGGGCATATAGACATTGTGCGATAATTAACTTACGCTGAATATCAAAAGTGTAGGAAAATGTGGTCGTTATGCATGCGATTTTATGCCTACAACATCATAGGTCAATTATTATGTGCATATATCATTACTCGAGTAAGCCATATGTTTTCTGGTCATCAAAAGTTGGTTGCATCAAACGATTAATTTTTTTTCTCTTTTTATTTTTAGAATGGCAATAACTCGTATACATAGCAGCCATAAATATCTACATTTTTTCGTGAATATATACAATTGTTTACTCTTAAACTTGAACCTCTCAACCTCTTGGTTGGAGAGGTTGGAGTCTACTTCGTACCGCTAAACCAATAGTCAGTTGATAATTGATCTGAGGGTCTATCTAATTCTTTGTTACAAGAGTCTATCTAATCCTTACAATCATTTTTGTACACCAAAACACTCGTATTTTTATCTCAAGGTATAACCCTTTAAGCATCGTTACAACTTAAGTTACGATTTTAATTACTTTTGAACTACCGACCACGTTCGGTTAATTGAAAAATCTAAATGCCGGTCTACGATGGAAGAAATTAATCATTTTTCGCTGATAATAATACAAATATTAAATTAATAAATATATCTTTAGACTAAACGTGCAAGTTAACCATAACCACATGTCCACATGGATTGCACTTATAGTTTATTCACTAATTTAAAGAACAAAATACGTACAATATAATTTACAAATATGATACAGTCACTAAAAATTACAAAAGAAAAGTTTCCCATGATGACATGGACTAATAGCATTATTTAAGATAAACAAAAATAATAATTTTGATTGGTTTATGTAATACTTCATTTTGTGAATTTTATGTGAATGTAAACTACAGTATAATCTACTGTTTCCTAACATGGCTTTCAATTACTTTACAGGGTTTATTGTTTCGTTATGTATTAAACTTTACACTTTTTACTATTGTATGCGACATATTTTCATTTATTTTATTGTATGTGGTGAACTTATAAATATGAATTATTTTATGTATTATTTCCTTTTAGGTAAGGTCAAAAAAGGAAACTTTTCTATTAAGATCTTACCCCAAAAAGAAAATTTTATATAAAATATACTATATTTACAAATTCAATACATATAATATAAATTTTCAAAGTTCAACTCATACAATAATAAAAATTGTAAAGTTTAATATCAAACCATAAACCCTACTTTAAAATATCAAAAATTCCATATGAGCCTTCTTATTTGTTATCATCGATACTTTTCCAACTTCTATCTATACATTAACATATTAAAAATACAAGAACCATAACAGAAAGTGATTGGATGATGATATAATATACGATCCAACAATTTAAATCCGCATCCAATCGCCGGATATCGTATAACCGGAATAATGACTATTTCTATATTTATTCACTCTCAATTTAAAATCATAATTTTATCTATTCTGATTTTAATTTTATCACTCTGTACCACACTCATCCAATCAAAAGCATACACGTCATCACCATCTTCATCAATCCTTTTACCTCACTCTCACTCCAGATCTCCGCCGCCTGTAGCTATCTCCGTCACCGACTACGGCGCCGTCGGTGACGGCGTGCACTACGACACCGATTCAATCCAGTCGGCGATCGACGAGTGTTCTTCAGCTGGCGGCGGTCGTGTGGTGTTTCCGCCGGGGAAGTACTTGACGGCGACGGTGTTTTTGAAGTCCCGCGTGGTGTTGGAGGTGCAGAAGAACGCGACGGTGTTGGGAGGAACGAAGTTGGAGGATTATCCGGAGGAACAGAGCCGGTGGTATGTGGTGCTGGCGGAGGATGCGGTGGATGTCGGAATTACCGGCGGAGGTGAGATTAACGGTCAAGGATTGGAGTTCGTTGTTAGGTTTGATGAACGGAAGAATGTGATGGTGAGCTGGAATCAGACTGGCGCGTGTTCAGGTGATGAATGTAGGCCGCGATTGATCGGATTTATTCGGTGTCGAAATGTTAGGGTTTGGGATGTTCAGTTGACCGAGCCTGCATATTGGTGGTTCGATCTCTATCTAACTCTATCTAAGTTGCATTTTTTTTAGAAAAAATCTGATTCTGATAATTACTTATAATAAAATAGATTATATTGTTGACTATATTATTATGATTTTATTGTGTTTCTAAATGGATTTTCTAGAGATTGCAGATTTGCAGTTGTCAAGTAGTATAAATTTTTTGGATAACTATGACCTGATATATGTTTGAACAGGCTACTAGACCTTGAACACACATTTGACTAATCAAATTTAGAGCTTGTAACAAGTCAGATTATTTATTGAGCAACTCGAGCTCAAGTTTGGCTCGATGGAGTCGAGCCTTTAGCGAGTTTGATATTTAACGCGATCATAAAACCTGAGCTCGAAAAAGATAACAAGTCGAGTTCGAGCTTATAAGGGCTCGAATGGAGCTCTTAGTCTTATGTGATATGTTGGTGTATGTATAAGTAAATATGATACTTGAGATAGGCAAATGGTGTTATTATTGGATTCTATCATTGCTAAACTTTTATAGAAGTTTTCAAGTTTATCGAGCTGTTCAAGTCGAGTTATTGAGCTGAGATTGAGCTTAGACTTAAGTAGTTGGGCCGAGCTCTTGTTTGCAACTCTAGTCAAAATTAATGTGCGATTAAAGAAAATATATTTGGTGGTGATGTACTGATGTTGATTTCAATGTGTACAGTTTTGTTAAGTTGTGGAGTAATTGAATGACTGATGATGTTATATGTTGTGATTGCAGCTTGCATTTGGTACAATGTGATGATACATACATTCATGATATGTCAATATACGGAGATTTCAATACTCCAAACAATGATGGAATTGATATCGATGATTCAAATAATACCGTGATCACAAGATGTAATATTAACACCGGAGATGACGCTATCTGTCCAAAGACGTATGATGGCCCTCTTTACAATCTCAAGGCTACAGATTGTTGGATTCGTACTAAATCATCTGCTATTAAACTTGGTAGCGCGAGTTGGTTTGACTTCAGAGGGCTCATCTTTGATAATATCACGATAGTTGACTCTCATAGAGGACTTGGACTGCAAATACGCGATGGAGGTATGCTTCAACTTTCTCACTGTATATTTGACATATACATTGATATGATGTCATCAAAGTAGTCAGGTGTAGGTAAACGCTCCAGCTTTCAGCCAAGTTAGTTGTGTGCAACTAAATTGTTGTATTTAGTTGCTGTTGCTAAATAAATGTGGTCTTGTTTGGCAGGAAATGTAAGTGACATAACTTTTTCAAACATAAACATAACTACAAGATACTACGATCCATCATGGTGGGGTCGGGCCGAGCCAATCTACGTGACAACATGCCCAAGAGATAGCACTTCAAAAACGGGCTCAATCTTGAATCTTACTTTTGTTAATATCACTGCAACTTCAGAAAATGGGATCTTCTTATCAGGGGCCAAAAGTGGAGGACTCAGTAATCTGAAGTTCTTAAATGTGGACCTTAATTACAAAAGATGGACTAGTTATGATGACGGGTTAGTTGATTACAGACCAGGATGTCAAGGGCTGGTTAACCGTAGCTCAGCTGGGATCATGATGGAACACATCGATGGTTTGGAGGTCGAAAATGTAAATATGAGATGGTTAGGGAACCGAGTGAGGAGATGGAGTAATCCTTTGGATTTTAGTCCCTCAAACGTCGATAACATTTCTTTGTTGAATTTCCACTCAAATTCATACCGAAAATTAACACGATGAAGATGAAATTTGTGTTATGTGTGAGGTTTAAATGCTTGATGAGAGTTTTCAACTGTTTTTCAGTTTCTACTTTACAGTGATAAAATTTGATAGTGTATGACTGTATGAGAGGTTTATGAGGGCTTACATGAAGTAATAAAAATGGATTAAGCATATTGATGTACAATGTGAATATGTGATCAGGACAGGCCTACCCTTCTGGGCCTAATTCAATAAGTAATGGGCTGGATCACATTCTTTTAAAGCTTGTTTCCAGGCTTCCAGCTAGGCGTGCACATGCAGACCGGTTTCGCCGACCCGACCTAATTTGAACCCGAAATTGACCCGGTCAAAACCGGTTTTGACCAAAACCGGTTCGGGTTTGACCCAACCCGTCGGATTGGAACCGGTTTGAGGTTTTAGCCGTTAGAACTGGTTTGTAACCGGTTTTTCAGGAACCGGTTTGAAAAACCGGTTTGAAACCGGTTTTTTTATCCATTATATAGCCGTTTTATACCCGTTTTCTAGCTGTTTTTTGAGGGTTTTTTTTACATTTTTGCCATCCCAAATTTACTATAAATACAAGACTTGAGTATAGATTCATTCACAACTTGCAAACACTTGTACATATCTACAAAAACTCAAAACGCTTAACGATCGAACGAAAATACCATTTTATAAAAAAAAAACGGTTCTGAACCCGAACCGGTTTGGACCCTACCCAAACTGGGTTGGGTTTTTGGGGTGTCCAAATCGGGTTGAACCCGAACCGGTTTTGGATAACCCGGTTTTGACCAAGTTTGACCAAAACCGGTTTCGGGTTGGGTTTTTGTGAAACCGGTTTTTGTGCAGCTCTACTTCCAGCACTGTGATATTAAGATCAATTTTGCTTTTTAAATTTTTGATGGAGAGAATGCCTTCGGACCTTCTACTACTATGTTATCGAGAATAATATTATAATGGCATACTTAGATGGACGTAAAACTAAGTCTAATGCTTTAATCGGTTGATAAAGTTTTCGTTTCTTTATATTACTAGTTGAACTACACACACATATCTGTTTTACGTTTTTATGTCAACTTTATATATATCTACGTAGGCATGTCTTATATTTTTCTTTTATTAATATGTATTTCTCGTCTAAAATAAGTTAAAACCTAGCAAATATGGTGGTATATGAAATTACTTTGATATGCATGTACTTTTTTATCGTTAGCAAATATGGAGATGGAGTATAGCTTTTGATTTCATTATACAAAAAGAGCAATATTTCTTTATTTAACACACTACCAGTAATGTTGTACTTGTGTATCTTTATATGGTATGTTTGTTTTCACCTAATAATTGGATCAATTATTAAAATTCATGGGCCAATCTTTTTTTAATACATCATGACATTTAACATTTTAGACCATTTTCCCTGCTTGAAACCCTTTTGGATCAACTTGCAAAATATATATGAAAAGTGGGAGAAAAATGACAACTTGCACAACTGATTATATACCAAATGCACATTAAGTCTATGACATTTTTCATGAGCCTCAAACTGATTCATTATTAATTATATTTATGAAGAAAAGATTGTGAAAAATATAAATGCAGGAGCCTAGTTATAATTTAGAAAGACATTTTTACCACTTATATAAATAAAATTGTTTACTTGAAAACATATTCATAAAATGAGATTTCCAAATTAAATTATATACTTATTACAATCGTAAGTGAGTTTGCTTATTTAATTAATTTAATGCAATATTATACTTTTAATTGCTTGTTTTAATTAGTTTTATATGACTTCGTGTGCATGAAACTTGTAAATTTGATAAACAATGCCCTAAGCATAATTGTTTAGCATTCCTTATAAAACAAATTACATTAATTAAACCTCCAAGTTTTTATAAAAAATAACCATTTGAAAAATCTATCTTATAAATTAAAAGAAAAACTTAACATTAGAGATGACCCTTGGATTAATTAGCAACTTGCTAATCTCACCATTAAAAAACTTAATGATATCACAAGTCTTTTGGTTCTTTAATTAAAGAAAGCATTAATTAACCTTTAATGAAAGCATTAATGAGTTAATGCATAATAATAATAATAATAATAATAATAATAATAATAATAATAATAATAATAATAATAATTAATAATAATTAATTAATCGATTAATTAAAAATAATGTTTTAATTATACTTGTGAGTAAATTCCATAAACCATACATGTGGTTTACACACATTTTCACAGATCATACCCGAACTTTTTTTCATGTTTTCGATACAATAAGTTTTAAAGTTGCTCGTAAATGGTACCTCCGTCCAACTCCGTCTATTTTTGTCTTTAAGTTTTACCGATTCCGTCTATTTTCAATACAATAAGTTTCAAAATTGCGATACCCAAAAGTTACAAAATTGCTCGTAAATGATACCTTCGTGCAAATCACATGGTAAAACTTAACGACAAAAATAGATGGAGTTGGACGGAGGTACCATTTACGAGCAACTTTAAAACTTATTGTATCGAAAACATGAAAAAAAGTTCGGGTATGATTTGTAATTGTGTGTAAACAATAGGTATGGTTTATGAAATTTTCTCCATAATTATTAAATACTGATATATAGATGCTACAATAATCAATTACGTGAATGCAGATATCTAAGATGAATTGGACTAGTTGTAATGGACTTAATGCAATCATTAAAATACAGCTCAACTATGGTGATACATGGGCTTAAAACAATCATTTTATAAAGCCCAACAAATTGTGATACATGTATGAGATTAGGCCCAAATAAAAAAAAAACCCATCAGAACTCGTTGCAGACGAAGCTAAACATTCGAACACCCGCTTTAATCAGTCATCTTCATCAACACAAAATATTCAACAAGGCTGTAAAAGGCGATTCATCTTCAAACCCCATGGCGTCTTCAACAATGTTCATTTTCACGGAGACCCCTTATTTTGGAGCATTAAAAAATGATTGAAAGCATCCGAGGTATAATGACTAACTTTTTTTTTTAATTAATTTGTGTGTTTGAATCGGTATGTGATTATGTGAAAGTATCCAAGGTATAATGACGAATTTGCAGTACACATAACAATATTTTTTTATCTATCTGTGTTCATTTAAATTTCAATTAAAATATATTTTTTCTTGTTAAAGCCGCGAATCTCGCGAGTCTTAATCTAATTATATATGAAAAGTAATAATTATGATGTACTCTAAACATGAAAACATTGATGTTTGAATTGATATTATATAATCGTACTTATCAAAATCTATGATTAACATTTTTATCCAATGACCTTAGGACAATGTTTAATACAATCATAAATAAATTAAACATTGAATAAATAACAATGTTGTTATAATAAGATGAAATATGAAATATATGAGTTAAATATAGTAAGTATTATGATTCATCATACACATGGAAGGTTTGAAGTTTATTAAATTTTTTGAATTTATTTATAGTAATATTAAAAATTGCCTTTAGGACATTATTTATTAAAATCCATAATTAAATACCTATTTTAAGAAAGGTAAGCGATCTAAGTTTTTTAAATTTATTTATAGTAATATTAAGCATTGCTTTTAGGACATTATTTATCAAAATCCATGATTAAATACCTATTTTAAGAAAGGTAAGCAATCTAAGTTTGAGAATTCACACTACTACAATTACCAGGTTAATAAAATAAAATAAGTTAGCCGTTTTTCAACCGATTGATACACAAAATATTTAGTATATTAAAAATAGGGAATTGATAATGACAGCTAATACGAGGAAAATTATGCATTTATTCAAATTAAAGTTTTCTTATTTAATCAAAATTATAATTAATACACTGAAGTTTGTATTTAATTCACTGAAACTTTCTTTTTATAAGTGATGTATTATTTATGACTTTTGATAATAGAGGAAAGTTTAAGTTTAATAAATAAGTTCAAGGGGTTCTTATTATCATACAATATCAATTGAGTAGTAGTTATGAATAGTAATCTTTTGGTCTTTTTCTATAATTAAGTTTATATGAATAGTTAAATCTATAACCCTTATAAAAGGTTTTGCCCTTTTGGCTTAAACTTACAAAAAGAGATATGCGAAATACCAAAACTACCCTAAGATTGACTTCTTAATTTGGAAATAGTAAACTATTTTAGCAACATAATAACTCTTTAATAACTATAATTTCAACATATATATAATAAGTAATTAAAAATCGTATCTTATTATTAATTAAATGATCACTACTTATTCACAACTTTCATACGTCTAATATACTACTTAAAATATATACTTAAATAATTGGTATTAATATTCAATCAAAAATGACTATTTTGGCAATAGATTTACTTAGTATAACATAATAAGTTATCCATCATCCATTAATAATATAAAACATAAAAATACAATAATACAAATTGAGCAAATTCGTTGAACCTTTGTTCCATATCAAACATCATAAATCAGGAATCTATAGCTTAATGTTTGATCCGGCGCTTTTACGCGGACAATGTGCTAGTAGTATATAATGAATACATTATCACCAAATGTCAATTACAAACTACTTATGAATAGTAAGTAGTTTGTTTTTTTGTGATTTTAAGAAGTTTAGTAATAATGATAAGTTAATTTTAAATGAAAGTTAAAACAAAAACTAGAGTTGGATGAGTGATAATTAGGTTGAAGATTGAGTTTGATGGCTAGATTTAGCCCATATTCTATTCTTGATGTCTTCATTTACTTTTTACTATATAATGATAAATTATATTTGTGTTATTCGTCTTACAGTTTATGAGTTTTAAATAAACTTTTTTCTTCAAGTATTCTCTAAAACTGATATACGTAATATAATTAAATAAGTTGGAACTCATTTATAACTACTCCTTACTATTTCATGATAAATTAGATTTGTTTTCCATTTACCTTTTACTATATATTGATAAATTATATTTGTGATATTCTCCTAACATTTTGTGTTATAAATAAACTTTTTCTTTAATATATAGTATTCTTTAAAGGTCTTATACGTAATATGATTAAAAAAAATTGACTTTAAGTTTTGTGACTAGATTTGACTCATTTTTTATTTACTCCTGAATATTTATTGACAAATTAGATTTGTTTTATTTGCATTTCAGTGGAATGTCATACGTAATATGGCTATGCATATAAATTGATGGTTTTTAATGTGACCAAATCATCACTTTTACCTATTTAATTTTACTTAACCAATATATAACATGAATGATATTTTATGAAATAAGAATTAAATTATTTATAAGGAATATTAGTTTGATAATTTAAACCACATAAATATATGAAATGAGTTAGGATAAAAGAATGATACATTATACATAGACTCACTTGCATATCTATATAGATTTAAAAAAGGTATTATTATAAATATGTACATTTATAAAATATTTTACTTTTGTCATATAAAACGTAGCTTAATAAAATAAATAAAAGACAAAATTAACAGAATCGTCAAGATGCTCTATTTTTTTAGACACAATTTTTAATAATTGCTTATATGGTCAATAATTTTGTGTTACCTACAAGTTTTAAGTGAAATGATGTTATCAATTCGTAAACATGACAATATTAATAAGAAAAGAAATATGTTAGCTACGATACGACCAATCGGAGAATGCCACATCTACTATTATGTGATAATGTAACTATGAAGTAATCAATGTTGTTATTATGTTACATTTAATATGATAATTGTTAACGTTAGATATGTTGCTATTATTTAGGGTATAACTTATCTTAAAAATTCTTTTAATCGTACTATATCATAAAATTATGAGTTCTTAATTATTCTTTCTAAAAAGTTAACCGAATTGTATCGAACTATAGCTTTATACATAAGGTATAATAATTATATTTTCAAGACCCATTGCAACGCACGAGCATGATAATTTTAGTATAATATCAATTGAGTAGTAGTTATGAATAGTAATCTTTTGGTCTTTTTCAATAATTAAGTTTATATGAATAGTTAAATAGTATATAATGAATATCTTAACTTAAAGCAACATAGATAGAGTGGTAAGTAGCTTGACACTTTTAGCAACACACTTGAGTTCAAATCCACCTCCATCACTTTTTTGGTTGACTTTTTTTTTTTTTAATTTATATATTAGTCCATTAACTTTAATAACTTTGTGGAAAGAATCCTATTTAATTTCTTTAAACAAATACTGTGGGATTTAATAACTTGGTGAAAGGAATTTTAAGATTATACAAATTCTTTAACCGACCTCTTTTAACTTTAATAGCTTAAGCTTAATGGAATAAATCTAAAAGATATGTTAATTCTTTAATCACTCTTAAATATTAGTGTATTACTTTTATGAGTAGTAGTTATAAATAATAATCTTTTGGTCTTTTTCTATAATTAAGTTTATATGAATAGTTAAATAGTATATAATGAATATCTTAACTTCAAACAACATAGATGGAGTGGTAAGTAGCTTGACACTTTTAGCAACACACCTGAGTTCAAATCCACCTCCATCACTTTTTTGGTTGACTTTTTTTTTTTTAATTTATATTTTAGTCCATTAACTTTAATAACTTTGTGGAAGGAATCCTATATAATTTTTTAAACAAATCTTGTGGGATTTAATAACTTGGTGAAAGGAATTTGAAGATTGTACAAGTTCTATAACCGGTCTCTTTTAACTTGAATAGCTCAAACTTAATGGAATAGATCTAAAAGATATGTTAATTCTTTAATTACTCTTAAATATTAGTGTATTAATTTTAACTTTAAATGATTTAACGGAAGTGATCCAAATGATATATAAGTTCTTTAAGTACTCTTAAATTATAATACTATTATAATTTCACTACTTTTATTACTATTATCATCATCACATAGCTATTAAAATATAGCAATCGTTATTATATTATCAACATAATGCTATTAATTATTTAATTCTATTGTTTTAACTATTGTTTTACTTATGCTTTATTATTAAATAGATGGAAAATACAACGCATTTCATTTATAGTTACTTTTTTTTAAATAAATCCAATTAATATGAGTATAAAGTTGTTGAATTGTTGTGAACTATAAGTTTGTTGTCTTTTTTATAAATTACTATCAATATAACGTAAAACAAAAAACTATAACTAATAATGATCCATTGTGATGTTATATCGTTTCTGTTCTTTTTCAATAGATTAGCTATGATAATAAAATTTGCACGTTTAAAGTGTTGGACATATATTGTTTAATGATATAGAAAGTGAGTTAAATGTTATTTAATATAATAGTTATAATGAGGATATATTAAGAAAAGTCGGATTAAATATATTGAAAGAAAAACGATTTTTAATCCATCTTATATAAATAAGTGTGAGATAAAAACTTACGCAACAAATAATAATATAATATGTCCCCATCGTGAAACGTGAGCATTATAAACCTTGTTCAATATCATTTCCCTTCAAAATATGTATTAGTGCGTTAATTAATTTGATCTAAACAAAAATGATTCTTAAGATGTTAATATGAGTTATTTTGAGGCTAAAACGTAATATCGAAGGCATCAAAGTCAAAATATGTCTATGGTTTTAAGTAAGTCATCGTCGGTGAGAGGTTTCAAAGAGACAAAAAATCACAAATATATTTACCATCAATTAATAAATAATTTATTATATTATTATTATTTCGTGTTCTTATCGTGGTGTTTATTCCCATGATATCATTTTCCGTACTTTATGTTCTTTTCACTTTGTCTTTATTATTAATTAAAATTAAAAAGTAAAATTCATTATAATCATGAAAGTTTATTTTAGATTAGGTGTACTTATATATGTTGAAACGTCATTGCGGCCAACAAGTACTTCATTCCAATAGACTGTAATTTTATTTTTATGGTAAAAATGTTTTGGCTTATTTACGCTTGTTAGTTTTTATTTTACTATTTTATTGTATCAGATACTTATAAAGATGAGTTAACTCTATACGGATACATAAGTGTATCTATTAGGCGTTTCAGCCCGGGTGTGTAAATTTGAGTCTTGTTAACGATAGCCTTAACATTATATAATAATAGTTTTAAACATGCATTATTTGTTATACATCAATAAGAAGATTTTCCTCTCGTTTGTGAGTATACTTCTTTTATCTGAAACGTTCTTTACCTTTTTGCTTTCCGTTATACCTACAGAATAGAGTAGTTACAAATTCAAGTATTGGGATCTTAGAATCATCCACATGAAGTTCCAAAATAAATTTTTTATTATTAATCTCAAGAGTCGATCTCTTGCAACCAGAATTGAATTTTTGAAAAAGAAAGAATTTCGTTTTGTCTTTTATCTTTAGTGATATCTTCGAATCTCCTATCACACTAGAGTCCAACAATGCACGATTCACTTAAGTAAATTCCCACTTACGTTAATGTGATGTTTCGATGTGTGTTTGTTCTTTATTTGATGTCTGGGGCAAGAGAGTCATGTGACATATGTACAAGAGTTTCTTCTCCTCATATTTCATTGGATACGATTGCAACTTCTCCAAAATAATTTAAGCTAATTTTTTACGTTATGTATTATTTATCTTTTATTGTCTACTTTATAGTTGTGACCACTATAGTATTTATGGATTTTATGTTTGAAGGTACTTTAATATATGTGAAGTATATGAGAAGTAATTACTATGATAAATAAAATTTGAGGTCACCGTTTTTTTTTTAAAAAATGAACTTTATTCTTTATAGAAGCGATGTGCCGATGTCCCTACCGTTGAGCAACGCGATGCAAAACGACGTCTTATCGTGAGTTGTATGCCATTGACATAATATATTTTATTCTTTATTCTTATAGATGAATAAATAAAGTAGCTGATATTTTAAATAATAATTCAAAAAACATATTAAGTGTAACTTATTGTTCAAGAAGATTGAAATAACAACACCAATCAAAGGTAAATTAACTATTTAGCTTTGTTGAATAATTTAAGCATGCATTAAAATTAATTAATGTTAATGGGCCAAATTTAGCTTAAATCATTTTGATACGTTTTTACACGTTAACCATCATATTCAAAACTTTCATTTTGGATACATGCACAACAAATTCATTACTATGTCAATGCAAAAGTATTAATAAAAAAAATGAAGATTGGGATTCGCTTAAAAACTATACCTCTTTAAGAATAACAGATAAGAATTATAAGACTCGCTACAAACCGACCCACAACCGAAGTTGTGGTCACTGAAAATAAAAAAATGCGTTAAAGTGTTAAACCATTGTATTTGATCGTACGAATGAATTGCCTTCATTGCAAGAGCCTAAATCCTGAAATATTCCGCAATTTTCAAAAGTTGCTCATTCAAACTCAAAATGTACGTCTGAATTCGTCTATATATCTATGATATGTTACTAGCCCCTTTTTTAACGAATCATAGATGGAACATAAGGAAGAATTTCAATAATACGAATTGATTTTACCCACCATCCACCCTTTTTAAGGTTATTAATACGTTACTTCATTTATATATTGGAAAAGGCTAATAATAAAAATGTTTTTTTTAATAGAAAGCACTTAATTTAAGGGGTATTATGCATATGAATTTGATGATGGGTACTTTACTATGTCCACGTGACGTGACTTACCCCTAATAGAAAAGACTATTTCATGAATTTTCGAGTATAGAAGAATAAATAAAATGTTTCAAAAGAATTGTTCGCTTTAAATTTCAATCGATCATTAAATGTTTAAGTAAAAAATGATTAATTCTTATTGGTTAACTGTATAATTATTGCAATTTTCTAAAATTGTGTGTAAATTTGTAATGAAGAATTAAGTTGAGATGGAGTAATGTACATATTTCTTCTTCAATTAACCAAAGGTTTATTGGCCTAGCAGTATCGAGTCAACTTATCAATTTTGAGATTGTAAGTTTGAGACTTATTATAAATTTTCGCGGATTAATATATTCGTGTTGGATGTTTGTTTGCCTTTCTAAAAAAAATTCTTATTTAAATAAATTAAATTCCTACTCATTTGCACATACCTTTAATATTTCAATTGTTATTTATAAATATTTGGTGCCTATAGAGATTATAAATTTACACAATTTTTAACTATGCAAGTTTTTGTGTATCAGAAACTACACATGCGCAACCACTGAACCACTTATGTGTGTTAATAATGATGGTTGTTTCATATTTTTGTTTACCAATATGGAAGAACATAATGATGATGTGTAGTGTAAGAAAAAAATACGAATACTTGGTAATGTTTCGTGTTGGTGCGTTTTAACTTTTTTATTTATTGAAAAGTCTCTTATTCGAAACTAATATTAGAGATCGAACCTAAAACTAGCTTCAACCACTTAAATTTTTACTTTTTTTATATCTGTCTATTGAGATTTCAGATAAAAGAAATATTTACATGTATAAGCTCGATATATAAAGTAGAGAGCCAAAAATATAGAGATCAAGTAAGTTTCTACATTCAACAATGTGATCGTTCGGATTGTGGGTGTTTTAATGTATCTAATAGATGTTTAACGAGTCGAAACATTTAACGTACAATTTATTAGTCATCTACCAAACTCGACCCATACCAAAATTACTAAACCTCATTTATCTAAATTTCTAGTACATAATTGGCTACTTTAAAAATAATACTCTACTAAAACCCATTTAAATCACTATTTTACAACTAATCGAAGCAACTAGAGTCACTTTATGGATGAGATAACACCACTTCCAACGGTGATACAAATTGATGTATCAGTTTGTGCTACATCAGCTTCATTACTTATCAAAAGTGACACACAACTGACTAACTACTGTCAACTATGATGCACTACTTAGTTTTTCCGGACCTCACATTTACATATATACAATTATTTCTATACACGAAACAAAAACAAAAAAAAACATTTTATTAATCGCACAACCCTTCACAACTTCACTTCTACTTTGGTAAACCGAAGGTTCACAAAAATGATGCAAACTGAAGTGACGGTGTCAATGATAATCAAAACGGAAATGGGAACAGAAGTATTGTTGACACACGTCCAAGTAATTTCCTTTTCCTTTTTACTAGTAAAAGAAAAGGTGACAATAACTAAATACTCAAAGGGAATATAATACTTCATCCGTCCTAAAATAAGTGTCTCATTTTGACTTTTAAAAATCATTATTTTTCAACTTTGACCTTAAATATTTTTGATTATATTGTACGAAGTATAATATTTGATGCAAAATATATGAATGAATTGAGTTTTAAATATATTTTAATTGGTATAATTTTCATCAAAAATTATATAACACAAATAAATATATTTAAAGTTAAAGTTGAAAAAAAATATTATTTAAAAGTCAAAATGAGACACTTATTTTGAAACGAATGAAGTATACTATTAGCATTTTCCATTTATTTAAATTAGAGTTTGATGGTATGTTAAAGAATCAAAGATACGCGTAATGTTTACCGTAAATTGCCGGTTAATTGTCTGCCACCGACACAATTATCACCGGTAACTCCCATACTTTGTCAACACAGTGCGACACACTACTGACCGTACAACACCATGCAATTAATTTATTTGGTTTGCGGTTATTTTCAATTTCTTTTATTTTTCATTTATTTTCTTGTTTTCAAAGCAAGATTTCAATTCAATACACTATATTCGTTTTATGCAACAACTTAGTCTTAAGTTTGCATCAAAATGTAAATTCAAAATTTATATAATTCATCAATAGTCTTGTTAGTAAATTCCTTTTATATTAATACTTCAAGGTGGCCGGTTAATATAAGATCGCTTAATGGTAGGATGTCATGTTTCCTCATAAGAGATCACACATTCGAATCCTGCTAGGTAAACATCTGGTAGGTGACCAGTGAAAGGGTTATAATCGGTCATGGGATATCCCGATTAATCTATGTACAACCGAGTAAAAAAAACATCTACCTTCTTCAAGTAATTCAAACAGAAAGCTCTTCATTTGTTTGCCCGCTTACAATTATACAACAACTTTCAACAATATCATTAACTAGTAGTCCTAGGAAGCATGTAGCACTTATTTTCATCATACCATAATTGCTCATTATTTTTCAAAAAAATGGGTAAACAAAGTAAAAGAAAAATAAATGACTTCCCTTTTTCTATCTCAAATGATACGGAGTGATAATTTTGTTGAATAGTAAATTCTACTGCCCAAAAACATAGGTAATTACAACAAGAACACTAAGCACAAAATGGAAGTTACACATTTATTTGTTAAACTTTTCAAAATTCGTATAATTTGTCTCTTATTTATATCGTGTTAGACGTAATAATACATATAGTTTGCTGCACGAATAATTTCTCAAATTCTAATACTACCATTAAGGTTAAACTCATGCAAATAGCACTTACTTACATATGAACTTACATTTTTATAAAGACAATTGATATTTTTACGTATTTACAGGTTGTACAGTACAACCTGTTAATACATACATGTGGTGAATTTATCATTTTGAATGGTGAAAATATCACCGCCCTTTTATAAAACAAGAACAATTCAACCTTTTATACATATACATATACATATAAAGTTCAAACTATTATCCAAAACAAGAAAACATTTCTTTTAATATTTAATATTTAATTAATATTAATATATTATATAAAAAATCCAGCAAATACTAATAATTATTATTCCAATAAAGTATTATTGGATATTGGATATATCAGTAGTACTTGCTTTTTGGTTTTCCATCCTCACCTTTCACCATCATAAACCAAACAGTACTTGTTTCTATAGTCAGAAATACAGAACAATATATAAACTATACATACACACTCCCTGTATCTATACTCTATAGATAGAAGATATATATACAAATATACAATCATCATATATATTCACATCTAAAGATTGTGGAATTTAAGAAAAAAGTGTTCTTCAAGTTTAAGAAGCTGCTGCTAGTCTGCTACTGCTAATCCCAAAGATTCTTTAATATCATCATCGTCAAAAGTTTCAAGAAAAAAACTTGCAGTAAGTTCAACAGTCATTACACTTATTATTACATACAAAAACATATATCTATATCTATGTATATATACGATATGGATGAATAGATACATGTATGTTTTGTCGTATCTATTGTCTTGTTGTATTACATTTTGGTTTTTGGAAATTGACAGCAAACAGGAAAGTGTTGTGAATTCTCAATCTTAAGCCTGGATCTTGTGTTTACTTTTTGGATTTTATTTGTCGGTTTGTTGTTATATATTGAATGCTTATAAACATTTACCACTTTATAATTTTGATATAAAATTTTACATTTTGAAGTGAATTTTATAAAAATGAAGTTTTTAATGTATTGAAATTGATATGAAACTGAAATGAAATTGTGAATCATAGTTAATGAATAGTTATATTTTTACTGAATCAATGTCTTTTCACATTTCACTTGACATAAAAAAATGTTCTACCCGAGGGTCTTCGTGCAAGTAGTCTCTTTACCTTCGGGTAGAGTTATCAGTGTCTATAACTCTATATGTTACCTAGCCCACGGCGGTATAGGGTAGTGTTTTTGTTGTATAAACAAATATCTTTTGTAAACTCTCATTTGATCCTGATTTACTATTTTTGTGGTTTGTTTATGGCTTTTTCATGGTTGATTTGAGTTATAGATACAGAATTCTTTAAAATAAGAACAGTTGTTATGTGTAGTTTATAAATTCTTTAATCTTTAGATCTTTGAGGATTCATACATAAGATTGTGTTGGTTGACTTGATCTTTCATTCACATTAAGTAGTCAAGGTTATAAATGGTAATTCACATGATGGATATTAAAAAAAAGGTACATGCTTGGTTGTCTCTTGTAAGTGCTTTTAGTATTGGAATTGATGTGGTTGGTATTGGTTGCATAAGATCAATGTAATTAATTTGATCACATGTATTCTGCAATTTGCAGGTTTTTGGTTAAGTGATTAATGGATAAATTCAAATTCTAGAGGTGTTTGATATTTTGATGATTATTTGAACTATTTATCTGATTTAAGGTAAAGTCAATTCCACTCAAAAAAGTGTTAGCGGGTTGTTATTTAGATAGGGCTATTTTATATTGGGTTGTTTGTGATTTGTCATGTATTTATATTATGTCTGGCACGATTATTGAAGAAGTGTAATTATTTAGTATTACATGGTATTAGCATTTGCAGATGTTTTATCAAAATACATTGTAAAATGCACATGAACAGTTGAGCACTTAAATAAGCAATTACAAACATCTGCTTTGTTTACTTTGAACTAAGACTGTTTAGTTTCAGGGCATGAAAATGAGGGATAGGTATGATTCCTAATGTTGTTTGGTATGGGGATCACAGTTAGCAATGATACCCATGCTTTTGGGCTTGTTTTAAACCCGATTGTTGGGTATGGAAAACGAGTTTCGTCCATAGGGTATATATGGCTGCAAACTGGACACTACCTAAGATATTTTTGCTTGCATATTGGTTTATAGTTATAATTTTCGCTAGACGAACAGATTTTGAAAAATCTCCCTATGTTAGCAGGTGAATAAGGGATAGAGCAAATATGAAGCAGACGGACAAAAAGAGAACTCCAACAAATAATCAAATAAAACGTCCGGTAAGGTCTCAAAGCAAAGATAATAAGTTACAACAAGAAAAAACAAGCCAACCACCAAAAGCTAAAACCGCAGATACAAAAACTACATCTGAAGAAGCTTCTCAAAATATAAAAAATCTTAAATTGGCTGATCAAGAAGCCGAGGATGGAAGGGAAGAATCAGATACTGAAACAGTAACAGATTCTGTATCTTCAAGTGGTGATTCAATGGATACCGTTCCAATAGTCTCAAAAACGCATGCAAATAAAGATAATTCTGAAAATTCATCAAATGTACAAAGAGTGAAATCTACTAACGCACCTGCAGCTACTACTTCCAAGAAAACGATGAAATCTACCAATGGGACAGTGAAAAATTCAGCTGATAATAACTCCAAAAGTGTGAAAGTTCATCCAAAATTGTCGTCAGCACCTTCATCGGTGTCTTCTGAAGGAATAGATGAACAATCTTGTGAAGAACAAAAGGAAGTTGATACGTTGAATGACGATGAAACAAATCAAAAAATCGAAGAAATGGAAATGAGAATTGAGAAACTTGAAGAGGAGTTGAGGGAAGTTGCTGCACTTGAAATTTCTCTTTATTCGGTTGTTCCTGAGCATGGTAGTTCGGCCCATAAGGTGCATACACCAGCTCGACGCCTTTCTAGACTTTATATTCATGCAGCCAAACACTACTCTCAAGCGAAACGAGCTACCATTGCGAAAAACACTTCTTCCGGGCTAGTTTTAATTGCAAAATCTTGTGGCAATGATGTTCCAAGGTACTTCATTTCTTGTTGAATACATATATGCTGCTAGCAGAATATAAGTCAAGTACTGCAAAGACAAATTTATAAGTCTTTTCAACATATACACACTTACCCCC
Source organism: Pseudognaphalium luteoalbum (assembly GCA_963422505.1). Lineage (NCBI taxonomy): Eukaryota > Viridiplantae > Streptophyta > Magnoliopsida > Asterales > Asteraceae > Pseudognaphalium > Pseudognaphalium luteoalbum. Next base: position 95,457,966 of record OY730198.1, read on the forward strand.
TTATTTACACTTGTGTGCCTTAATAGCAACTAGTAGCATACGTAATTTTCCCAAATAGATCGTTAATCCTCTTTGTATTCACAGGTTGACATTTTGGTGGTCAAACACTATTGCATTGAGGGAGATAATAACTCAAGCATTTGGGAGTTCATGCCAATCAAGTTCATTGACAAGAGTACTCACTTCAAATGGATCAAGTAATAAAAAGGATGGTAAAAGTAAACCTGATTTCAACGAATTCATGGATGATTGGCAAGAAACAAGAACTTTCACATCTGCACTTGAGAAAGTTGAGTCGTGGATCTTTTCCCGAATTGTTGAGTCTATTTGGTGGCAGGTATGAGATATGAAGGCTTTCAGTCTACCAAGTTTATGTATATGTCCTTTCTTTTGACCCGGAGTTTTTTGTATGGTGCAGACATTGACTCCGAAGATGCAATCTCTTGGGGAAGATACAAATACTAATCAAGGTATTGGGAAGTTACTAGGATCTGCTTTGGGTAACCAGCAACAGGTAAACTTTTCCATAAATCTATGGAGAATTGCTTTCCACGATGCTTTCAAGAGACTTTGTCCTGTTCGTGCCGGTGGTCATGAATGTGGTTGCCTCCCCGTGTTGGCAAGAATGGTACGTCCTATATGGTTTGTTAACATAAATAGTTTCAAGCTCTTCAAAATCTGGAACATTACTACTAACAAGTTATATAATATTCTATATGAATCCGGCTCAGCATGTATTGATGAGATCATTCGTCGTTTTTTGTGTCGTTAGGTAATGGAACAATGTGTTGCTAGACTAGACGTAGCCATGTTCAACGCCATTCTTCGTGAATCAGCCCATGAAATGCCAACTGATCCTGTCTCAGATCCTATTGTCGAATCCAGAGTTTTGCCTATTCCAGCTGGAAATCTAAGTTTTGGCTCTGGTGCCCAACTCAAAAACGCGGTATGTACCTAGTCTCCCTCTATCTAGAAGCAAAATAAAATGTCAAAAAGTAAAATAAAAATAGATAAAAAAAAAACATTGCCATTTAGTTAGGTTAGAGATGGCAAATCTGGCCCATTTTACTTATGACTTGATTGACTTGGGGTTATGTTTTATTTGAAACGGGTCAAATGGGTCAACTTAGAAATTAGCATACAAGAAAACATTTCAAAAGTCTTCCAAAATGCCTTTTTATGCATAAAATCTCCTGAAAAAAATACTATGTATAACTTTAGCAATCATATTTGACACACTAATTACTAATTACTCTGGACAGAAGGTCTTTTAGGCAAATAGGCCAACCCAACCCGCATTGACCCATACAAAATTACCCATTTTGACCCAAGACCGTTTTTTTATACCCAACCCGCCTGACCTGACTACAAATCAAACAGACACTCACCAATGATACAAATTTACATGTCATTAGGTCGGCAATTGGTCAAGATGGCTTTCTGATTGGTTCGGGATGGACACCGAGGATGAGCATACCACCGGTGAAGACGAAGATTTAGAAAAAGAAGCAAGTGATAAACTCAAATGTTTTCATCTCCTAAATGCATTAAGTGATCTTCTAATGTTGCCGAAAGACATGCTTATGGACAGATCAGTTAGAACTGAGGTATATGCTCATAATGAAATATATGTGATCATTTGCACATGTCATCTCACACGTCTATCTTGTTTACTAGGTATGCCCGTCGATTAGTCTTCCGCTGCTTAAACGAATTCTCTGCAATTTTACTCCTGATGAATTCTGTCCTGATTCGGTTCCTGGTGCTGTATTGGAGGCAGTAAACGCTGAGGTATAAATTTTGTCTATTTATCGATTAAATTCTAGAAAAACATACAGAAAAAGGAACACTAATATATGAAATACAAAAGAATTGCAAAAATACTATTAAATAGTTAGAAGATACATCTTGGAGAGAGTTTTTTGTTAGAAAAGAATAAAAAACAACCATTCATTCATACATTATATATATACTGAAAGGTAGTAAATTCTTTCAATGCATATTTCACCTCTCCGAAGTAGTCGTTATATACTTATATGGCCTTCGGGTGAGAGGCGAGGGTTAAAATGGTCAAAAGCTGTACACCTTGACCATTTATAAATAAATCTAAGATTAAAATGGTCAAAACCCCGGTTTGGACCCATACAAAAAAAATCACATGTTTTGACTCGCTACCTGACCCGTCCATTCCATCTAGTCATAATGCTTAGACTTATAATTCTTTTTCCTGGTTTGTGTAGTCCATCATAGAGCGTAGATTATCCGGAGACAATTCAAGCAGCTTCCCATACGCAGCAGCTCCAGTCATATACAAACCTCCTTCCTCCACCGATGTTTCTCAGAAGGTATCAGAGGCTGGTGGAAAATCTCAACTTAACAGAAACGCTTCGGTTGTTCAGAGAAAAGGATATACTAGTGATGAGGAACTAGAAGAACTCGATTCACCACTCAGTTCTATTATTGATAAACTACCTTCATCTCCAACAGTTTCAAGAAACGAAAATGGTCAACATTCAGACCAAACCGCTCGTGTTGCAGTTAATGCAAGATATGAACTTCTGCGTGAGGTCTGGTTATCATGAGTCGTAGCTCCCCTACTACTCGTAAATCCGAAAACGAAACAAAGATACAAGAGAGTCATTTTAGTCTTTTATTAATCGTGTATTTATAGAACAATGGGGTCATTTTGATTATATATTCCAAGGTTGAATTCACAGTGCCAAGTTGGTCTCTCGAGGATTATAATAGAATCAGTGGTGAGTATTATAATGTCCCAAAAGGTTACTTTATACTTAAAATATTGTTTTTTCCCCTCGATGCAATATTGTAATTAGCACATTATTTCGTTACAATGCTACAATCATGAGTTCATGACTAGCAAAACTGCATTGTTACTCATATAAATTAGGTTGAAAAATGAGTTAGAACTTATATCGACTTATTCACACTTGAATTTGTACAATTTAGACTTCACTGGATTTACGTAAAAGAAAGAGGTCGAAGGATATATCAATTATCAAGTCAGGTTCTGGCAACTCAACTTGAAATCCTTTCACGACTCCTATGTACTACGTAAATTCTAATTGCCGGTAACAACTCAAATATCTATCGAGTTTTATGAGCTCGAACCTAGCTTAATCTCGTCCAAATCAAGGATTAGTGAGCTCCCTAATTGAGTTAAATCAATCTTAATTAACCGAGTATGGTTTCTAATAAATACATTCAATCTTCCTCAAGTCAGGCCGAAGTTATTGAAGTCAAACTCAAACTAGTGATGCTCAAGATCAGGTTGGCTCAACTCTCTGCAATCCTAGTAAAGGTAAATGGTAGATTGTTGACAAAGTGACAGTGTTTTAACCCACAAAATTAAGATGAAGATACAAAAACAATCTTGAATTTATTCCTCCATATGCTGAAATGAAGTCCATATCCTTCCAAGAAAAAGAGCAAAAGAAGACGTTTCTATTCTCGTTTGTTACACTGTTTAGAGTCAAACAACAAAGCAGTCTCACAACAGACTTCATGGTACTACATAGCATATTCACTCAAGTTTCACTTCTCCTGTTGGTGGTGCCAACTGCAAATAGTAGAATGGTTCAGTAGGTTCTTCCCTGCAAAAGGAAACATGAAACACAATAGTCATTAAGTTGACAGTGTAAGTTACAATTCCCTAAAATGATACACGACACACTTAGGTTACAATTCCCTGAATGAAGCTGTTTGACCAGTCGCGGATCTTGAACATGTTTTATGGGAGGGGCCAAAAAATTTGATATGTAAAACAAACTTAAATACAAAGTTGTCTCAAAAAATTTCTAGCTTCAGTTCTAATTTTGAATTCTAATTTTAAGTTGATTAAGTCATCAAACTACAAACATAGAATATATATCAATCTTAAACAGATTTATATAAGTTGGAGTATTTTATTAGGCTAAAAAATTTATTATAAAAATCTGTTTGTTCTTCAACTTATAGATAAAAAGTTTAAGTTTGATATTTTTTTTATTTATGAACTTGGGCATCTTGAAATATAATGTTCCAGACTACGAAAACTATTGCGGTATAAAAATATATACGGAGTATATAGTAAGTGCCTATTGGTTTGTTTGTGTTTTCCATGTAAGTAGAGGTCCAAGAATAGAAGAGTTAAATAGTACTCATACTAAAACATAAGGGGCTGAAGTGAAAGAATTACTTTTTTATACATTAGCCCTCTCATCTTCTTGTCAGTGCAATTTTTACAGTTTCTCCATAAAACCTTAAGCTTAAGCTTTCTACTTTCTACCCAAAATGATAGACACATACACTACTTGCTCAGAATTTGAGGGGTGGGGGGGGGCCAAGGACCCCTCTCTGCCCCTTCAAAGATCCGCCCCTGCGTTTGATCAGATTTAAGAGCCTATGTTTGGGTGTCATAATACCATAACATCATATAAATCAAACTTGTAAGGTAGCCTGTTTCTGTTTGGCTATCTTAACTGAGTGGATGGTCCACGATGCTGTTCTAAAATAAAATTATAAAAAATACTGAATGAACTAAAAAAAAATAAACATTTAACTGATGAAATTAAAAATGGAAGCAAGAACGCATACCCGGGTTTCGACCGCATGCATTGCCAGAAAAGCTTGAATGGGCCTGGAACCGTCTTAAATGGGTTACCTTCAAAACATGCCTGAAGAACTTTAATTAGTAATCGAAGGTTGAAACCACCAAAAGAGCTAGAACTCTGAATATATTGAAGCTATATAGACACCAAGTCTGTGGGCAAACAACTGATGAGAATCCAAAAGCTCTATCATGTACTTATTTCCAAATGGTTTGGTTCATCTTATAGTGAACCATATTAGCTAAACCCATTCTCATGACTACTTTTAAGTAAGAAATAAACTGCAGTAAATTCTAAACTCTCCAAATCTCCAATTCCTTGTATCCACGCACACCAGTACCTATTCTTGCAACATAGAGTGTGACTATCCATGTAAGACATGTTACCTTTTACATTATATCGATACGGATTGTTTAAACTTTTAGGGGAACACTCTGCTAAGTGCTAGCTACTTTAAACTTTATAACCAGTACAACCAATAACATTGTTATATCAGCAAAAAAAAATAGAGAGAAAAAAATAGACACAAATCACTTATGTATTCAGAAGTAGTAGATTCAAAACATAATCCACATTGCTAACTCTAATCTACCTATTTAAAGTGCAAGGAAACCAAGATCCTTACAATTTATTGCAAACAAAACTACAATAACTTGAAAAACAACCATCAAACCTAAGCCCTCATCAAATTCATAATGTAACTTTTATCTTCCCAATGAACCTAGTTCGTGTATTAGGTAACTTCTATAAGCCATTACGCCCTAACCACAAATTCAAATAAGATGAAACCCCTATTCTCTCAATGGTACTCAAACAACAAGCTATAAAGCCTTTCACGAACATCACCGAAAGCTAAAATGTCATGATCAAACTCACACATCAATCAAGCTAGTAACAATCACATATCAAACAAAGTAGATAAGAGTAAGCTTATAAACATCAAGATCATAGCATAGATCTTACCTTCTTCATTAAAAATACTCATTATACTTCAGTGATCATCAATCCCTTATACACCCTAGCTGCATTTTCAATATAGACGAAACCGCAATTCTCTCAACAAATCACAAACAGAACCTATGATATCATTTGGTTATTTTTATATACATCATGCTCCTTAACTACAAATTCAACCGCAATTATCTCCATACATCACACACACAAAACCTAACAATCATTTTAAAAACAACATCAAAACCTAAATAACTCATGCAACGATTCACTCACTCATCGATCAATCTAATAACTTTCAACAACCACAAATCAATGACAGTAAGTTTCTAATCATTAAAATCATACAATCGTTACGCGACATAGCTATATAGTACTCAAATGTTACGATACATCAATAATTTAAATAAATCGTAAGCAAAAATATGTAACTCAATTAACGAACAGTATAACAGTATACTAATTAAAGCCTAAAATTAAAACTAATGAGCTAAATTAACACATCGATTAACATATTAACGAAGCAAAATTAACATATATCGATCAAATTTTAGATTATAAGAACAAACTAACTTGAACAACATCTTCAACACGATCGTTGCATCGGTGAGCTACCGGTTGACGCGTGTCTCCTTCCGGCCTTCCCCATGGACTCTCTCTCCGAGGCACTTCTCTCCCACTCATCTCTCTCTCTCTCTCTCTCTCTCGTTATTCTTTTTTGATGGAAATGTTTTTAACTGTAATTATCTGCTTGAGTTGCTTTTTTATATGTGGGCTCAGTGTAATGGGCTGGGCCATTTTTAGTACAAACGGGCTAAAATTTGAGTTGTCATGATATTGTAGAGTAAGGCTAAATAGTCTAATTACGTAGACTTAAAAGTATGTCTAATTTTCATATTGATCGAGTTATTTCTCTTCCTTAATCTCATTCAATCAGATTTTCAAACCAATCAATCACATCTTTTTGTCTTTATGTCTTTATTTAAATCTATCAATTTAGGCATGACAATCATTTTCTTGTTGTACATATACTCAACGGGTGAGCTGAAAGCGACATTATGAAAGGTAACTTTTTGGTTTTAGCGAAAGTTGTTATTATATGTGTAAAAATATATGCAGAATACAATCAAATAAGCGTCCATAGCTAGCTAGGGATGGCAATGAGTTGGGTTCAGGTGGGTTTTAGTATATATGTATCCATACCCGCTAAAAAGATTTGTACTCGTATCCTGCCCAATACCCGCGCCGTACCGAATTAGTATTACACATCGATTTTCATATTTATCCGTGGATTTCGGTTATCCCCATGTATGTAACTTTGTCCAAACAAAAAAGTCTTTGGTGTTGAAATACGGTAAATATTTGAAACACAACAAAAACAAAAAACAAAAAAAAAACGGAAATACCATAAAGTATAGTACATTCGGGTTTCCAAATATTAAAGCTAACAATTTAACTTTCAAAGTTACGGATGTTTAGAATAGAGAACAATTTCATGTTTTCAATATACAAAATTCAAATGTAATAATTATGAAAATCAATATATAAAATCATCTCCATATGATATCTTTATCACATCACATATTTAAACAAGAATATATATTATATAAAAATCAAATTAAAAACGACAATTATACGGGTATAGATATGGGTAAATGGGTATGGATACGGGCATGGGTAATCGAGCGGTATTACTACAACCCATACCACTGAAATAAAAATATATGTATCCAAATCAACATTCAAACCTACTAACTCACCTCCATACCCACCCCAAATATTCCGAGTTTGATTTTCTCCGTCAGTTTCGGGTGTTTACCATCCCTATCCATAGCTTGGATGGTTTTAGTGCGATGTCACAAACCTTCAGGTTTCAAGTTCGAGTCTTAGCTACAACTTTTTTTGGTAAAATTTTGCCGAACCTCAGATATCAGAAATGGGCCATCTAACACAACTTTTATTGTTACCAATTCTATTTTTAATTGTTTTTCTATTTTTAGAGCACAAAACTCTTTAATTAAATATTTATTATACACAAACTTATTTTTCCTTTGTAATATAACTTAATAAAAATGTTTCTTTCAAGTATAATTAGTTTATATATTTATTGTACATATTATTATTGCATATTAACTACAAATTTTCTTAAACTCATATCTTTTCAATTATAATTGGTAATTTAAATTTAAACAAAATTTATTATTAAGAATATGATATATCTTAACATGATTATATTTTTTATAGTTGCATTTTATTACTAATTAGCCATAACGAATTTCCATGAATACTATTAAGAACATGATAAATTTTATTAAATTATACTTAAAAAAATGTTTCTTTTAAGTATGATTAGTTTATAACTTTATATATATTTTTTACATTTTATTATTAACTACAATTTTCTTAAACTCATATCTTTTCAATTATAATTGATAATTTAAATTTAAACAAATTTTACTATTAAGAACGTGATATATTTTATTAAATTATAAAATACAACTATAATTTATAATTTTACTTTTTAATAAAATAAGGAATAGAAATTGATAGTAAAATATAAGGAACAGAAATTGATACTTAAAATATAATCATTTTTAATACAACTATAAAATTATTATCTATACTACTATATAAAGATTTTGAGTCATTGTCTTAAAATGAGAGAAATTATAAATTAATATTTAACCCTTTTAATATTTTATTCAACCATATATCATAAGTTTTAGGTCAAACACAATTTTTTACAAGTTAATTATCATAATTAATTTCAGTTACAAAAAGTTAACCTCGTGATTATATAATTAATTTTAATATAGTTGTAACCGGCATAATATATTGATGAATATTAAAATGTCGGTTACGATTGATATGATATAAATATCGTGCAAGTGTAGTTGATTGGTTTCATGGGTTGACGGGTTAGACTTTTTGTTAAAAAACAAGTTTGGTTTTTTCACCGGGATAACTGGTAGGCCCATTAGCCAGAACCTTGACCAACGAGATCATGACAATTTAAACGCGTTGATATGATTGTTTTGGCATAGCAAGTTAACGTGTTTAGTTTTGTATTGAATTTCAAGTCGTGACGAGATTGGTTATTTCTTATAATAAATAAAATTATATATTGCAAAGTATTGTATTCTCAATTATATGATATGATAATATGTTAGCTAAACATATTGTTGCACATAACTTTCTGCGTTGCATTGTGTAGGTAGTAGGCTAGTCATTAATAATACTCTAACATCCGATAGCTATGGCTCCTTCTTACGTTCATTTTGTAATCTTCGTCTTTCGGTTATTAAAGCTTTGTCTAGTTTTAGAAAAATATTGTAACATAAACGATTATGCGGTTCCTTATTTTAAAAGTCACGTATTACTCATAACTATTAGGTACATTTTCTTAATTAAGTTATATATTTATTGGGTTAAATAATGTGAATTTTAATAAAAAATATATAACATGATGTGAAATATTTTAGTTCCACAATCAAGTGTCTTTCATAATTATTGGGTGGTGACTTCTCAAAAGTGATTAAATACGTCTTATCCGATTGAGTGGATTGAGTGCCTAACATTTCTATGTTGTCATTATTATTATTAATCGTTTTCATATCTTATCTTTATAAAATTTAAAATAACAAGAATTCGAACGTCTAAAATAATATAATTTGATGTGAACCTTCTTGGAAGTACAAATCATGAGTCACAAGATAGATACAAAATTCGGATAAAAGTGTAACGACTATCAAATCAAAATTATTATACTTTATAGTTGTCAAATAATTAGGGCTAATAGTTGATTTAAACATCTATGTAATAACATATGTAATTGTTAGTTAGTAGTCGGCCAATTGGATAATTGGGTTCTAGGTTTTCATTGTATGTGATTATACGAATATTGTTTATCGGTAAGTCATGTAGTTGTATACACATACTCCGTATTATATTTATAAGTTAAGGAATACTGAAAATGAACTGACTAACGAATTAGTTATCTAATTACACACGTTACCACTATATAGCATATACTACTATCGGTCTATCAGTTACTTATAATTATATTATTACTATTAAAACCACTCCTAGAAAAAGACTGGAAAATTGAACTGGCATATTAGCGACACGTTAGAACTTTCTTGAAAAAATTGAATAAAGACACATTGCCAATAGAAGACTAAAAATTTAACTTTTGATCTTCACATCTACTAATAATACATTTATTATATATTATATACAATAATTAAAACATAACCAAAATAAAATGGGTCGACTCTCATCCGTCTTTCTCTGTCTATGCAAGGACGACAATGGTGCTGCTGGCTTCTTTGTATGTATCATGAGGAAGATGGTGTTATTGGGAAAACAAAAAAAATAGTAAGTTAGAGGGGTTTTTTTTTCCTTCTGAAACTAAATATGAACGTTGTACCACATCTCAAAGGTTCAAATATATTAATTATTCATTCATTATTTAATAATTAATATTTAGGGAGTAAAATAATAGTAGATGGCTACTTTTTTATTTATATCTTTCAGTTAATGATTTGTACTTGAAATGATATATTGTTCATTAGTCAATTTTGTGGGGAGGCTTTCTTTAGTTAAAGATAGAGATCGACTCATTGACCAGTGCGATATATTGATAAGACGTCAAAAGTAAACAAAATCACAAAATTAAACCATGCGATTCGTAAAACTTTAGAAATATGACTTGAGTTAAGTTTGAGATTAGCGAGAGTGTGAGATCGTAAGGGAGTTAAGCAAGTGTTGTTGAGATCTATTAGAACACACGAAGTGTTGTGCTTTTATTACTTTTTTTTTTTTTGACATTGAACAAGTTTCAACATGCATGGTTCGCATATTCCCTATCGTCGTGAACGGCTTTGTTATTAATTTGTTTTCAAACTATGTTTCACATTGTAACCGCTTTCTCAAGAAGTGAAACACGGTGTGAATTCACAATGTTGAATTTCACACCAATTCCCCGTTTATAGCACTTTTCGTAGTGTTAGAAACACATACTTGTTTTTAATTTTCAGTTTTTTAACGGACAACTTACACCACATTAGGCATGTTATATACAGAAATATATATAGTCATATATAGATTCAGTTATAGGTCTTTGTTGAAGCATGACTTTATATGAATTACAATGAATACATTGTTTTTAATGATATAAAGCTTCTTAATTGATGTGTTTCCACATACCACTAGGTTAAAATTCATTTGCTAAACATTTTATTTTCCACTAAAAAATTTGTGAGGCTGTAATCTAAGGTCAACTTGTGTTGCTTTCAACATTAGACATATGTTCTATGCTTTGTGAGACAAACAATTAAATAAACACTGGATCCACAATAAATACTCTATTTTTACCCTCATTACCCTCTCTTTTTTACCCTTGTTTATTAGGTTAAAAATCAGTATGATTAAACTCTTAATTGAGATTTAGTTACAATTTCATAACTAAGGAGTATATACTTGTGTCATATGCTCTTTACCACAGGATACCAAAGTAACTCTTTCTCTCTACAAAGTGTACCACCTCTTCCTCATTTTATAACTTTTATTTGTTAGTTAACAAGATTATATAAAGGGTAATCCCTTTGAACGTCCATATCCATTAATCTTACGATCATCACGAGCAATGTAAAGTGTGTAATCCGTGGTTAAAGGGACGTGAGAATGACAATTAAGTCCACAATCTCCGCTTGATTCTGCATGTCCCTTACCAATAGATTATCATGGCGAGTACTTAAAAAAAGAAAATAACGTGTCCTAGAACATAACAATATATAGTTTAGAAGATTTCAATAAACTCTGTATTTTTGTTAATGTTTTCTTTATCTTGGAAATTTGGATGATGCAATCTTTAAAGTGTGCAAAAGAAGCCAAGAGATTGTGGTGCTTTTTAAAACACAAACAACCAAAGACTCAAATCATACCTAAAAACAATAATTCACAATTGACAAGAAAGAGCTCGAAAAAACATTAGTTTATAAGATCCAAACAATTCAACCAACTCTTAAACTATATATCTTGCAAAAAGACTCCCAAACCACCAAATTTGTCAAATTCCACAAATCAACATGATTAAAATTATTAATCTTGTTTATTCTATCCCAAATTTCCTCACTACCTTTATCCTACATTCAACCAAAGCTTAAGGCCACTTTTCGCTACCTTGACCGTTTTCACATTCCTCGTTTACCCTTATCCGAACAAGTTATGCAGGACCACAACCTTCGATTCCGTTACTTTTTCCATACTTTTTCAAGAAAAAACATACACAATCAACATTTTGGTACAAAAATTGTGACATATTGGTGGGACTTACTAAAGAAAATGGTACAATTATATATGATTTATAGTATTATAGTATTGTATAAAATAAAATATATGTATTTTTGGCATACCAAACAAAGGAATAAAATTAGGTGTTTGAGGTGTAGGACATGTATATGACACCTTTTATTATCCACACGAGGGGAAGGGGAACAAACCTTATCTTTACACCAATATAATACATTTCATCCATGGGTGTGTGATGCCAATAGCATATATTTTTATGGACCATTTTGATTTTTATTATAGGGAAGTTGGTGTGTATACATTTAATGCGCCTTATAAAACTTAATTTCCACTACTTTGGTATTTGTAGTATAATAATACTTTATATCACTGTTTTAAACCCGGGTTTTTAGTTGACCCGGAAAAATATTTATTTCTGGTAGGATCGACCGAACTGGTTAGGCCGTAAGATCGGACCGAAGTTAATAATAGTATACAATAGTAGTATTTAGTGATTCTTTTTATTTTTATAATTTAATTATAATTATTAATTTTATCATGTATAATAATTATAATCCATAGAGTAAAAGGGTGATAACACATCGATTCCTTTGTTATTCTTGGAATACACATCACTATTATAATTATATAATCCATAGAGTAATAAATTGTGATGACACATCAGTCAAAGATTCCCTCATTGTACTCATTATTCTTGAAATACACAATCAGTCAATATTCCCTAATTATAAATAATTAAATGTACATAGAAATTGGAATAAAATAAAAAAAAAACCGGGTCAATGCGCTGGTCCGGTTTCCGATCCAACCCGGTCCGACCGGGTCATCCGGGTCGTTGACTAGTCAAAATATCGAAAAAACCGGGGGGTTTTAGCCGGAATTTCCTAAAAATACAGTTCGGCCGATCGGACCGGTCGTACCGGATCTTAAAACACTGCTTTATATTTATATTAGTTTTAATTCATGTATTTGTGTTGTTATTTTAAAATTTGTATCTTTAGGTTATAGACTTGTGAAAATCATTGCATTAAATTTAATTAATATTTATCCAATAATAAGTGGTTTTGAAATGTTTCAATACTACAAGTGAGTTCTTTTTATACATTTTGCTTGATGAAAACAATATAAATACTGCTATGAATTTATTATTGACATATGAAACTATAAAAGTATGCATTTAATCAAAAATCGAGCTCATAACCCAAGTTTTTATAGGTCATAATGAATATAGTCATGATTTGAAATTTGTAAAAAATGAAAATTCAGATAATGTATGTCATCGTGAAAAAATCTGGTTAAGAAGAATTAAATGATTTTTTTATTCTAATTGTTTTGACGGGTAACCATAACCCACGATTCTTTGCATTCTCTGCGACCATTTGTCCATTTCACAAGGATCACCCTCGGGCAATATTCAGATTTTTCATGTGATATCACGGGTATAACACTCATCTTTCTAAAGACATTATTTTATTATTTTCAACTACGAAAGCGTTTAAAACAAAACATTATTTTATAAATTTATAATACTACTATTCATCATAAGACTAATATTTACAAAACCATCATTTACATCATATAAACGGAGTATTATATTCTAAAAAACATAGTTTTCTGAAAAGTATATCAGAGTTGCTAATTATTAAACATTTTTCGCCCCCTTCTTGCAACCCACATATCAAAATAATACCTGCAAGAAGTAGATTGAGGGATTAGCACGAAGCTAAGTGAATGAATTCAACACTCACTAATCAACTTAGTATAATCCCTTGAATACACCAAATAAGGATACACATCTATATCAACAATCAACAATTCAACTATGAGGATCGGTGGTCCTTGAGAAACCCTACTGTCGTGGTGGCTCTCAAGAACACTTGTCCAACAATCCATATGGTCAATACGGAATAGACCGATAGCTATTGATTATTGTACTCAAACACAAGTCTTACACACAACAAATGAAGTAAGACTATATGTAATTCACACAATAATCAACTAACCCAACCAACGTGTTGACCTCAAAACAACATATAATCACATGGCAACTATCATATAAGATTCAATCAATTACACAAATTAATTAACTCTATCAACATGACAACTATCACTTGTTGAAATCAAAGTAATTACAACTAAATCAACGAGTGAGTTATAAATTCACTCACCGATACCTCTTTCGTCTCCACACTCAGGATGTCTATATCACTGAGTCATCTGTTTATGTGAGAATACAAAGTCAATAAGTTAATAACTCATTTCTTTTTGTTCAACATAATTAATTACTAAGTAATTAAACAAGTAAACAACTTATATTCATAATCACAATCAACTAAATCAAAATATTAGATTTTAACCAAACATTCAAATTTACACTTGCATACGCGATCCAGAAAATCCTAGCCGGATCGCGTAGCACAGTTAAAATATTTCTGTTACCAAATTACACTTGCTTACGCGATCCAGGAATCAAAGTTGGGATCGCGTATCCAAGTGCATTTTCTTCTGTAACCATTTTGCACTAACATACGCGATCCAGAAACTTTTGTGGGATTGCGTATCCAAGGCAAACTTTAACATTTTTGACGATTTTAACTAGCTTACGCGATCCAGAAATCAAAACTGGGATCACATGAGCAAGAAGAAATTTGACCTGCAACTCATTTCTGCACAAACTCAGCTCGACTCAACTCTAAATCAATAACACTTTTCAAGATACAAAATCGACAATACAGTGTTTTTAACATCTACAAACATTATTTTACTTCTATTAGCATCAAACAACCTCATATAACTTCAAAGATATCAATTTCTTAATTTCTAGGTTTCAAATTCAAAACCCATTTCAAAGATAATCAAACTCAAATTATTAATCATCAATCATTATCAACTCAGTTTCTAAGTGTATAAACACATCATTACACCACATATCATCATGTATGAACAACCCTAGCATCAATTTACTACTAGTTTCAATATAATCAAGTTAATGAAATTCAAACCAAATACTTACAAAGTTGAGGATTAAGATGATGATGAAGAACTTAAGGAATTTAACTTCCTTTTAACTTAATCTAGCAAGAATTTGATATATGTGTGTACTTTAGGTTTCTTGAAGGTAGCTGGGAATTGGGGATAATCACAAAGAAAGGAGGTCGGTCTCCCTAATGACAGACTCTCATTTGGGTATTTTTAATACCCGCTTGAAATCTACAGTCTGGAATTTAAAAACCGATTGCGAAAATAATTATTTTATTGTACTGTCACCAATAACTATTTAAAACAAATAATATTTCACTATTCACAATAAGTTACACATAAGCAAATAATATTTAATTTACTTATAACTTATTAAATAATTATTAAAAATAAAGAAATTACCAGACCGTTATTGAGGACGTTACAACGGGGAGTTGAAATTAAACCCATGACCTAATTCTCCAAAGTCTCATTTCATGACTCAGAAGAACATCTGCACTATTTGTTTATCTTCATCACTTGTTTCATTGTATGTTTTTTGCCGAACAATTTATCATAAGTGCGCTTAAATACTTATTTAGCCACGTGCAATGTCAAAATTGTGAAAAGTGATACACTACTATAGGTGACTACCAACAATAATTAGCTACATCAAACAAAACAAAAGACTAGTATATGTCTATAATCAATTTTTGCACCGACAATTGACCAAAAAATTAATAAAATTTTCAAATTTTCATAATGATATGTGGTGCTCGTAGAAAATGAAATACTCAAAGGGACCAAAGGATAGGGGTAGGGTCAAAAGTTTGTTAGGTGATTGCAAGGTGGTTGTACAACATATATTTAAAATTCAAAAAGCAAAAGCAAATTAATTTATTTAACTTGTTTAATTATGCTAATCACATTTCAAATTTCAATTAACGACTTTTTGCCAACCATGGTCAAATTTCAACTCCAATTTCATGCTTCTATACCCTACTCGAACAAATCTATATAAAAAATGGAATTTTTGTAGTATATTACACGTCCAACTATGCAATTATTATGTTATCAACAACTTATGCCTACAAGAATCTACTTATATATTTAACATATATATTGGTCATTATCTTTGCAATATATCATCACTTATGCCTTTTAATTAGTAGAATTAGATTAAGATATAAACCGTCAAATTATGTTGTCAAACTCATATGTGACATGTACTTATTCAATTATGATGCAAATAAGTCATTTTAAATTACACTTTATACCCCTTAAATTTTTCTATATGCATATATTACTTTCATTATAATCAATGTAATCAATGTTGTATTAAATTCTATCAAATGTCCTATTAAATTTTTTGGATGTGTAAATTTTAGATTCATTAGTTATTTATGAGTTAAATTGGGTAATATTTATAAGGTGATGAGTTTTATTGAGTCTTTCTTCATTTTCAGATGGGTATGCGATATAACCTCCAATTATATACGGTAGCAATTAACCAACGAGTTAGGCGGATCTAGCAGTTAATTTTTTTAGCACCCCATTTCATTTTTCACTCAAACTAAAAAAGTTTGGTAGAAATTCGATGGGTCAAACCGACTCGAGACCCGTTTGACCCGACCCCGTTTAGACCCGCCCTACTAAATGACCCATCTCGACTCAAACATGTTTGAATCTAAATCCATCTAAACCCGTAACCTAACCCGACCCAACCCATTCATTTTACCACTTATAGTTTTTCCATAAAAATATAATGAGAAATCAAGGGGTTTAGGTCTAGTGGTAACAAAATGACAAAATCGATCGCATAGATTAACCAATCTATTAAAACACCCTCCCAAAACCATATCGTTGGATTTTAACATGTGCTTTAAAAGATTAGTAATGATATTTAACAAGTTGTTAACCCGTCCTCAGTTCGGATTGCAGGCTGCAACTCGCCTGCATGAAG